>CM042054.1:31855000-32455000 GCA_023525745.1 Arctium lappa | reverse complement strand
GGAACTCTAAGCATGCAAAGAAGAAGGAAAACAGAAAACTCCCCTGATTTGGTGAGTGACCTCCTAATGTAAGAATCCGTGAAGATGGGTACGTCCCTTTGAGTTTCCAATATTCGGGTGGAACCTGAGAGCACGAGAACATAGATAAGACTAGGAGTGAAATTGGACATTCTAACGAAAACAAACTAACTAACATAAAACAATAAAAAGCAAGAAATTGAAATATGTGGGTTGCCTCCCACGCAACGCCTTTCTTTTACGTCTTTGGCTAGACCATACTCATTTCAATATGTGTAGCTTGGCGTGTCCAAGGCTACCCTCTCTAAGTCCCCTCCATCAAATCCTTCATAGAACGACTTTAGTCAATGGCCATTAACTTTGAAAATTTTCCCTGCAGATAAACTTTGTATTTCCACTGCACCATGCTCAAAGACATTAATAACTACAAAAGGTCATATCCATCTGGACCTTAGTTTACCAGGAAACAATTTCAATCTAGAGTGATAAAGGAGAACTTTCTGACCTTTAGTGAAAGACTACGTGATATGCAAGAGTCATGGAACACCTTAGCCTTGGCCTTGTAAACGCGAGCATTCTCGTAGGCGTCGTTCCTTATCTCATCTAGCTATTGTATTTGGATTTTTCTATGTGATCTCGCTTCATCCAAGTCCATGTTGCACGTCTCCACCGCCCAATAAGCCTTATGCTCCAACTCTACCGGAAGATGGCAAGGCTTACCATACACCAAGCAAAAATGTGACATACCTATTGGTGTCTTGTAGCCGAACGATAAGCCCACAAGGCGTTATTGAGCCTTAAACTACAGTCTTTCCGATTGGGACTCACAGTCTTCTCCAAAATTGATTTGATCTCTCTATTGGACACCTATGCTTGTCCGTTAGAATGTGGGTGGTAGGCGGTGAAGATGCGGTGGATAACCCCATACTTCTTGAAAAGTGCGTCAATGACCTTGTTGCAAAAATGGGTACCACGATCACTGATAGCCTTAGGTGTCCCGAACCTGGAAAATATATGAGATTTGACAAAATCTGCAACTACACGAGAGTCGTCTGTCCGAGTGGCCTTAGCCTCAACCTATTTTGAGACATAATCAACGACCAAAATAATATAGAGGTTACCACACGATGCGGGAAAAGGTCCCATGAATTCCATGCCCCAAACATCAAAATTCTCACAAATAAGCATAGGGGTTTGGGGCATTTGATTCCGGGAATTATTATTTCCCGTCATCTGACATCTTAGACAACTTTTACACAACAAATAACAATCCCGCATAAGGGATGGCCAGAATAAACCACACTCTAGGACCTTCCGGTATGTCTGTTTGTGGCCAAAGTGGCCCCCACAAGCTTGAGAGTGACAAAATCGTAAAACGGATTGAAACTCATCTTGGGGCACACAACGCCGAATCACTTGGTCCGAACAATGCTTCCACAAATATGGCTCGTCCCAAATATAGAGACGAGCCTCTCTCTTTATTTTTTCTCTCTCGTATTTAGACAACTCACCTAGAAAGGTCTTCGAGACCAAATAATTCACAATGTCGACATACCAGGGGTGTTCTTCCGAGATGGAGAAAAGATGCTCGTCTAGAAACTTGTTAGGACTGAAAGTCCTATGTGTTGAAAGTGGAATAAAGTATTTATAAGGGTGCTTATTGTAATTACTTAATAGTTTATTTAGTTAGATGGGCCCAAGCCCATAAGCCCAATTGCTTGTAAAGCCTAAGTATATAAAGGCTTATTTAGTTCATAATTAGGGTGGAACAGTTTAGAATAGTTTAGAGAAATTCATTATTCAATTTTCTAGTCATTAGGTTTACATATCCTTATCAGAAATACTCTCTGTAAACCTTAACCCTTTGAAGTTATATTAATCATATGACTAGTTGCTGTGGCCTATAATCTGTTCATCATTATTCATTATTACTTGTGATTGCTCTGCACTGGGATCTACAAAACTCATCAATGAGTGGCATCGATTCTCCATCCAAAACAAGTCGGCTAAGGTGGTCTGCTACTAAATCTCAGCTCCGCTTTTGTCCCGTATCTCCAAATCGAACTCTTGGAGCAAGAGAATCCATCAGATAAGTCGCGACTTAGCATCTTTCTTTTTGAGCAAGTACTTCAATGCAATGATCTGAAAAGACAATCACTTTAGTGCCAAGTAGAAAAGATCTAAACTTTTCCAAAGCAAATACAACTGCTAGCAACTCTTTCTCAGTAGTCGAGTAGTTGCATTGTGCACTATCAAGTGATCGTGATGCATAATATATAACATGAGAGTTCTTACCATCTTTCTGCTCTAATACCTCCCAAACCGCGTGATTGTTACTATCACACATGATCTCAAATGGCAATTGCCAATTTGGAGGTCGGATAATGGGGGCGGAAGTAAGCATATCATTCAATAAGTCAAAAGAACTCTTACATACCTTATTGAAGTCAAAATCTACCTCTTTTTGCAGAAGCTTACATAGGGGTCGGGTGATCTTCGAGAATTCCTTTATAACACACCGGTAGAAACCTGTGTGCCAATAAAAGAAGGAACCTCTCCAACACTCGAGGGGTAAGGCAAGGATTTTATGACATCGATTTATGCCTTGTCAACCTCTATACCCCGTTCTGAGATAACATGACGTAATACAATGCCTTGATTTACCATAAAGTGACATTTCTCATAATTTAAAACCAAATTAGTTCCAATGCACCTTTTCAAGATCTTAGTCAAGTTATCTAGGCATGAAGTAAATGAATCACCATACACTGTGAAGTAATCCATAAAGACTTCGATGATGTTCTCAACATAATCATAAAAAATGCTTATCATACATCTTTGGAAGGTCGTCGGTGCGTTACATAGACTGAAAGGCATCTTCCGGTATGCAAAGGTACCAAAGGGGCATGTAAATGTGGTCTTTTCTTGGTCCCCTCTTGCCACCGGTATTTGATGAAAACCTGAATAACCATTTAGAAAACAATAGTGAGTACGACCTGCTAATCTTTCTAACATTTGATCTATAAAGGGTAAAGGGAAATGATCTTTCCTAGTTGATGCATTAAGCTTACGATAGTCAATACATACCTTCCACCCGTTTTGAACACAGGTGGGCACCAACTCACCTTCGACATTCTCTACCATAGTAATTGTTAAGTCTAAATATTGTATCCAAGATTTAATAGGAAAGTCAAATGTGTAAAAGTCAACATTGACCTTGTAATAGTTAGTTTTATTATGTTTAGTTTCCTTAGCCCTTAAGGCTTTGTATTAGTTGGTAGTATATATAGGTTTGCCTTTGTAACCATGTAGTAACGAACTAGAGTTCTAGAGAATGCATTGTTTGTAATAGCTAGAGACATATGAATACGAGATCTACTTTCTCTCTCTAGACTTTCTCTCTCTAGACTTTCTCTCTCTAGTTCTTGATCATAATGATGATATCTTGAGTAATTGCTTATTGTGATTGGGTTTTTATGATTAACAATTGATACCAGAGCTGAACCAAACTTTTCAGAAAAGATTTTATCATGATTTGAATTGAAATTTGGTGTTTTTGGATCGAAAATTTGATTTTTTCAAAAGTTTTTCAAGAAAACGAGTTTGTTACTGTTCATACGAATTTTGAGTGAAAAATTGTTTTTAATGCAAGAAAATGGATTCATTGGATTCGTTTTATATGTAGAATTGATTCTTGTTCTGATTACATTTCATAATTCTATCAATTTCGAATCAATTTTCGAAATTTGAGTTTTCTGGAAATATCGAGTTCTTGACACTGTTCTTGATTCAAATTTGTAATTTTTGTGTATTTGATCGAAAATTAGTGATAGTTTTGTGTTCGAGTTGTATAGAAGATCAAATTGTTAAAGTTTCGAGTTAGATTTTTAGGCATATATGAGTTTTTAGTGCAATTTTGTTCGATCTTAGAGGTGTGCGGGTGTTCTTCAGATGTGCGTTTGATTCATCGAAGTTTGCGGGTCATTCATCAGGTTTGCGGGTGTTCATTAAGAGTTGAGTTTAGAGAAGTGTGTTTCATTTGAGAACCGAAAAGTAAGAATTGCGTTTTTAATCAAACGCAAAGGAACAAACGCAAAGTAGAAGTGTTTGGGATCAGAGACAAATTGTGGTTTGCGTTTGCAACTAGAAACGCACAGTGTATCTTGCGTTTGTAACTAGAAACGCAAAGTGGTGGTGTGCGTTTCCTTCTTGAACTGCAAAGTGATGGTGTGTGTTTCCTTCTTGAACCACAAAGTAGTGGTTTGAGTTTCTTACTGAACCCGCAAAGCTTCAAGAACATGCATAGTCTTTATTCAGTGTGCGCTTCTCCTATCACCCGAGAAGTCCTTGTTTGCGTGTCTACAAGGACCCGAATAGTCAGTTAAAAAAAAAAGAGTGAAATATTTTTTGGTCATCTATGGAAATATTTTTTTCTACATTGCGAAATAACAAGTATTGTTCAAATTTCAATTTTCACGATTTTTTTTTTAAGATTTCAATTTGATCTGATTTTTGATTTTCTGATATATATAGTTTGGAACGATCATTCATATTAAGCCAATTACTCATTAATCATGGGATTTATTTCAGATCTTGAAGAAAAGATCAGAAAGGTGGAATTAGAGAAGATTAATCTGGGTCATGAAGTTGATTTTTATTCTCAAAAGACAAGAGAATACTATGCTGAAACTATATCTTTGAAAGAAGAACTCAGTGCACTAAAGATTCTCAATGAAGATCTTCTGAAAAGATCTTCTGGGCTGACTGATGAGAAGATTCAGGAATTGGAATCTGAGAACTTTGAGCTTAGAAAGAATTTATCTGATTTGGAAAAACAGCTTGTTGCAAATAAAGCTGATTTTGAAAGTGAAAAGAAAAAATTTTCAAAGAAGTTCTCAGATTTCTCAAAGAAGAGTTATGAAGAAAAGAAGTCAGTGGAGCTTAAATGCATCAAGCTTTCTCAACAAATCTCCGATTTTGAGAAAGTACTGATCATGGAATGAGAGAAGTTTGATAAAGAAAAGAAGGCCATAGAACAAAAAAATGTAGGATTCTTTAAAGAATTATCTGGCCAGAGAAATGAATCAGAAAAATGATTTGAGGAAGAAAGATCCATCTTTGAAAATGGAATTAAAAGGCTGACTTCTAAGTTGTCTGAACTGTCTGCAGCTGCGCTAAATGAACAAAGGACGAAGTCTGAATTCACAACAAAGATTGACCAGCTTGTGAAAGAAAGAGATAATTTTGCATCAAAGATCAAAGAACTTGAAAAATCTGTTTCAAGTTCAAATCAGAAATTCATCTCTTCAAACAGGTCAGTCAAATCCTTTAATCAGATTCGTCGCACTAACCTTTTCTATGATGAATTTTTAGATGGTTCAGATACTTATCCGAGGAAAAGTTTCAAGAAAGAGAAACTGGTTTGGAAAAAGAAACCAGTCAAAGATGATAAGGAAAATGAGCTGAAAGAGAAGAAATCATGTGTACCTGTGCACAAAGCAAAGAAGAACAAAGCACTTAACGGTAAGAAATTTTATTGTTCTATTTGTTGTACACATGATCATTTTCATAACTCAACTGATCATTACTGGTATGGTTCTTACTCCATATCCCCCACACGCACTGCAATTAACATTTCTGGACCCAAATACCAGTGGGTACCAAAGAAGAAAATTGATACTGTGTTGCAGGCACCTCAATCCAAGGGGGAGTGAGAGATCAATGGCTCTTAAATAACACAGTTCAAGACCCGCACCTCAATGTCAAGATAATGGATTCTAAGCAAAACAGCTTAGGACCCGTACCTCAGAGATCAAAAAGACCTTACTCCTGTATGCTTGCATCCGATGGATATTGATGGTCTTCATCCCGAGTGAATTGATCTGATCTCTATCCTAAACTTTTTCTTTGCTAAATTTTTCTGATATTGATGGTCTAACAATTCAAAGGGAGTGTTTGATCTCTATCCTGTTTTAACTGACATATTTCAGATGCTTAATTTAAGGGGGAGTAAAGGTGATGACTTCTGATTATTTCAGATCAGAACTCATTCTAGAAAACCGTTTTACTGCTTTCTGTCTTTTCTTTTTTAAATAAATAATATGAATAAAGTGTCTTCTTATTACATGACAGATCAGGACCCGTTCATCAATGATCAAAGAAGGATATTATGCTAATATCCAGGGGGAGCTAAAAAGACATAAATCATATTATCATGATTTGAGGGGGAGCTGAAAAGGTAAAAATCTTCTGATCCTAGATCTCTGATTGTTTGAAAGAAGAACAACTTTCGAACATGAAAAACAATTTATGAAATGTTCAAACCACTTCTTATTCTCAAAAGATTTCATGAATTTAGAAGTGTGCTTTTAAATGTTTTTCAATTTTGAGCTTATTGTTTAACTGACCGTGTGTTTCCAAAGATCAATACTTGTGTATTATCTTGTCCATATACTGTCAAGTATTCATACACACCGGTTCAGTATTTTATTTGAAATTGTTGAGCATCATTCATCTTTTACATATTTGTGATTTCATTGATAAATTGTTTATATTTGTTCATATAAACAAATATCCAATTCTTTGATACCCGAACCATTTGATTTGATCTATTTAATTCATTGTCAGATTCTCAAAACAATTCTCTTGACTTCATTTCATTCATTCAATATTCTTGTTTTGAGAAATCTTCAAAGTTCAAATGCTCAAATTTCATATATGATTTTTGATGAGAATACATACACTGACATATGATTTCTTGTGCTTTACATGTCAAGAAAATCATTGATAAGCATGTGCTTTTAAGAACATGGGATTCAGTGTGAGTGCTTAATAGATCTTCCATGGATTCACGATAACCAGTGTTTCCTACCCCGGAAGAAATCCTTTGAGTGATTGAGGGGAGAGGGGTCTAAAAGAATTGAGTGTGGGAGTGAGCTGAGATAAAATGGAAATGAGAGATTGGTTAGATGTGAGCTTAAATGTTTAAAAGAAAGAGGGTGTGAGATTAGAGTTAAAAGAATATTAGAACTCTGCACCTACCACTTTCTGAGCCGGGCAGCCACATCTACTGATTGGTTCACATTCTTTGGTGACCATCATTGAAACAGGCAGTGAGCCCATGCTAACTCTTGCTATTACCCCACCAACCACTCATTTATTTCTCGAAAAAGAAATGTTTCATTTTCTTGGGGACGCAACACATATGCTATCTAATCTTCACTCGGAAGATTTAGATATTGAAAAAGAAAGAAAGTTGCCCCACCTTCGCACCTCTTTCATGCACATTGAGTCCGTGTATTATCTGTTGCTGTCTCAACAGTTTACACAATTTGAGCCTTAATGAAACACAATCATTGTGCTAAAATTCTTTCATACACAAGCACGAGCACACAGAAAATCTGTTTTTCTGTCAGAACATTCATAGAATTACCTTGTGTTTTTTAATGATTGAATGGAAGTCCTGGGGAGTCATCATCAAACCAGCTCCTTAAATTGTACATCCGTTGTACACAGTAACTTTGTGTTACTGACAGGCACTTCTAACTGTTTCATTTGTTGAATCAGGGTTACACGCTTATTATGTCTGAATTTGCAAAGATTCGGATATAAACAGTTCATGATTCGGCTCTTCAGATCAAAGCACAACATTTATCAAAGGGGAGATTGTTTCAAAGCGGTTATCAAAGTCTGAGCTGAAATTGAAGAAATTTTGATGATCTGATGCTCACATCATCAAAAAGGGGGAGAACGATATAAAGATTCAATTTCAGAGTTTGAGTTCAAAGTTCAAGTCTTAAATTCAAAACGTTTCCGCTGCTGATTTAAAGTCAAAAGGATTCAAAGCCAAAAGATTTTGAAAAGATATATCAAGATTCAAGAAAGTTTGTTCTTCCAAAGATGATTCAGAGATCAAAGTGATGAAGATACAATTTTGTTTGAAGACGAAAGATTTTTCAGAAATGAAGTTTCAAGTTTCAAAGAAGTTTCAAGAATTTCTTGTTTTGTTCAAGGCATGTTGACTTTCCAAAGCTTCAAAGATTAAAAAGACTTTCCAAGATTCTTTAAAAGCTGGAAAAGAGCAAAGTTTTTGAAAGCTTCAAGAGTCAAAAGATGAAGAATCAAGAGTTGAAGATCTGCATCAAATTTTTATTAAATCTTGAATACAAAGGGGGAGATTGTTAAGTCTAAATATTGTATCCAAGATTTAATAGGAAAGTCAAATGTGTAAAAGTCAACATTGACCTTGTAATAGTTAGTTTTATTATGTTTAGTTTCCTTAGCCCTTAAGGCTTTGTATTAGTTGGTAGTATATATAGGTTTTGTTAGTAATCTTGTAATAACGAACTAGAGTTCTAGAGAATGCATTGTTTGTAATTCTAGAGTTGGTGCTAATACAAGATCTACTTTCTCTCTCTAGACTTTCTCTCTCTATTTCTTGAGCTTATTTGACATATATTGAGTAATTAGCTTGTTGTGATTGGGATTTTATGATTAACAGTAATGCTAGTTTTCTTAGGGACTACCTGGACCAGGCTTACCCACTTGTTGTCGGAGATCGGGTAGATCATGTCGACATCTAAAAGCTTCAATATCTCCTTCTTGACAACTTCCATCATCAGTGGTTTCAACCTCCGTTGCGCCTCTTGGAAAGGCTTGTACTCGTCTTCTAATAAAATTTTGTGTTGGCATAGTGAGGGACAAAGACCCTTGATGTCGGCAATGGTCCATTTGATTTCCCTCTTATGCTATTTCAACACTCCAACAAGCTCATCTTCCTCCTTGGGCAATAAGTTGGAGGATATGATCACGGGAAGGGTCTCCCTATCTCCCAAATAGGCGTACTTCAAATGATTCGACAACGGCTTCAATTCTAGCTCGGGTGCTTGTTCAACAGAAGGTAGAATTCTAGTGTGAGATAGAGGCAATTCAATTTTAGAAACTTCATACCTTGGCTTTGGTGCTCACCCTTTTTCCATCCAAGACACCAATTCTGCAAATTCATCATCAAACTTGTACTCTTGGGCAAGCTTTTTCAAGCTCCCGTTGGTTAATTCCCTGTCTAAGATCACTTCTAAAACATCATCATTACTTAGATCATACATAGTATCAGATAAAGACTCTATAATATCAACAAAACGTAGAGAGGAAACATCACTAGGATATCGCATGGCATCATATATATTGAACTTAATTATCTCGCCATCAATTTCCATAGTCAAATTGCCATCATGAACATCTATCTTAGTCTTAGAGGTTTTCAAAAATGGTCTACCTAGCAAAATCATACCGACCTTGGAGGTATTATTCTCCTCCATATCTATAACGTAAAAGTCCGCAGGAAAGACCAACACATTCACTTGAACAAGTACATCCTCTAACACCCCTTTTGGATAGACAGAGGACCTATCCGCTAGTTGGATTACCACACCGGTTGGCTTTAGGGGGCCTACATCCAAAGATGAGTAAATGGCATATGGCATAAAATTGATTGATGCCCCCCCAAGTCCAACATGGCTTGATTGACCGAGACATTGCCTACCTTACATGGTATGGTAAACATGCCTTGGTCATTGGATTTTGGTGGTAAACGCTTTTGCAAAACAGCGGATACATTTTGACTCATGCTTATCTTTTCATTCCCTTTTAACTTCCTTTTATTTGTACAAAGCTCTTTTAAAAACATAACATATATGGGAACTTGCTTAATAGCATCTAACAAAGGAATGTTTACCTGAACCTTGCAGAATGTGTCTAGTATCTCCTTTTCTTCGCTCTCCCACTTGGTCTTCTCGAATCAGCTCGGGAATGACGGTGCTTGTAATATCACTTCGGGTGACTTCTTTGTATCCTTATCTTTGACATCCTTTTCACCCAAACTAGATGCCTTGACCTCTAACCCCTCCTCTTCATCATGAATCTTGTCTTTCTTCTTCTTGTTGACACTATCTTTGAGCTCTTTTCCGCTCCTCAAAGTGACGACATTCACGCTGGCCTTCGAATTAGTCTCCGTTTGGGAAGGCAATTTGCCTTTGTTCACCAATTGGCCAATGGTGGCCTGAAGATCTTAAATACTTGCCTGTGTATCCTGTTGAAATTTAGCCATGTTAGCAGCCATAGACTTAACAACATCTTCTAATGACATACCTGAGCTACTAGGAACTTGCGGTGGCACTTGATGCTGTTGTGGGGCGCCCAGTTGAAATGGTGCCTTCGGTTGGTGTTGTGGATGAAAACCGGGTGGTGCTTGGAACTAATGAGCTTGTTGGAACTGTTGGGGCTATTGAAATGAAGCTTTTTGCTGAAACTGTTGACCTTGACTTTGTCCTTGCCTTGGGGCATAGCTCAGATTCGGATGTTGCCTCCAACCGGGGTTGTATGTGCTCGAGAAGGGGTCAGGAGCCCGGTTGTGTGAGTGCTGGAAATTGCCACCACCTATGGCATTCATTTGCTCTTCTTCTTCATGGAGATTCGGGCATGCATCGGTTGGATGTGATACCGATGAGCAAAATCCACATGCCTTCACTTGAGACACATTCCCCATAGCAAGTTGTTTCATAAGGTTAGTCAAATCAGTAATCTTAGTTTCTAGGGACTTTACGTGTACCTCGCTAGCGCCTCAACCAACATCACTCTTAGATCCAAACTGTTTAGAGTTTTCCGCCATGGTATCTATCAGAGTCCTAGCTTGAGTTGGCGTCTTGTTCATTATCGCTCCACCACTCGCGGCATCCATTATCTTCCTCTCCATCGGTAGCAAACCTTCATAAAAATACTAGATTAGTAATTGCTCAAAAATACCGTGTTGAGGCCAACTTACACAAAGGCGCTTGAAGCGCTCCCAATACTCGTAGAGTGACTCCATGTCCTTCTGCTTGATCCCATAAATCTCTCTCCTAATCCCGACGACTTTGGATGCGGGAAAGAATTTGTCTAGGAAATCTCTTGCCATTTGCACCCGTGTAGTGATGGAACCCTACGGTAGGTAGAAAAGCCACTCCCTAGCCGCGTCAACTAGGGAGAACGGGAATGCCTTTAGCTTTAGATTCTCTACAGTTTTGAGGCTTCATCCCCAAGCATACCATGTGGAACTCGGTCATATGCTTGTACGAATTTTCATTAGCTAAACCATGGAAACGAAGGAGTAAGTGAATTAAACCAGTTTTGAGTTCGACACTTACTTCTTCGGCCGTATATGTGATGCAGAGGGGTTGCTCGTCGACATTGGGTGCTGCCCATTCCCTCAAAGTGCGCTCGTGATTCGCCATTTCCTCTTCTTCTTCTCCTTCGGTCTCGGTGACCGACTCCTCTTCCTCGAAATGGGGCTTTTCTTCTTCCTTATCGCTTTCTGAATCGGTAGATAACTCAATATCTTTCCAAATGTTAACCATCGGTGAAGAAGTCGACTCGCCTTGCTTCTTTCGAAGCTTAACTTGCTTCCTTAACTTCTTAGCAGTTTTCTCGATCTCGAGATCTATAGGTAGAGGTGAACTTGCAAGAAAAGATCTTGGCATAAACATTTAAATCTTGCCGAGTCCCCGACAACGACGCCAAAAATTTGACGGGTGTCAAGTCCGGCAAATAATAATTAACTAAAAGTGTAGCCTGCCGCTAAACCATAACAAATTGTGACAATGGTAAGTAGGGTCGTCACCTCAGGGACTCGGTGTTAACCGTAAGTTCAAGACGAATTCACGTGCAAACTCATTAAAAACATTATAATAAAGTGGGGGGGGGGGATATTTTATAATTAAACTAAGTATGCGGAAAATAATCAAGAATGTTAAACAATAATAAAAGAGGCTAGCAATGAGCATCAATCGACCAATCCTTTGTATCATCGACTCATTCAAACGATTTACTCAAAAGAAGTCAAATTGGCTAAAACATCAACACGCGTCGATGCTTCGTTCGTGTAAAAATATGGTTAGCCTTGAACACTCTACGACTAATCTCTAATTAGCTAATTGAACCTAGTCAGGGACTTAGAATTCGATTGCTAATTGCATTAAAATTAAACAAACACCAAGACTAACCAACAATCGAGCGCCGATTGTTCAAGTTAGATTATGAAATTTCACAACATCAACAATCAATACAAATGTCAATCGTGTGTTATGCGTTACTTTGATAAACCGAAAAACAATTACGGATTTTCCGGTTTATCTAGCAATTCAAAATTGAATCAAATAAATCAAGGGATCCTGCTCAAAATACCCAACTCAAAAAGATAAATGTTAAACTCTAAAATTGCATAAATGACGTCTAATGATATTCACAAACCAACATAAGTCTCCACAAATCCAAATTCAAAGTTCGATTACATACCCATTGCTAGAATATAAAAGTTTAGATACTCATTCTAAAATTAAAAACTTACAAGAGGATTGTGAAGGTAGAAATTGATGAAAAACCCTAACAAAATCTCGAAAGTCGATCCCCAAAATCTGAAAATCGGACCTTGGAACTGCTCTCTATCCTTCGACCGACTTCATTTGTAAATCAGAAAAATCGTCCCCTAATGAATGGTTGTCGAATGCCTTTTATACCCCTTTGAAAAACCACTCGAAATTGAACATTTAGAACCCACGTTCTGGCCGCTCGTGGTTTGGGGCGCGCGAGAAACTCGCCTGCATCTCGATTTTGGCCGACAACAGTGCCCCACGCGGCTGGGGTGCGGCTTCGGCCGTGCGAGAACTCGCCCGAAGACATGGACGAAGGAGGCGGTGCTGGACGACTAGACGCTCTTTGTTTTCTTTTCTTTTTTGGATTTGGGCTGCATTTCACTAATCCATATGAATTTCTTTTTTTTATTTCCAACCCACGTGTAGAGACCAACTATTGTTATTGCTTTCATTGGCTTTGCTGCATGCTACAAATAAAAACATATGTAAAACTCCTTTTCTCATTTTTTTTTCTTCTTTTGTTCCTTTGATCTACTGCACACACACGAATCACATTTCTTTTTTTTCTTTTCTTTTTATGAAATGCAATAGTTAAAGATTAAACTCTAATTAAATGTGGTATTTTAAGCATCCAATAAATACTAAATTTAGGGTAATTTTGACATAAAAATGTGTATAAATATGACACTTATCACCAGAACACATATACTTACAAAATAAAGTTTTAAGAATTCGTAAACATAGAACAAAGGCTTTTATCTTATCCCAATGGCACATTGTGTGGATTTGTTACTTGGAAACATCATGTTCAACGTTGTTACAAAACTCCAAAAAAATTTAGTGTGTTTTTAATTAGAGACTTTTGAGTATTCTCGTGTTGGGCACCAAAAGCTCAAGACCGGCCTTAAGGACACTTTTGAGTATCCTCATTGTTGCCTCTTCTCTCTATCTCTCTCTCCTTCCTGACTCTTGCTGCTTCCTCCTTTTCTTTGTTGTTCATTTGTTCAAACAACTAATTAGGGTTGTTCATTTTGTTCAAGCAACATAATAGATTTGAGCTTTATGTTGTTGCTCTTTTTGATCAAGCATGTTAGTGTAGGCGTTTTTGTTTGTAAAAGGTGTTTGATGAAATAGTTAAAAGAAATGAGGTGAAATAGTCACTTATGACATTCAGATTGTTTATTCGTTACAACAATCAAACAACAATTTATCTTAAATGGTACATATAGTTTAATCAATAGGGTTGGGTTCCGATGAGAAGTTGAGTTAATGGTAAGAAGCGTGAGAAATGGTTATCGATCGTTGGATGAGAAATGAACGCACATTAGGATGAGATGCACCTGGAATGCACCAGATCAATTCCCTTCTAAGTCACAATTCATAGGAGGGTTTGAGATTAAAAGAGATCAACGGTTCAGATCCACCTCTCGTACTTCCCACATGATCATTTGACTTAATCAATATAGACAACTTAATCCTTGCATGTCTAAAATGAACAACCCCTTACTCTAAAATGAATTTTACCAATGGGGGTATGAAATGGAAATGCGGAGAGTTAGAGGGCCTGTATTGCCCTCCCTTAAAAACTAAGAACAGAAACCTCCAGGGGATTTAGGAACCCCGTATCACCGAGATTTCAAGACAAAAACCCAAAAGAAAATCGAGAGAAAGAGTGTTTCGAAAGCAACAGCGAGAACAAGGGGAAGAATTCGAGTTCTCGACTCCAGATTCTTCGACGATTCACGGTATGATTTGTATATCTAAGCCTTGATTACTTGTTTAATTAGGTTTAGGGTTGCATTACGAGTGGTTCGGTAAGTTCCCAGAGGGCATTGTCGGTCAATTAGTCATCGTTTGTTTTCCGGCCGTCATTCACGACGGTGTTGTTCCGACAGCGGGTTTAAACCCACATTAAACTCGATTTACGGGTTGAGTTGGCCCAGAGGTTGATGGATTGGTCAAAAGTAATCAAATTCAACCGGATCATTTACCACCTTATAAAAATTTCATAACAGTATCAAAGAATTGGAGCCATGTGTAGAATAATTTGTGTTCAATTGGTCATGATCAAACCATTTGAACACGTATTCGTTCAATGATTAACCAGAAAAAGGAAAGAAAATAAGGAAGAAAACAGTTGGTAAATGTTGCCCTTTTTGAATCATCGTAGAAAAGCTATATCATCCTCACACCACTTAAACATATTTGATCGAAACGGGACTCCTAACCGAATGTTTTGCGGAGTTCCATACCAACGCCCCTTCACCGAATCCAATCTTCGGATCAAAGCCGCCTGTAGTGTCGAATGTCACTTCGTAAGACAGCTTCTGGTTAACCGCCGAGAAATCGAGTTGAGCCGGTGACACAGCAATGCCCATGCCCTGTCCTGCGGAAATTTCAACGATGTAGGATGAATTAGCATCCCCAACGTTGGTCACGGTCCTCGTGTAAGATACCGTCACACCGGCACTCAGTGTGACGGCTAACGAAGGATAGTTCAGTTGTCCTTCAGGTATGCTTGACATATTTGAGCAAGAAACTTGCTTTTGCACAATGGCCATAACTTGTGCATTTGAGTATCCCAATCCACACAAGTAAGGTATGTAATCAACTGGTTGGATATCGTAAACGAGTCCAGGGTCGTTAGCTTTAGATGGGTTGACATGGCCAGCCCCGACTGCAAAGAGGTTGGCTGGAAGCTCCGTTTCATCCTCAATCGGCTGGCTGTTGAGGTTGACCAAATCAGCAGTGGTCATGATCGCGGACTTGATTGCAGCAGGTGACCAATCAGGATGTGCACTTTTCAATAACGCTACGATCCCACTGAGATGAGGGCAAGACATTGATGTACCTGAAACCACATTGAACGGGGCTGTTGTCGAACTATTATCGACAGAGACAGGCCATGCTGCTAGAATGCTCACCCCCGGCCCAATAATGTCGGGTTTCAGAATTCCGGGAGTTGCTAGACTAGGCCCTCTTGAAGAGAAAGAGGTGACTTGAGGAGCTGATTTATCTCCAATAACGGTTCCGTGAAATATGATCGTAGCAACAGGGGATGGAGTTGAATTCAAGTAATTTAGAATCGTAAGCCCATCTTTGTAACCAACGTATGATGCAGGAAGTACATGAGCATCGGCTATGGTGCTAACACCGTCTGCTTGTACGTTGGTGAGAATCATAGCAGCTCCCCCGGCATCTTTTACTGTTTGACCTTTGGCAATTCTTGCCACACCACCACCTCTCACGCAAATCACGACCTTTCCTTTGACATCGGTGCTGTTTAACGATCCTGGGGCGCACCATGCAGCGTTTTGATTGCCATTGATCCCCGGGTATACAATCGGCAAAAGAGTTTCTGGGAAATTTTTAGGCTGGAAAAGCGATTCTCCGTCTAGTAAATCCCCGTTACCAAGTTTTACGGTCGCCTTTACCTTTCGATCAACTGTACTAGCACCAACGGTGAGAATCCATGGAGCCTCGTTCGACACTGTAGCGTTAAATGGCCCAGAGTTTCCTGCCGAACAACTAACGAATATCCCTTGTTGTATAGCACCAAATGCACCTAGAGCGATTGCATCACGATAGAACGGGATAGATGGTCCACCAATCGAGAGAGAAAGCACGTCAACACCTTCTCCAACTGCAGCATCCATGGCAGCCAACATATCGCTCTCGGCACAACCACTCTCGTCACAGACTTTGTACATTGCCACGTGTGCAAGCGGAGCCATCCCAACCGCCGTGCCATTGTCATTTCCGAGTGCGTTAGCGCTGTCAACGAAGTTTCCAGCCGCAGTACTAGACGTATGGGTCCCATGTCCTTCTTCATCAAGCGCTGAACCAGAACCCGTAACAAAGTTCCTAACACCGATCAACTTATTATTACATCCCGCAACTTCACATTTGCCTTTCCATTTGGCTGGTGGAGGGTTCATGCCTGTGTCATTAAAAGAAGGGTGACCAGGAGTGATCCCTGTGTCGAGAACCCCAACGATGACCCCCTTCCCGTAGTTCGAATCTCTCCAGAAACCCAAATTCTGATGTAACCCCAGGAAGTTAGGAGTATGAGTTGTATGTAAAGACAACACCCTTTGAGGCTGTGCAGATATGACTCCATCTTTCTCCTCCATTTCCTTCACTTGCTCAACGGTAAGTTTCGCTGCAAACCCCGTAAGTATGTTACTATATGCATGAACCATCTGTGGTTTCTCATCGGAGTTTGCGGCTGTTGTGGGCAAGAATGTGTTGTACCAGCTTTCGATGTCTTCCGATTGAGCAAAGATGCGGTTATCGGGAGAGCTTAGCAGAACAATGTAGGTATCGGTTTCTTTGGTGGCAACCACCGCTGAGAGGTGGAAGATGGTGGTGAAAGTAAGAAGTGAAATGATCATAGTCCATGATGGAAACTGATGAGATCTCTTGTTCTCCATGATTAATGTTGAAGAAGTTGATGATATTGGTGTGGTGCATTTCCAGATTGTATGTATATATACTCGATTTCTAAGCCGGCAGAAAGGCTAAAAGGGTGGAGTTACATGAAACTTAAGTCGAACTTAGTGATATCCGCAGGATTTAAACAAAAGGAAATAAGCTTAGGTAGCATCGATGAATAGTTTAAACAGGCAGATGCCCGCAAATTGTATATGTTCCTTTGTTTGATTATAGAAAATCTATTTCTCCATTGTTGTAAAAGCCAGAATGGGTCTTCTTTTTGTAACAAGTCAATAAATTAACTAACTTTATCCCTTAACACCAAAGTTCAACTAATGAAGTCAAACTAAGTTGATGACTAATACATTTATCGACTACCTTTCATATCTTTTTTTTTTTTTTTTTTTATTGTATGTCAAGTTAGTGGCCGTTTACGAAACATTTACCGGTAAGCGCTTACCCGTAAAAGATAGCACCATGGTTTTAAAAAGCAGACAAGGCGTGCAACTTGAGGAGCGCCTCAAGGTGAGGCGGCCAAAATCGCACCTGAGGCGGTGCCCCTCAAGCCTCGGATGAGATGCACGACTCGGTGGTATGAGGCGGTGACCGAGACGCCGAGGTGTGAGGCGGTGGAGAGGCGTATGCCTCTCTGCTGAAGTGAATTATTAAAAATAATGACTGAACCCTTATCGAGGTCTTCTTTGAAACTTCTGCAAGTTCTTCTCTAGTTCTCCTAAGCCCTACCCGCTACTCGTCTGTTGTCCTTCGTGAGTTTCAATTCTCTCGTTTTCTTCTTTGTCAGTTCACCGCAGTATCACGTAAATGTATATACACTTTTTTTATATTTAGTCTCCTTTCAAATCCTCTACGCTTCACTGAGAGAGTCCCATTTCCAATCCCACTTTCTTGATTTATAAATATTTTTTCCTTTATGTTGTGAGCATATAAATATATATACACATGTATATGTATATATTATTAATAGATGAATATATTTTTTTCTTTGTTATTATATATATATTTCATGATTGAAAAAAGTATATGTGGATTTTTTTAGTAATTTAGTATGATATATATTTTATATAAGTGTATATATATTTGTGTAGTAGGCGAAGGATCGTGTGAGAAGTTGAGTTAATGGTGAGAAGTGGATATGAACCGTTGATCTCTTTTATTCTCAAACCCTCCCATGAATTGCGGCTTAGAAGGGAATTAATCCGGTGCATCTTATCTTTGTGCATCTCATCCTAAGGTGCGTTCATTTCTCATCCAACGGTCGATAACCACTTCTCACACTTCTCACTGTTAACTCAACTTCTAACCGGAACCCAACCCTTGTGTAATATACATATTTTGGTGTACATATATTTGTGTAGTATACATATTTTGGTGTACATATATTTGTGTATTATACATATTTTGGTGTATATATATTTCCGCCTTGTGGTTTACACCTCGAGGCCCGATTTTCCGCCTTTTAAAGCCCTGGATACCACGCTGGTAGATTGTTGGTAAGTATCTTTTACCTGTTAAGCGCTTGTTGGCTTAGAATCTTCTCCCTCACTTACGATATTCAGTCCTTGCAATGTCTCTTACCGGGTAAGATTCTAGATCTTTTCCATGCTCACCCGGAAGGTAAGTGACACCCTGTAAGCGTTTGGTGAACGACCCCTTGATTTTACTTTTTACCGTTTGCTGTAAGTAGTGTTCCGCCTGCTTTAATACTTTGCTTTATCACATTGTACTTCTTGCTTGTTTACACATTTTTGCTGCTACTTGCCACACTTGATCCATGTTATTTTTGTTTTGCAGACAGGGGATTTTTACGAAACCCCTTGTTGTAGAGATGAGGAGATATAAAATGATATGATTGGTGGATATGAGGAGATATGGGATTTTTATTCTTAGATCTTCTGTAGTTTGAGTATGCTTCAAGTGCAAAACTAATGCTGCAACAGGAGACACAACTTGTTGTTAATAGCTGTTCAGCCTTAATCCAGATTATGTTTTATACACTTAACAGTATCATTTTATGTTGAAGTTCATAGGATATATCACTAACAGCATGCTAGAAGTGTTAAGGGTAATTCTACATCAATTGGAGTTTGTTAAGGTTGTTGAACAGCTACATTTCACCAAAATATCCGAATGTAGTATTACATAACCGATAACCCCGATGTACAATCTAAAACGTCCTTTATCTTGTAAACGTTGTTGCACCTGAAGGCACATTCACGATTTATAATTAGAACAAATGTTGCCACATAACAACTATGGGCGACACGACACTATGCTTCCCATCGGTCCATTCCAATTTACCTGACTGTGTCTCCATACTCCCCCATGATCCCGCTACCATTTCAGACACAATCGTAACTTTAAAACTTTGTTTTTCGCCTTTTCCACTAAAACTCATCGTCTGTGGCTCTACTGTTACGTTCGCACCTTTCGGGCTGGTCAAAATGGCATGGTAGTTTGATGCACCTTCACCTACATGCGTTACTGTTCTTGTGACTACTACTTCTGGCTCCAATAATCCTCTTGATTCACCATAAGCGATCGATATCGATGGGTAATTGATGTTCCATGGCTTATTTTGATTCCGATTGCATCTAAGTTGTGGTTTTGAGGCAAATTGTTGAAAAGGTTGGGTTGAGTAGTTCATTGCACACAAGAATTGGAGGTAATCGTTTGCTGTTATATCATATACCAATCCAGGATCAACGGCTTTTCCGGGGTCTATGTGGCCTGCACCCGTGCTCCACACGGTGGATTCGTTGTATGATTGTTCATCTAGCAATGGTTTCCCTTCTGTGTCGTGATTGTAGGCGGTGGTCATCATTGCTGATCTGATCATGGCCGGAGACCAATCGGGGTGGGCTCCTTTTAGCAATGCAGCCAAACCGGATACATGTGGACATGACATGGAAGTGCCGGATAGTATGTTGAATCTTGTCCGTCGAGGGTCGGATGGTTGTTCGCTAGGTGGCACGTCGTCGGGCCATGCTGCTAGGATGTCAACACCTGGTGCGATTAGATCGGGCTTGAGTATGTAAACCGAATCAACACTTGGTCCTTGTGATGAAAAGGATGCAACTACTGGTGCGGGTTTGACCCCTAATCGAGTCCCGTGGATGATCATCTTGGCGATGGGATTTCTTGAAGAGTTTATGTAATTGTGAAGAGTTTTACTAGCGGACTCGGTTATCAGCATGCCGGGAATCGTATACGAGTCTGATACCAGTCCTTCGCCTTGAGGTGCGACGTTGGAGACGATCACCGCTACGCCACCGGCATTCTTGACCACTTCGCCTTTCTTGACACGGGCATTGCCGCCACGATCACAAATCACGATCTTCCCACGAACCAGATCTTTGTCCAGTGATTCCGGCATGCAAACAGCGGCATTAGAATTGCCGAATTGCCCCTGTGATGCATTCCTGCCATGAACTAAGGGAAAGAATTCGGTCGATGGGTTTGCGGTGGCGCTAGAAACAGACGCCCCCGTGATCACCATTCCGTCTCCCAAGATAAGATCCGCCGGAAACCGCCTGTCGATGGTGCTCGCACCAACCGTCGTGATCCACGGAGCGGTGTTCGTCACCGTCATCAACTCCGGACCGCCATTACCAGCAGAAGCCGAAACAAGAACACCTCTCGCCATCGCACCAAAAGCTCCGATCGCTATCGGATCAAGATCATAAGGCCGACTGCTGGTGCCCCCAATCGAGATCGAAATAACATTGACACCATCTTCGACCGCCTTGTCTAATCCTGCGAGTATATCCGACTCCCGACATTCTTCCCCCCAACATATCTTATACACCGCAATCCTAGCCTTCGGCGCCACTCCGACAGCCGCACCTTCCGCAAACCCAAACAGAGACGCATTGGCAACGAGCCTTCCGGCTGCAGTCGACGCCGTGTGCGTCCCATGGCCATCGGTGTCTCTAGACGATCTAACGATCGCGGAGCTGTTGGATTTTCTGTTACCGATAGCTGCTTCGTACCCAGCCGTAAAATACCGCGCTCCGATCATCTTCTTGTTACAGAGATTTCCGGCGAACTGCTCGCCTTCCATGCACTCTCCTTTCCAATTGGAAGGAACTGGACCAAGATCTTGATCATGGAAACTTGATGCTTCTGGTGAGATCCCAGTATCCAAAACACCAATAATAACATTAGAACCATAATCAGATTCCTTTAAAAGCTCATTAGGTTGATCATTAAGGAGCCCAAGAAACTGAACCGATCGGGTTGTATGAAGGTGGCGGATTTGGTCGGGTAAAACAGCCATGACGCCTGGCTGGGACTCAAGCTGTTGGGCTTGTTGAGGAGTGAGTTTAGCTGAAAAGCCATGGAAAACGGTCTTGTAGACATGGAGGAAGTCTCTGTTTGGGTTCGAATTTTCAGAAGTTGATGATAAACTTGCAAGAGTTGCAGAATACCATTGTTGAATGTCGGTGAAAACAGATGGTTTGAAGTCGTTTTGAACCCTGACGATGAAGGTTTGGGTGTTATGGAGTTGGGCAGAAATTGGTAGGAAGAAACAGAGAATTGTGAGACCTAGAACCGAAAACTGAGTCATTGAGGGAGATGATGGAGCATTGAAGGTTTGGGTATGAATTTATGTTGTTGGAAAAAGAGTATGATTCTTTAAAAAAAGTGGATGCCAGAAAACAATATATTAATATAGTGTTGTGTGTATTTTAAGCATGATTCTGAGGTAAGATATATCATCTTAATATGCTCAAAAATGGGTTAAACATGACCAATGCGTTTATCAGAACTCGCCGAAAGGGAACAAAATTTGCCGCCAAAGGTGACGTAAAAAACACCGTCCATGATTTTTTCCTCCCAACAACTTATATAAATTCAAACCACAAAGTTGTGTCATACTGGTTAAAGCCCCAAGGGATGCGGTGGAATATTCTATTTGCCCATGGTTCGAATCCATACGTACACAACAATTATGGTCACTGAGGTTTAATCAAGGCTGATGTCTTACAGTCATAATTTATTAAAGGATTAGTCTAGACATAGCCTAGGACACTATTCCAAAAAAAAATTATATAAATTCAATAGTTTTCTGTAATTTGTTTTAAATAGAGAATACAAATTTAAAGTATATAAAAAAGTATATTTAATTTTAATATAATTTTTATTTGAAAATTACAACATTATATTATTTAGAATTTTATACATTTGATATTTCTTTCTCTTAAATATCTGATATCAAAGTTTCTTAGTGGTATGAATATGATAAAATTTTCTTTCTGTTTTTGTAGAATTCTCTAAATTTGAAAACTTTTCACATCTTTTTTTCAAATTTTCTCCATTTTAAAAAAAGTTTTAAATACGGGGGTTACAAGTAAAAGGTGAGGTTTTGGATGATGTTTTTTCATTTGATGATTTGCTAAAAATACACATCATTAGAATCCTTGTGAATGTTTTAACTCATTGATGATGCATGAATTTCTTGTTTGCTTTTGGAATTCTTATTTATAACTATTTTCTTCTTTGATTTTTAAAAATTGCTTTTTTTTTATCCTCCTTTAGAATTAACTTTGTTAAAAAACTCTACTAAATCTTTGTTAAATCAATGTCAATGTTTAATTTTCTACCAAAAAGTAAAATTATTTCCTAAAAACTGTTCCGCGTGTCTTCTTTATTTAAAAATGGGAATAATAATTTTTTAAAGTAAAAATTAATTAAAAGATTAGAGCCTACCCCGCACACCCCTCCCCCAATCTCCCCCCACTTCTTCGGTTCTTTTTCCCTAAAACTCTACCTCATAAGATTCCAATTGCTATCAACTTTCATTTGATGTCATTTTTTTTTTCCGATCATCTTCTCCTGCACACCTCATTCCCTTCTTCTCCCCCTACTTCTAACGTTTGTCACTTTCAACGGGTTTTGTCCCTCAAGTTTGTCGATTCCCAACACGTTTCGTCCCACCTTCTAACGGTTCTTAACTTTTTCCGTCAAATCTACTTTAATGAAGGGGTATTTTAATCATTTTAAACATTTTCTTAGTCATTAAAATCACAAGGACCAAAAATGTAATTTACTCTATTTTCTATTAAAACCATAGGGACCAAGAATGTATTACTCTATCATATACATATCTTCATCTTCATCAACGTAAACCACAGGTCAACTTCCCTAAAAGTCGTAGTCGTTGCTCTATGTCTCAATCTCAATCTGCTTTAGGCCTTTAGCTGACGAATCTCTCTCTCTCTCTCTCTCTCACACACACACACACACACTCTGTAACACCTGGAAATTTTGTAACTGGAATCCCCTCCTAGTGTTTGTATTCCTATACCTTTATGTGCACGCTTACCCTAATCGTTACCTCAACCGAGAGCTTTTCGTCGTTTAAATAAGAAAATTCTCAGTCGGGGTATTTTGGGCGACTGTGCCGGCGAGAATGCCATAGGGCATAATCGCCTGGCATAGTCGCGGGGAGCAAAAAGCTCTCGGAACCTTGGCAGCAAGTGTGCCACCGCGACAATGACATGACACTATCGCTTGTCACTGTCGCCCAGGTGAGACAGGCCTCGGTACATTCGGGGCGAGAATGCCCAGGCCTCGGTACATTCGGGGCGAGAATGTCCACGATTGTGCCCTTTTCACTGTCGCATGGGCATAGTCGACCGTGTCCAGGTCGGGTTTTAAGATACCAACGCGCTTCTTTGGTAGAATGTTACCCCCCATTTCACCTCTTGACCGATTTTCCTCTCCTTAGGTGCGATTTATCTACCCTATCACCTCTCTCCTCATTTATTATTCTTCAAGCATTAAGTTATTGCATCTAGGGGTGGGTTAAATCAATGTCAATGTTTAATTTTGGGAAAATTGCATTAAAATGGAACTAACTTTAAGTTAATTCCTATTTTAGGGAACCAACTTTTAAAAGTATCATTTTGAGGTCTGATGCAAACTTCTCGTATATTTGAGGGTCTCGTTTACCTGATGAATGGGTTACCGGTTACCTCTAATATGATGTGGCAAAATAATTATTAAAAATAGCTTACGTGGAAGTTAAAAAATAACATGTCATTTTACTCATAATAAATTGAAAAATAAAAAAAACAACATAAACTTAAAAATCAAATCTGAAACCAAATGTTGGCTTCAAGAACAACAGTTGCGGTGGTAATAAGCGGGCGGTGATGGTGGCGTCATATTACAGGGGTGGTTCTGATATGAAAGAACGGTTAGATTTCTCCTTCTCCGCCGATAATTTTTTTCTTTTCTGGTGGTTATGGTGATGGTGGTGGTGGTGTAGTCATGGTTTCTCCTTCTCAGCGGCCGCCACCGAAGAACAAGAAAGAGAAGAAGATGGAACATAGATTCATGTGCTGAATATGGTTTTTCTTTGAATCTTGTGAAGAAGAAGATGGTGATGGCATATGGTGGTGGTGGTGGTTGGTTTCTTCAAGATTAGGGATTTAGGGTTTGTGGGTATCCATCATAACAACAATTTCTTGATCTGAAAATGAGTGGTTTAAATCCAATTTTCAGATCTCAAACATGATGAAGAGACCTGCGTTGGAAACCTAAATCTGTATGCGTTCATTTCTTCTATTGGAACTTAAATCTTTAAAGATTTTCATTGTTTCTCTTGGTGTTAGTCACCTATTTTATACCAAAAAAAAAATACCCAGATTCTTATATTTGAGCAACACACATGTTTGATTAGCTAGGACTTTTAGAAATAACGATTCTTGTTTTGATGGATTTTATATAAAATAACGATTCATGTTTTGATTTATGATTTAATCATTACATTTGATTTAATTAAGTTTTAGGGTTTGTTCATGTTCTTGGTTTGTATGATGTTTGATTGGAGAAGATGAAGAATCATGAGAAGAAAATAAATATAAAATATTGAAATTTAGAAAATATCCCATGTCATAATTATTGGCACCGTGTCATTATTTAAGATTTAATTTTTTAATTCTAAATATGATGCGGAATCTTAGTTGTCAATTACCTCTTCCATGTCATTATTAATAGGTCATCAGGTAAAGGAGACCCTTAAATATACAATAAGTTTGCTCCAAACCCCAAAATAATATTTTTGGAAGTTGGTTCCTCAAAATAGGAATTAACTTAAAGTTGGTTCCATTTTGATGCAATTTTCCCTTTAATTTTCTACCAAAAAGTAAAATTATTTCCTAAAAACTGTTCCGCGTGTCTTCTTTATTTAAAAATGGGAATAATAATTTTTTAAAGTAAAAGTTAATTAAAAGATTAGAGCCTACCCTGCACACCCCTCCCCCAACCTCCCCCCACTTCGATTCTTTTTCCCTAAAACTCTACCTCATAAGATTCCAATTCCTATCAACTTTCATTTGACGTCATTTTTTTTCCGATCATCTTCTCCTGCATTCCCTTCTTCTTCCCCTACTTCCAACGTTTGTCACTTTCAACGGTTTTTGTCCCTCAACTTTGTTTTAACAAATTTGTCCCTCAAGTTTGTCGATTCCCAACAGGTTTCGTCCCACCTTCTAACGACCGTTAACTTTTTCTGTCAAATCTACTTTAATGAAGGGGTATTTTAATCATTTTAAACATTTTCTTAGTCATTAAAATCACAAGGACCAAAAATGTAATTTACTCTATTTTCTATTAAAACTATAACGACCGTTAAATTCTTAGAGTTAAGTGGGATTCTATTTTTGGGATAAAGTGGGAAATAAAGAAGTTAAGGGACTTATTGGCAAATAAGTTATTAAAAGGGGCACAAAAACCTAGGGCGTCCAATATCGTTTCCATTCTTCTTAGGTGCTCTGTGTGGGTGCGGCGATTTAAGGAAGAAAAAGGGGGAAATCGATTGAAGCCGAGACGGGAGATCTGAAATCGTAATCGTGTGAGGAATTCATCTTCTAGAGGTAAATATAGAATTTGAAACTCTTGTTCCTTTGTTTGTTCTACTGATTGGTACTTGGGAGATTAACTTGATTTAAGGTCTGGGAATCAATAATGGGTTGGAGTAATGAATCCAGGATTCTGATTTAATGGCTTATTTATCTATCTATAGTTGGTGTATGATTTAAAATCGGATAAAGAAATGTTAAGAGGGAAGAGTGAGAAACCTCTATTATTGTCTCTCGATGGGTCTGAGTTACGGTACCTGTTATGCGAAATCGCTAAGTTGCCATCGACCGGTGTGGCTCGACCATCGACCGGTGTGGACGGGAGTGTGGATGAACGGTGTGGACCGGGGTGATTCCAATCCGAGGATCGGGGCATGAACCGGGGTCCGCCCGGTGCCGCTCGACCGGTGCCTCACCCATTAACCGGGGTTTGGTGCGACCGGTGTCTCACGACCAGGGTCTCTTTGCGACCGGGGTCTCTTTGCGACCGGGGTCTCTTTGCGACTGGGGTCTCTTTGGGAAAACTTTGTGAGAGTCCAGTGTTGGTTAGGAAGTCTTATACGTATAATTAAACTTTCAGCTTGATGCAATATCAAATTCTGAATTATAGGAGTCGATCAATCTGAAGATACAATCTGTGGGTGGGTGCCGAGCTTCTCATCAGGTGAGTTCCCTCATTTTAACTATATAAATATGTTTACGAACTGAAATGGGTTTATGCTCTAGTTCTTGCCATGTTATCTTAATCAAGTGGATAAATTGTATTTTTGATATCGACGAAAACTGTGGTTGTGTAAATGTTCTTGTGTAAAGACTCGATTATATTTATATTTTGATCACACATGTATATTGACTTGAGGGTCGAACGGGTTTGGCCAAGGCTGTGTTTATTTAACCATCGGGGATGGTAAAGCCGTGTGTTTGAAATTCGTTTCCCTACACACGGAAACGACATCGACATGGGGGGGGGGGTATGGGGATCTACTGGGGGGCCCCGAGGACAAGTAGTCCTTACGTTTATGGAAGAGTTTCGGCATGGATTTGGGCACTGCTTGTGTCACGAATGTTGTGAGATAATTATTGTTTAATAATTATTCATTTTTTTTGTTTGTCTTAAACTGGGCGAGGTTGGGAATTTACTAGACCATCCGGTCTAATCCACGCTTCTATTTTTCTTAAAACCCCATTTTCAGGTAACAGAGTTGCTCTGGGATCTTCTAAAGGAAAAGAACAATGCTAGGGGCTAGCGTGCCGGTGAGCGGGCCTTAGTGCGGCGTAGTTACAGTTTTCTTTTAAAGATTCTCGGTTGTAATAGACTCGATTTTTTACCATGTCAATCCTTTTATTTACACTTTTGTATTGGGACCCGTTTATGGGAATGGAGTTTATTTAAATTGGTATGTTAAGTTTTTGGGTTGTTACATTTGGTATCAAAGCCATAGTTTAAGGGATTTAGGCGGCCGGTTGGGCCTAAACTTAAACTGTAGAACATGACACAACCGAGAAATAGGATGTCTTAGGGGTTACCGCTATAGGAACGTGTGTTTTGAGAGGTGGGGACTGACATGTGAGGTAAATTTGGAATTACATCTGGCCAATGTAGTTGCGAATTTACAGGCACATGTATGTGCTCGAATTACCTTTCTATGCGCAGAAGTCCATAGAATGTGGGGTGTGCGTGGATAGTTTAGTCCTCGTCGCGATCGGAAAGTTATTATTGAGGGGTTATCCTATGAAGGGGTGATGGAAGGGAATAAAGTTCTAGCCATGCGTTATTGGCAATAGTTTGGTGCGGCGCGTGAGGTTGCTTGTGGTGAAATTGATGATAAATTATAGAAAGAGTATTACTCAAAGCAATAACAGACCGATCAAGGAAGAACTTTATGTGTTCGAAACAGGTGAAGGATGGATTAAAGGGAACTTTCAGTGTCAAGTAAGTTCTCATGATGTTAGTTGGTGTGTTTGTCTGTTCGGACAGGAGAAAAAGGTTTGGGGTTAGGATTCTGAAATGGTTAAATTCAGGGTTAAGGAAAAGATGGAATCTCATGACTTCCTAATCGGGATCGAAGTAAATTATTAGAGGAACCGATCGAGGGGAAAGTGTGTTTGGGTTACTTGGCCTGTAGGGGTCAAAATTTGAAATCATACGAATTATACATCAGGGCTCAAGGCGAGAGCTTGGTGGGATAATCAATTAGCTAGGGTGTGAAACACCTGAACTGCAAGTGGTTGTTACGAGAAAGTAAACGGTAGCTAAAGGATGGATGCCATGATGGTTGGATGAGTGTAACAGGTGACCTCGAGTGAGTGAATAGCCTTCAACTGCAAGTGAGTCCATGCATTGTGTCTGTAACGGTATCTCAAGAGCTCGGTCAGGATTTAAAGATTGATGCACACATAACTAATTTCATGTTTGGAAATAAATCAAGGAGTACACGTGGGTGATTAAAGAGGAAAGACAAACCTATCTTTGTTGAGTAATAAAATTCTCCTTAAACTTAGTGATTTGTGAAGAATATCACTTCTTTTCATGTTGAGATAAACTGGGTTGCGAAACCCATGAACACATTTGGCAACAAACCTTTATAACCAAATTGAGTCTGAGACGATATCTTATAAAAGAGTGTGAGAGTCGCTTGTTTTATTTTGTGCAAGCAGTTTCGTTCATAACTTTTCTAGTCATATAAGGAAATTTTCTCTCTGCACTACGATTGTCGCGACGTCGTTTTAGTTGATCAAAGTGATACTTTACCAAGCGATTCTTGAGATTGTTTTGCATGACTTTGAAGTTATCAGAGTGTTGAGTCTTGTGTGCTCAGAATGTTTTCAAATGTTTTGCCCTTTTGAGTGTTCAATTGTGAGAAATGATTTTATTTATTTATTTATTTATCGAGTCATCATGCATGAAGGCTATGAACTCATGAAGTCGTGAAGGTTATTGGATTAGGGACAAGGAACGGTTCGAGCGTGGGGAATGTGTCGGTCAAGCTAATGTTAGATGAACTATGACTTCGGTGTTCTTATTAAGGAAGAGGTGGAGAATATGGAAAATGTCGAAATAGACTGTGACATTGATGGTATTATGGAAGTTTGAAATCTTGCTTGGTAAATTTGGAATGTTGTTGTAGGTGAATGGTCGTATTTGGGGTGAAAGACTCGAAATCGTCGAAATGCCGATGTTAGTGAATAATAATACTTGAAACGCTAAAGAAGATTGAGCCTAAGCTGGTTGGGATGGCCCTGTAAGTCAGGCCTTGCTCAGGTAAACCTTGAACCTTCTTCAGATAAAGATGGGGAAGTGCTTTTTGCAGTGTGTTTGGGAAAAGAAGATGGCATTATAAATTCTTGGTGCCAGAGATATAGTGGAAGTACTATCATGTATATTATCGTTACGATTGAAGTAGAAGATGTTTAAAATGTGCCGAGATAAGGGCGTCGACAGGAGTTGGATTTTACGAGTTTATCTTAGTGATTATAGATGAAGTAAGACGTTCAGGGATGGTGTTTACTTGTTGGGTATTGGATAACCTTGCGGGAGCATTAGGATAATGAAAGATTGTTGTGTAGAGTGTTTTCCCTGCGAGATTCTAGTGTTTCGTAAGTAAGGAAGTAATTAGTACAATCAAAGTGAGTGAATGGATATTATCGGGAATTGGGAGACGTGATTCATTTGGATTGGAGAAGAGATGGAACCAGGAGATGATCTGGGTCTTACACGCGATTAGGTGTATTTGAAGGCAGGTTTGGTTATGTATGCGGATGACAGTGAGGACTTGAACTCGCCTCCCAGTATATTCAAGTGTAACTGTGTTATGTTGCTGAGCATGAAGGGGTGTCTAGGTTATATAACGAGAGTTGCGAAGGATGAGTTGATGGTATGATCAAGTGGGTGATATGTTATGCCAAATTAGATGTGTAAGTTCGCAACGTGGTATTGGATTGTCGTGATAATTGGATTATGAATTTCTAAATCATATTGTATGGCAAGGATAAGCGTAAATCTGGAATGTTCAATTTAGAAGGAAGATTCAAATGGCGACAGTCTAGAAGAACTTGTATTCTTCTCGACTGCGGTTAACTCCGGGTAAGTTCATCTGTTTCCAACAAATCGTTGATGAGAAAGTTTTAGGTGGTTGGTTGTAGTGCCTTGTTGTGGATTGAAGTTCGACAGAGGGGGTGAAACATCTTGGGGATAAGTAAATCTCGGTAGTTGTAACACCCTAAAAATAGGGATAACAAAAACTTTCCATAAATGGAGAGGTGGTATAAAGTTTGCCATAGCAAGAGCCTCCCAAAAAGGGGAAATATACAAATAACCTGTTTAATCACAAATTTGTAATTTAACGGATAAATAAACAACAACCAACTAATCTAATTTCTACATCTAGAAAAGAGATTACAAAAGGGGTGTCATCTATAAACCCAAATCTTCCATAAATAGTTCAAGTGCCAAAATCCCCAAGCTCTTGCCCAAAGCATCTAAACTTTCCTAGGAGCCGCGCCGCTAACATCTGAGATACACATCGACACCAAACAAGTGTTAGGCCAAAAAGCCTAGTGAGTCGAACAATAATAAGCATGCATGAACAGTTACAATTCTTATCAGCAGTTAACCAGTGTTCAATATATGTGGAGTCATTAGGGGAGACCCAAAGCACCAATCGAGCCCACCCCAAGAGTCGATATACCTTGATGCCCTTAACAAGGAACATCCCAAGGCCCGACACACCCGGAGACTACTCCAAAGGAAAATTCCCCGAATGGCGGAGGTCTAGGCACATACCATCACAGTGGCGCCCAAGACTACATCCTCCTTGTGAACTGACTTGGTTCGTCCAACATAATGCATATAGGAGGTCCTTTAGGTGTATTTCAACCCCAACATATTTCCATACCGCGTATGGGTATAATATTACCATCCTATCCTCATGAAGTCCAACAAAAGTCCCAAATGACAATTATATTCATCATGCATATAAATATGTCACCAAAGTGATATTCTAACTAAAACCATCACAACACACATATATGCATACATTTAATATATCAAGGTACCCATCATATATATATCCATGGGAAAAGCCCCAAATAATGGTACACATAACCTAAAACATAACATATCACCAACATCCATATTTCCAACCATTTTTATCAAGAAATCCCAAATACTTGAACACATAAAGAATGAAATAACAAATAGAAGATTATGATGTGTATCTAGTTTTAACAAAGGTTTAGTAAACTCACAATCTAGGTTTTTGACCAAAACCTAGAAAAGATGAAACCCTAGCTTTTGAAAAAGATGAGACTTGAAGAAGATGAAGATCTTGAAGGATGCTTCAATGAAATCACTTGGATGAACCTTCAATGATGATTTAAATCTCTTATCACCCAAAATCTGAAAATTATAAGGTAGGAGACGAAAACCCCAAAATCAAGTTTTTGGATACTTGAGGAGGATGAAGATGGAGATGGTGGTGAAGCTTCCAAACCGAAACCTTGGATCATGATCTTCACTCCAACAATAAATGGTGGAAGATTGGTGGTTGAAGGAACCTTAGATGAAGTAGGTTGAGAGGAAGGGTTTGGGAGAGAATGTCATAAATGAAGAAGATGAGAAATGAGAAATATTTGGGAAAAATTCATTTAATGCCCGCACTGGGCTGCTGCCTCATGCGCATGACCCGTGCGTTTTTAATGAAGGATGGCGCACGGGTCGTGCGCCGCACACAGAAGCACATCAACTTCTTCTCATTTGGTTAAATCCCGTTTTGGTCATAACTTCTTCGATATAGCTCCGTTTTCGCTACGGAAAGAACCGTTGGACTCGTAGTTGAATCATTCATCCATTCAAACTATAAAATTAAAGATTCAAGCCCAAAATCAAAAACCTAATTTAACCAATGAAATTTCGGGGTGTTACAGTAGTCAGATCGAAATGGTTAGTGAGAAGATGAGGCTAGTATGTCGCCATAATGGGAGTAATCTGAAAAGGAGGAGTTCGCCTATGACTAGGAGAGTCAACTTTGCGAGTATATGAACAGCACGCGAGATTATGAGGAAGCTCTCGATTATGGGTTGGGTATTGTTATTTCCGCGTGTGTTCGGTCTAAAGCTTGCCACCTTGAGTAAGTCTTTCTTTGAAAGTGAGTGATCTATGCTTTCATAGAAGCAAGTAAAGTGATTGTTCGAGATGCTCGAAGGGAATTAAGGTTACTTTTCTTGACAAAATCTATCTTTATATATTTAAAAGGAAAACCAAGGATAATGACATGGCGCAATGAGATTCAAGTATTGATCAAATGGTGAATTGTGGTGAATTCTTGATTGTCCCACATTGGTAGGAAGATGATAGTTTGAAAGAAGATGATGACTATAAAAAAGAGTGACGGATGCCTTTGAAATCTATAACCATGGATGGAATCAAAACCAACCAAATGCTTAAAATTATATAAAGAAACCAAGGATGATCACTTGACAACATCCTTGGTTTGAGTATTTTCTAATCTTTATATCTTTATATATATTAAAAGAGAAACTAATCTTTCTTTATATATTTAAAAGGAAAACCAAGGATAATGACATGGCGCAATGAGATTCAGTATTGATCAAATGGTGAATTGTGGTGAATTCTTGATTGTCCCACATTGGTAGGAAGATGATAGTTTGAAAGAAGATGATGGCTATAAAAAAGAGTGATGGATGCCTTTGAAATCTATAACCATGGATGGAATCAAAACCAACCAAATGCTTAAAATTATATAAAGAAACCAAGGATGATCACTTGACAACATCCTTGGTTTGAGTATTTTCTAATCTTTATATCTTTATATATATTAAAAGAGAATCTAATAAGGATGACTTGACAACATGAGGTTTGAGTGTTTCTCAAATCTTTATCTTTATTATATATTTAAAAGGAAAACCAAGGATGATGACATGGTGCAATGAGATTCAAGTATTGATCAAATGGTGAATTGTGGTGAATTCTTGATTGTCCCACATTGGTAGGAAGATGATAGTTTAAAAAGAAGATGATGGTTGTATAAAAGAGTGATGGATGCCTTTGAAATCTATAACCATGGATGAAATCAAAACCAACCAAATGTTTAAAATCTTTAACTTTATCTTTATATATTTAAAAGGAAAACCAAGGATAATGACATGGCGCAATGAGATTCAAGTATTGATCAAATGGTGAATTGTGGTGAATTTTTGATTGTCCCACATTGGTAGTAAGATGATAGTTTGGAAGAAGATGATGGCTATATTAAAGAGTGATGGATGCCTTTGAAATCTATAACCATGGATGGAATCAAAACCAACCAAATGCTTAAAATTATATAAGAAACCAAGGATGATCACTTGATAACATTCTTGGTTTGAGTATTTTCTAATCTTTATATCTAAATATCTTTATATATATAAAAGCAAAAACCAAGAGAAATGACATGGAACAATGTGGATGGAGAATTTTAAAATATTAGATTGTGGTTAACTTTGGTCATCCCACATTGATAGAATAATGAAATGTTGGAACATGAAGTTGATTATAAAAAGAGAATAATGCCAACTTTTTTGACATGACCTATGATTTGTTTTAATCTATTTTGGATTAAAGAGTTTATTTTTATTTACAAATTTGTTGATGTTGAATATATATTATATATTTTATTACAACTATCTTTATATTTATACATCTTTATATATATAAAAGCAAAAACCAAGAAAAATGACATGACACAATATGGATTGAGAATTTTAAAATATTGGATTGTGGTTAACTTTGCCCATCCCACGTTGATAGAATAATGAAATGTTTGGAACATGAAGTTGATTATAAAAAGAGAAGAATGACAACTTTTTTGACATGATCTATGATTTGTTTTAATCTATTTTGGATTAAAGAGTTTATTTTTAGTTACAAATTTGTTGATGTTGAATATATATTATATATTTTATTACAAATATCTTTATTTTTATACATCTTTATATATATAAATGCAAAAACCAAGAAAAATGACATGGCACAATGTGAATTGAGAATTTTAAAATATTGGATTGTGGTTAACTTTGGTCATCCCACGTTGATAGAATAATGAAATGTTGGAACATGAAGTTGATTATAAAAAGAGAAGAATGACAACTTTTTTGACATGATCTATGATTTGTTTTAATCCATTTTGTATTAAAGAGTTTATTTTTAGTTAAAAATTTATTGATGTTGAATATATATTATATATTGGTACAATGTGGATTGAGAATTTTAAAATATTAGATTGTGGTTAACTTTGGTCATCCCACATTGATAGAATAATGAAATGTTGGAACATAAAGTTGATTATAAAAAGAGAAGAATGCCAACTTTTTGGACATGACCTATGATTTGTTTTAATCTATTTTGGATTAAAGAGTTTATTTTTATTTACAAATTTGTTGATGTTGAATATATATTATATATTTTATTACAACTATCTTTATATTTATACATCTTTATATATATATATATATATAAGCAAAAACCAAGAAAAATGACATGGCACAATGTGGATTGATAATTTTAAAATATTGGATTGTGGTTAACTTTGCCCATCCCACATTGATAGAATAATGAAATGTTTGGAACATGAAGTTGATTATAAAAAGAGAAGAATGACAACTTTTTTTTACATGATCTATGATTTGTTTTAATCCATTTTGGATTAAAGAGTTTATTTTTAGTTAGAAATTTGTTGATGTTGAATATATATTATATATTGTATTACAACTATCTTTATCTTAATATATATAAAAGCAAAAACCAAGATAAATAACACGGTACAATGTGGATTGAGAATTCTAATATATTGGATTGTAGTTAGCTTTGACTATCCTACATTGATAGAAAGATGAATGTTGGAACATGAAGATGAAGATGAAGATGATTATAAAAGGAAAAGGATGCCAACTTTTTTTTTACATGATTTATGATTTGTTTTAATCCATTTTGGATTAAAGAGTTGATTTTTAGTTACAAATTTGTTGGTGTTGATATATATTGTATTACAACTAATAAGATACACTTATTTCATTTAATTTGTTTATTTTTATATCTTTTTGTCTTTGTATACATAAAATAAAAAACAAGACAAATCTTTATATATTTAAAAGGAAAAAACCAAGGATAATGACATGGCGTAATGAGATTCAAGTATTGATCAAATGGTGAATTGTGGTGAATTTTTGATTGTCCCACATTGGTAGTAAGATGATAGTTTGGAAGAAGATGATGGCTATATTAAAGAGTGATGGATGTCTTTGAAATCTATAACCATGGATGGAATCAAAACCAACCAAATGCTTAAAATTATATAAGAAACCAAGGATGATCAGTTGATAACATCCTTGGTTTGAGTATTTTCTAATCTTTATATCTAAATATCTTTATATATATAAAAGCAAAAACCAAGAGAAATGACATGGCACAATGTGGATTGAGAATTTTAAAATATTGGGTTGTGGTTAACTTTGGTCATCCCACATTGATAGAATAATGAAATGTTGGAACATGAAGTTGATTATAAAAAGAGAAGAATGCCAACTTTTTTGACATGACCTATGATTTGTTTTAATCTATTTTGGATTAAAGAGTTTATTTTTATTTACAAATTTGTTGATGTTGAATATATATTATATATTTTATTACAACTATCTTTATATTTATACATCTTTATATATATAAAAGCAAAAACCAAGAAAAATGACATGACACAATATGGATTGAGAATTTTAAAATATTGGATTGTGGTTAACTTTGCCCATCCCACATTGATAGAATAATGAAATGTTTGGAACATGAAGTTGATTATAAAAAGAGAAAAATGACAACTTTTTTGACAAGATCTATGATTTGTTTTAATCTATTTTGGATTAAAGAGTTTATTTTTAGTTAGAAATTTGTTGATGTTGAATATATATTATATATTTTATTACAACTATCTTTATTTTTATACATCTTTATATATATAAATGCAAAAACCAAGAAAAATGACATGGCACAATGTGAATTGAGAATTTTAAAATATTGGATTGTGGTTAACTTTGGTCATCCCACGTTGATAGAATAATGAAATGTTGGAACATGAAGTTGATTATAAAAAGAGAAGAATGACAACTTTTTTGACATGATCTATGATTTGTTTTAATCCATTTTGGATTAAAGAGTTTATTTTTAGTTACAAATTTATTGATGTTGAATATATATTATATATTGGTACAATGTGGATTGAGAATTTTAAAATATTTGATTGTGGTTAACTTTGGTCATTCCAAATTGATAGAATAATGAAATGTTGGAACATAAAGGTGATTATAAAAAGAGAAGAATGCCAACTTTTTTTACATGACCTATGATTTGTTTTAATCTATTTTGGATTAAAGAGTTTATTTTTATTTACAAATTTGTTGATGTTGAATATATATTATATATTTTATTACAACTATCTTTATATTTATACATCTTTATATATATATATAAGTAAAAACCAAGAAAAATGACATGGCACAATGTGGATTGAGAATTTTAAAATATTGGATTGTGGTTAACTTTGCCCATCCCACATTGATAGAATAATGAAATGTTTGGAACATGAAGTTGATTATAAAAAGAGAAGAATGACAACTTTTTTTACATGATCTATGATTTGTTTTAATCCATTTTGGATTAAAGAGTTTATTTTTAGTTAGAAATTTGTTGATGTTGAATATATATTATATATTGTATTACAACTATCTTTATCTTAATATATATAAAAGCAAAAACCAAGATAAATGACACGGTACAATGTGGATTGAGAATTCTAAAATATTGGATTGTAGTTAGCTTTGACTATCCTACATTGATAGAAAGATGAATGTTGGAACATGAAGATGATTATAAAAGGAAAAGGATGCCAACTTTTTTTTTACATGATTTATGATTTGTTTTAATCCATTTTGGATTAAAGAGTTGATTTTTAGTTACAAATTTGTTGGTGTTGATATATATTGTATTACAACTAATAAGATACACTTATTTTATTTAATTTGTTTATTTTTATATCTTTTTGTCTTTGTATACATAAAATAAAAAAACAAGACAAAATGACATGTCATGATGTGGATTAAGAAATCTAATATATATAAGTAGAAATGACATGCCTCAAATAAGAATCATCAGTATATATATATTTATTTATTTATATAAAAGAAAGAACAATAGAGAATGATATGACATTGTGAGATTTGAGTAATGTAGGTACTTATAAGAAACGAGGACATTTGGATTTGATATGAGATACGAGTATTCTCAAATACTACTATATGTTGGTGGTGTTTTACACATCTCACATTGATAAGTGAATATAAGATTGGAGAATAAAGATATATCTGTAGAAACACAGAGATTTAGATTTTGATAAATTAAAGGATTACTTGGGTAAATATTCTTTTTGGCCGACCCCAATTTTTGTTAAAAATACCCATTTATATAAGCAAATAAATCGATAGACAAATGTATACAAATCATCGTATTTCATCAATTTATACAATATTATCAATGTTGAACCTTGATGTCTTTTTATTATCTCACAAGTCACAAGAAGATTTAAGTATTCTCAAATCTTGAATTGTGATGTTATTTGGTTATCTCACATTGATATAAAGAAAATAAATTTGGAAGAATGGATGAGTATGTAAAAGTTGAATGAGATGTCTTATTTGATTGTCCCACACCGACATAAAGACAATAGATTTGGAAGAAGATGTTAGTATATAAAAACTGGATGAAATGTCTTATTTATTTATCCCACATCGGTAAAAAAAGATAGATTTGAAAGAAGAGGTTAGTATATAAAAGGTGCATGAGCTGTCTTATTTGGTTAATCCACATCAACGTAAAGATAATAAATATGGAAGATGAGGTAAACAAAAGAAAAAGCGGATAAGATGACTTACAAGTTTAAAAGTTTGTGGCAACCTATGTGGTTGTCTCATTTTAGTATGTGGTTGTCTCATTTTAGTCGACCTCTTTCGCTAAAAATCAAATTTTATAAAATATTAATCTTTATGTGACTTTATTTATATAAAAAGAACAACCATAAATAATGAGATGACATTGTGAGATTTCAGTATTCTAAAATATTGCATTGTGTTGTAGTTCAATTATCCCACCTTGATGTGAGGTGCAAGATTGGAGAATGAAGATGACTGTAAGAAACAAGGGTTGATTTTGATAATCAAAATTTTAGTTGGATAAATATGTTTTAGCTCACGATTGAAATCCCATAATAAATTAGCAAGAAAGTAGGATTTGGAAGAGAGGGTTGATATTGTGTAAGACCCGGTTTTAAAATAAAACGTATATTTTTTTTCTTACCCGAATTGAACCGTAATTAAATATAGCAACTAAAGATAGTTGAGGGATTAAAACCGTCAATTAACCAAACTATATAATTATATATATAAAAAAAAAAAAAATTCATAAGAGTAAATTACATATCGTCCCTGTGCACCGCCTCGTCTCTCTCTCATCTCTCTCTCTCTAAACTTTCAAATAACTTCTCTCTAGATTATCTTACGATCCGTTGAAGTAATCGACGAAATAACTACATATTCGGAATCTACGCGACGAACCCTTCTTAGAGGTATAAATTTCTTCTTAAGTTATTTAAGTTGGTAAGTTAGGGTAGTTAAAGTTGGTTGGTAGATTATGATTATATAATACAAAGTTATAATCATGTATATGTATAGGAATGTTTGTTTTTGTCAAAATTACAAACGGGTAAAGTTTAGAATCAAAATGGTGATATTTGTATCTAGATGTTTAACCGCACACCAAGTGATCGGTTTAATGTCTACGTGAACAAAATCCGTGCTTAAGCTTATAATATAACCATTGAGTTTTAGGTTATGCGATTATTAATAATTGGTGGTTTAAATAGGCAATCGAACGGGTTAAAGTTCGTCTTCAGTCTCGCGTGTTACGTCTCAATTTGGTTAAGGTATGGATTTCATTTCTTTTGAATCGTGGGCAACTATTTGTTGTAGTTGACCCTTCCTAAAGGTGGTTCACCACCTTGTGATTGATCAATCGAACGTGATCAACAAATGTGGAATTATACACACACACATACACATTGATTTGGTTTATTGAATCAATTGTTTGAACATTTTGATATTTTATTAAAATGTGTCTCGTATGAGATTGTTTATGAAAAATGTGAAGTATATAGATTATAATTTCTGTGATCGCCATTTGGGTAAGTGGCATATGTTTAGTTTTCATTGATTTTAGAAGAACCCAATAAATGGGCACATTATTTGGGATGCCTTCTATGGCGGCTTTGTTGTCATAGCGTCCTGCAGATGACGGTCCACCAGAGTTAAGCCTATGTGGCTTACGTGAACCCACTCTGGGAGGACTTGGCTGACTTTGTTGGCTCCAGGGCGGATGAATCGATTCTAGAACTTTACCCACAGAATATGTGATCGTGGTTAAATTCACGGGGGATCCGTTGTGTGTGCCCGCATGCCGACCCAGTTCGTGTGGTTTGGCCACCCCACGAACACAACGACTGGAATTGACGGATTTTATTTATATTACATTTTGAAGTTAAAGTGTGAACTGTTCTTGAGATTATTGTTTTTGATTATATTACCGAACGTTTCTTTTGATTTAAATGAACTATGAACTTCAGTCTCAAGAACTTTCTTCGAATTGAATTTTTAAGTCTTCCGCTTCGTTATCGATGTTTTTATTATTATTTACGAATTTATATTATAATCCATTCACTGAGCCCTGTGCTCAGCCGTGTTTTTGTTTTCTGACACGGCAGGTTCGAAGTGACGTTTACGGGGACGGAACTTGAGATCGAGCGTGTTATTTTGGAGTTCTTAGAATCGCATTATTATATAAACGTTCTAAGTTTATAAAATCTTTTGAAGTATAAGATTTTGGATTGTAATATATGTTTAGAGTTTATTAGTAGCTCTGATTTAGTTGTGTAATTATGTTAAGTCTCGTATGTGACATCACTCGTTCCGGACCACGGGGACGGGGGATGTTACAAATATGGTATTAGAGCATAGGTTACGACTTGTAGATTAAATAAGTTTGACCTGTGAGAATTGGGTAGACATTAGAATGGGTATACTAGAATTTAATTATATTTACTGATTTTTAATCCGTAACTGTTTTGAATTCTAATCTTGATGTTGTTCTGTATTAGAATGTCGAGACGTGGTCGCCCGCGCAAGTCTAGATCTCAACATGAGGGTAACCCAATTCCCAACCCAGTGGGCGGTACTAGTGAACCTAATATTGCTGATGTGGTCCGTCAAACCATGTCAAGTATGATGCCTGCATATCTTGAACAAGCCATCCAGGCTATGCGACAGACGGCACAAAATCTTCCTCCAAATCCGAATACAAATCCAAATCCAAATTCTGGTCCTACATCAAATATTGGAAATCCCGGATCAAGTTCGGGTAATCCAACGGGAGAAATGCATACATGGCTAGAGAGGTTTAATAAACAGAAACCTCAATCTTTCTCAATGGCCGTAGATTCAGTAGATGCTGAACACTGGATTCGGCACATCGAAAAGATTTTTAATGTCTTAGATATTCCAGATCAGTACAGGGTCCGCTTGGCTACTTACAAGTTTGAGAAAGAAGCGAACAATTGATGGGAAGCTTGCGTTCAAACTGACCCATCTGTTAAGAACTTATCTTGGGATAACTTCAAAGAATTTTTCTTCAATCAGTATTTTACGGCGGCAGATCGCGATGCTTATGTGCAAGACTATTCAACGATCCAACAAGGCGAGGAAGAAACCGTTGCCGACTACATGGCTCGTTTTCTTAAGTTTTCTCGTTTTGCAGGAAATACCGCAGGCACACAAGCGCAACAAGCCAATAAGTTTAAATGGACACTTAACTCGAAGTATAAGGATAGTCTCTTGAATCTTCCTTTTAATACCGTTACTGAAGTGGCCGACGCAGCGAAGAATATTGATCGGTCACAACAACAGTTAACTTCACGCGTTGACAATAAGAAACGTGGACCTGAATCTTTCCAAGGCAACCCTCGTTTTGTAAAGTCAAAGTCGAACATTAAACCATATAAAAGTTTAAGTCAATTCACGCCACGACTTCCAGTGTTTTCTAACAGGGGGAGTCAAAATGTTTCAAGTCCAATTAATATTTGTGATCAGTGCAATCTTCGACATCGGCCGGGTCCGTGTCTAAAGATGACCGGTTCGTGTTTTAATTGTCAAGAACAAGGGCATATGGCCAGAGATTGTTCTAAAGCTGGAAAAGGAAAAGGAAAACAAGCGACTACGAGTGGGCGAGTATTTGCATTACCTGGCGACAAATCTCAAGCGGGTATGATTTCAGGCCATGTTAACTTAAATGATTTATCTGTGTATGCCTTGTTTGATACCGGAGCAACACACTCTGTTGTTTCTGAACAATTAGAATCCCGGTTAAAACCTTATGAACAAACCACCGAATGTCCAGTCGTAATATCTACCCCAATGGGTGGTTCAATCTGTGTGTTAACTCGATTTTCAAATTGTCCGTTAATTGTTGGAGATCGCATACGGGAGGTCACTCTACTTCCAATGCATATGTCCCACTTTCAATTAATATTGGGTATGGACTGGTTGTCACACCACCATGCAACTATAGACTGTAACGCCAAGCAAATATTATTTGGAGATGTTGACAAACCAGAGGCAATCTTCCAAGGAGGTACTCCAAAAGAAGATGTTAGCGCTTTAACTTCTATTACGGTGCACCAGTATACTTGGCAAAGTAATGAAGGTTTTTTGGCCTCGTTACAAGATCCCGAACAGATAATCCCTACATCTGCACCCGTACCTGTTGTTTCCGAATATCTTGATGTGTTTCCCGACGATTTACCGGGTATACCACCAGTTCGGGAAGTCGAATTTACCATCGATCTAGTTCCGAGAGCTTCTCCTATTTCTAAGGCTCCCTACCGAATGGCTCCAACTGAAATGAAGGAACTCAAAACTCAACTCGATGATTTATTAAAGAAAGGTTTCATTCGACCCAGCGTTTCACCCTGGGGAGCTCCGGTTCTCTTTGTTAAAAAGAAAGACGGTACGATGCGTCTTTGTATTGATTACCGGGAGCTTAATAAAGTAACGATCCGTAACAAGTATCCGTTGCCGAGAATCGACGATCTGTTCGATCAATTACAAGGGGCACGATACTTTTCCAAAATTGATCTTCGGTCCGGTTACCATCAACTTCGTATCCAAGATTGTGATATTCCGAAAACCGCATTCAGAACTCGCTATGGGCACTACGAATTCTTAGTAATGCCTTTCGGGCTAACTAATGCTCCAGCGGTCTTTATGGATCTTATGAATCGGGTTTTCAAAGATTATCTCGACGACTTTGTTATCGTGTTTATTGATGACATATTGATATATTCAAAGTCAAGAGAGAAACATGATCAACATCTTCACATCGTTTTGGAAACTCTTCGAACGAAAAAGTTATACGCAAAACGTTCTAAGTGTGAATTTTGGCTTGATCAAGTATCTTTTCTCGGACACGTAATTTCTGCAGAAGGTGTTAAAGTCGATCCAACGAAAATTGAAACTGTCACTAAATGGCCTCGACCTACGAACATATCTGAAGTTCGTGGTTTTCTAGGTCTGGCTGGTTATTATAGACGATTCGTTGAAGGATTTTCTAAAATATCTCTACCGTTAACTCGATTACTCCGAAAAGGAGTCAAATTCAATTGGGGTTCTGAACAAGAATCTGGTTTCGAGGAATTGAAGCATCGATTGGTTACTGCACCTGTTCTTGTATTACCATCTGGCACCGGAGGTTTTCAAGTTTACAGTGATGCTTCAAAGATAGGTCTCGGTTGTGTTCTTATGCAAAACGGTAGAGTGATCGCATATGCGTCACGTCAATTAAAGCCTTATGAGGTCAATTATCCGACTCACGATCTCGAATTGGCTGCGGTTATCTTCGCACTTAAAATTTGGCGTCATTATTTGTACGGTGAAACATGTGAAGTTTTCACCGACCACAAGAGCCTTAAATATATATTTACTCAAAAAGAGTTAAATATGCGTCAACGGAGGTGGCTCGAACTTCTAAAGGATTACGATGTTCATATACAGTATCATCCGGGTAAGGCTAATGTAGTCGCCGACGCTTTAAGTCGTAAAGTTGTGGGACAGGTTTCCTCGTTACTTGTTCCTACAGAGTTAGCTTTGGAGATTGAACGGTTCGGACTAGAAATCTATCCGAGTTCACAAACAGAAATTCTATCGAATCTGATGGTAGAACCGACTCTAATTTCTCGGATAAAAGAAGCCCAACAAGATGACGGTGAATTGTGGGCGAACTTCCAGCAAGTAAAAGAGAATGTTAGTTCGGAATTCAGGATCGATGATGATCACGTGTTGTGGTTTCGGGATCGTCTTTGTGTTCCAAATAACTCGGAGCTTAAAGATCAGATTCTGACCGAAGCTCATAAATCTATGTTTTCCGTTCACCCGGGTACAACAAAAATGTATCGCGACTTACAGACCCATTACTGGTGGGTTGGAATGAAACGAGATATCACCGATTTTGTAGCTCGTTGTCTCACTTGTCAACAAGTTAAAAGTGAACATCAACGTCCGGGTGGTCTTCTTCAATCGTTGAACATCCCGATATGGAAATGGGAACACGTAACTATGGATTTTGTAGTCGGACTACCCCGCACGACCTTGAAACACGATGCAATTTGGGTAGTGGTTGATCGACTGACAAAATCGGCTCATTTTCTTCCTATCCGACAAACATGGTCAATTGATAAATTGACAGAAGTATTCCAACGTGAGATTGTACGTCTCCATGGAACTCCCGTATCAATTACCTCCGATCGAGACCCACGTTTTACCTCTCGATTTTGGGAAGGTTTACATAAAGCTTGGGGCACACGTTTGAATTTTAGTACAGCCTTTCATCCGCAAACTGATGGGCAATCTGAACGTACGATTCAAACACTGGAGGATATGCTCCGAGCATGTGCGATGGAATGGCATGGAAGTTGGGATAGTTATTTGTACTTAATAGAGTTCTCCTATAATAATAGTTGGCAGTCAAGTATCGACATGGCCCCGTATGAAGTTTTAAACTTAAGGCCTAATATATTCTACTCGTAGGTCGAGGCCATTTATATAGAAGTTGACTTGAAAAATTTAAAAATAAGTTTGACTAAAATATATTAGGCCTTAAGTTTAAAACTTAATGTCAAAATGTTTGTTAGAGTGTTTTTATTATATGTCACCTTATATATAAACTCAAGAACATTAAACGAACTTTTGGAACGAATCAAGTTGGATATCATATTAGCGCATTACAAGTGTGAGTCATTAAAATAATAAGCAACGTTTTTTAAGTTCAAACTTCAAAATTATCAAACTCAAATTTGAGTCAGACGGCGATTCCTCAAAACTTTCGTAACAATAATAATGATATGGGTGTATGACATGTTGTTTCATTCTAAATAACATAACAAAAAAATTAATGTCAATACGAGTCAAACTCTTCGTAACAATAAAAAGTTATCAATACGTGAAAATAAACCACTTATGTAAATACATTCTTCATTTTAAATTGTATCTTATTAATTATTAAACAAGAAATTATGTTCTATCTTAACTCGGTCAAGTACTTCTTTAAAAAAATTATCATTACCGTGCAACGCACGGGGTTGCCACTAGTATATATAAAGGAAGAAATAAGAGAGAGATTTAAGGAGAGGCTTCCATGGCCATTTATCTTTTTTCTCATATTTTTGAATTATTTTTAAATAGTCTTCTCACATTAAATGCTATGAGTTTTCATTTTTTCATTTTAATCAAAATAAAAATCATTAATATAACTAAAAAACTAATTTATTTTTAATAACAATTATTTAAAACAATTATTTAATTAGTTTTGTTTTATTATTTTAAATTTTAAATAGTTTTTATTTACATTATTCCTAACTTAATTGAATAAACCAACAATATTTATAAATACGAATTTTTTCTTAATAAGCTAACAATCAATCAATATATCAATATATATATATATATATATATATATATATATATATATAAAGGAAGGAATAGGAGAGAGAGTTAAGGGAGAGGCTTCCATGACCATTTATCTTTTTTCTCATATTTTTGAATTATTTTTAAATAGTCTTCTCACATAAAATGCTATGAGTTTTCATTTTTTCATTTTAATCAAAATAAAAATCATTAATCAATATATATATATCTATATATATCTAAAAGGAAAACCTATACTTGCTTAGGTGGCATAATAAGAAGGCTTCATTCTCATTTTTCTTTTTTCTCATAATTTTGAATTTTTTTAAATAGAAACCTTTATTTTTTTTCCATTAGTTATTTGTCAATATTTACTTATGACCCATCATGCATGTCCTTTCAAATGCCAATTTATTTTGGATTTACTTTCTCTTTTAATCTTTGTTATAATGCAATTATATGAAGATTAATTGAAGAAGTTCAAAGGTTTTCACTAAATTTTCAAGGTGCAACATTAATGTTCCCTCTCTCCATCTTGCATATAAAAGAAAATCATGATCTTTGACATCGATTAGAGCATGCTAATAATTTTTGAGATACATGATGCTTGCAATTCTCATCTCACCAAGTTATTGTTTATCTTTCTAAGGTTAGTTATCCATGGTACAAGTTTTTTTTTTGGAGTATCTTTACTTGCTTTGTGTGTGTTAACACAATATATCTTGGGTTGCTCTTTATCATATTTTTGATAGTTTTTGTGTTTGCTTATGTAGGGACTTTTGCGGGTTATTTTTGGTTATTGAGTGGTTTCATGCTGATTTTATTGTCAACTCACGTAACTCCATAGATTCATTTTTTCGATTGATTTTCTTACATCAATGTAAGTTTATATGAAGATTAATTGAAGAAGTTTAAAGATGTTCACTAAATTTTCAAGGTGCAACATTAATGTTCCATCTCTCCATCTTGCATATAAAAGAAAATCATGATCTTTGACATGATTAGAGCATGTTAATAATTGAGATACATGATGCTTGCATTTCTCATCTCACCAAGTTATTGTTTATCTTTCTAAGGTTAGTTATCCATGGTACAACTTTTTTTTTGAGTATCTTTACTTGCTTTGTGTGTGTTAACACAATATATCTTGGGTTGGTCTTTATCGATATTTTTGAGATTTTTTGTTTTTGCTTATGTAGGGACTTTTGCGGGTTATTTTTTGTTGTTGAGTGGTTTCATGCTGATTTTATTGTCAACTCACGCAACTCCATAGATTCCTTTTTTCAATTGATTTTCTTACATCAATGTAAGTTGAAGTTTTTGGAGGAGACGATATGAATAATATGGATTGATTTTTGAGTTTTGTCAATATGATACATAATACAGTTCAATAATAGTTTTTAAACAATACAATTCAATTGATCACATCCTAATTAACAACTCATTGTACATATTATTTAAATAACATTTTATTTTACTAAATGACCTTAATAACATTTTCTATGATTATTTCTCTTGCATATGAATCATTCATTACGTTATATATTATACCAAATTTTTGATGATGGAAACAGTGTTCCAATTTATTTAATAAAAACAATTTGAATGTTTTTTATTAATTATCCTTAATGAAAAAACTTATTATTATAACCTATCAATATATAAATGAAATACTTATGACAATTGAATACAATTAAATAACAATTATGTTTACTATTAATTTATTAGTTATATACTTATAATAATATTTCAATTTTTCTCTAAATAAAGTTTGTAGAAAATTAACTATTTCGATTGCTTGAACCATTATTTTGTTGTTTGATTTTAACCTTATGGAGTATTCTTTGCTAAAAGACTTGAAAAATTATCTCGATGACTACGTTGTCAAAATTCGGATTTATAGAATGTGAGAATGTCTAAACACGAATAGGGGGGGGGATTGATTAGTTTAGACATGATTATAATAGATGAGAAGGAATCGTCGATTGCATTATATATCTGTTCTCATTTGTCTAATTTGTTATCCATAATTTTTTTTACAGTAAAACTTAATGCATGCATGTGCATTACTTGGTCCCAAGGTTTCATCATCTATTGAGAGAGGGTGTTCTGTATTGTATTAAAAAGTTTGAGATTATCGAGGGAAAAGGCAATTACAAACCACTTTCAACTAAGTACAAGATATATGTATGAAGAGCTTCAACAACAAAGTAACCTCCAAATGTCCACGTTGGATTTACAATATTTGTTTTTTTGAATTTCACAAAATAGATTTTGTTGGTTCGAATACTTCTAAACTCGATCAACATTTATTTATATTGCTAGATAATAGATAAGTTCAAATATAATATGTTTATAAATTATTTTGTCGTACTTATATTCATACACAACATTTGTATACACCACGCAACGCGCGATGCAATGTGGTGTTGCGTATGTAGCACAATGAGAAACCTTCATTCACCTTTTTCTAATTTCTCATGATTTTGAATTTCTTTTAAATAAAACGATTCTCATTATTTTCTATAGAGTAAACTCACTTTTGGTCCCTAATGTTTGTCAATTGTAACGGATGTCCCTAAACTACGTACCGGTAACTCTCTCATTTAATAAAGAACATACTTATTACATTTAACATCACTAATTAGAATCAATACATAAAATAAAAAAAATATTAGAATTAATATATAGTTAATATTATAATCAAAACGAAAACTTATTAGAAACAAGATAGCAGCATGTATAAAAAATGATAGAAACACACACACACACACATATATATATATATATATATATATATATATAAATTAAATTAGAATAACAAAATATACAAAATTGGAAATAATAACTAACTACAATCACAAGTACATTACAACAAACGTAAGCAAATTACCAAAATGTCTCGCAATTATATAGAACTAGGTAGCAATACTGCTGTTGCATGGTGAACATAAATATTTTATAGGAATATATGTTGGGGATAAATCGATATATTATGAATTATGACAAAATAATACTCTCATTATACACCTCAATAGTAATCAATAGTTTCACACATTTCCTTTAATCATTTTGAGTCAATTACAAATCTTGATGACATAGAACTTATTAGTTATTACTTAATTATATATATTAAAAGAAACAACTAAGGATGATGAGACAACTTCAAATCAAGTGCAATATCAGTTATTATTAGTTTAATATATGATATGTGATTATCGGTTCATTTTATTTCAATATTTCCTAAAGAATTTATCGTCACCGCGCAACGCGCGGTGCCGAACACTAGTATATATATAAAAAGGAAGGAATAGGAGAGAGATTTAAGGAGAGACTTTCATGGCCATTTATCTTTTTTCTCATATTTTTGAATTATTTTTAAATAGTCTTCTCACATTAAATGATATGAGTTTTCATTTTTTCATTTTAATCAAAATAAAAATCATTAATATAACTAAAAAACTAATTTATTTTTATTAACAATTATTTGAAACAATTATTTAATTAGTTTTGTTTTATTATTTTAAATTTTAAATAGTTTTTATTTACATTATCCCTAACTTAATTGAATAAACCAACAATATTTATAAATACGAATTTTTTCTTAATAAGCTAACAATCAATCAATATATATATATATATATATATATATATATATATATATATATATATATCAATCATCAATATATATATAAAGGAAGGAATAGGAGAGAGAGTTAAGGAGAGGCTTCCATGACCATTTATCTTTTTTCTCATATTTTTGAATTATTTTTAAATAGTTTTCTCACATTAAATGCTATGAGTTTTCATTTTTTCATTTTAATCAAAATAAAAATCATTAATATAACTAAAAAAACTAATTTATTTTTAATAATAATTATTTAAAACAATTATTTAATTAGTTTTGTTTTATTATTTTAAATTTTAAATAGTTTTTATTTATATTATCCCTAACTTAATTGAATAAACCAACAATATTTATAAATACGAATTTTTTCTTAATAAGCTAACAATCAATCAATATATCAATATATATATATATATATATATATATATATATATATATATATATATATATATATATATATATATATATATATAAAGGAAGGAAGGAATAGGAGAGAGAGTTAAGGAGAGGCTTACATGACCATTTATATTTTTTCTTCTGTTTTTGAATTATTTTTAAATAACCTTCTCACATTAAATGTTATAAGTTTTCATTTTTTTCATTTCAATAAAAAAAATCATTAATATCACTAAAAAACTAATTTATTTTTAATAACAATTATTTAATTAGTTTTGTTTTATTATTTTAAATTTCAAATAATTTTTATTTACATTATCCTAACTTAATTGAATAAACCAACAATATTTATAAATACGACTTTTTTCTTAATAAGTTAACAATGCTTATAAATCAAAACTTTTATTAAATGTGTTTATTTATTTATTATTTAAATTTTTTATAGTTTTAGTAAGGTAAAAATGTTTTATTAAATAATGACGACAATCAATTATGTTATATCACTAAAAGTAATGTAATCATGGTTATAAATTAAAACTTTTAGTTAATTGATCTAATAATACAAATAAAAGAAGACTATGAAACAATATAAATTAATAAAAATAAATATATACTTACTACAATTATTAACATATCTAAAACGCATTTTATTTTTTATTTTAGTTTACATTGTAATTAAACTATATAATTAAATCAAATTCAAATAAATATAATATATTTTATTTTAAATGAAATATTATTTAGTGGAATGTTAAATTGTATTTATAATAATCATGAATAATTAATAGCTTCAATTAATTCAAAAACCTTTCATCTTTTTAATCATGATTCATCAATATATATAAATGAATACTTATTACAAATAACCAATATATAAAGGGTACGGGTGTCTTGATATTCTACATTTGTTTTATTGATGAGTTTTTATGTCAAATTGCACATATGCCACATCTTTTTAGTTTTTTAGAAAATTTTAAATTGTTCAATAACAACGTCAATTGCAAGGTATATTTATTCATTATCTATTTTTTCACTTTTATTATTTTGAATTTATTATCATTTCTTATTAGTATAACATCCCGGTTAATTTTGTATCCTTCATTACAAATTACATCCATTAAAATTACGCATTGTTGTAGATAACAAATGTCTTATACAATAAATATGATTGTTGAAAACCGATCTATACATAAATTTTTATTAAATTAATACTTTGTAATTGACTTGAATATAAAATAAACTTTGTGAGACTATTGGTAAAAATCATAAGGTGTAAAAGGAGAATTGTTTTATGTATAATATATATTTTTTATACATATTTTGTACATAGTCTCATAAAATATTTATAATTCACCGCGCAAGCGCGGTATTATTACCTAGTATATATATATCTATATAAAAGGAAAACCTACAAATGATGATGTGGCACAATGTTAGAGTAGTATTCACCTAAAGGAATTTTCTCATTGTTTTGAATTTTTTTTAAATACCAATAAATTAAAGACCTTTCTACCCTTAAATGAAAATTGTGTACTTCATTATAAGAAGGATCATTTGGTAATTTTACTTCCTATTTAATTAACTTTAACCTTCAAACTATCCAACTTCCTATATGCATTCATTTAGGATTCTTAGATAGAAATTATGTAGTTTTTTGAAATTTTAAAATACTAAATATATTAAATACATTAAAGACTTCAATGCCCCTCTATGAAAAATGTATTTTATATTTCAAGGAGGCTACTTTGGTAATTTTGGCACCACTTTGATTAGCTTTTAGTATCAAACCATCCATCTTCTTATATTAATCAAAATTTTATTGCAATTTATGTTAATTAATAATTTATTTTCACTTTTTTATGTTATTAACCATTCATTTTCCTACATTTATTTTAATTAACCATCCATTTCCTCTTATTTAAACACACATGTTTTTTTTTCCACTTCTTTGTCATACAACAACCTACCTCCCATTATTTCCTTCTAACACATTTTCTCTTACTAAAAGATCGATCTAGCCTGTGGACTTTTGTTTGCCATTGTGTTGATTTCATATGATGTTTTTTTTGTTTTTTTTTTTGTAGTAAGTGACACAAGTAGAAACAAGTTCTAAAGATCGCCAAATATCCGAAAGAGCATCAAAGTCTCATCATCATGTTACACATATACGTTACTAAATGTAAGTATTTCATTCAACTACTTCTTCAATTTCAATCTATTCTTACTTTTATCTATTTTAGAATTTCATGAGGTATTATTATCTTTATTCTTATTTCTATATTTTTTTCTTTCGAACATAACATGCAATACTAAAATTGTATATTGTTTATTCAAATATAACATTGTTACTCGCAAACGGGTTGCATATCTATATTTTTATATTCACTTATTGTTTGATGTATATACTAATAGATTTTTAGTGTTACATTTGAGAAATTAAAGTTTTATGTGAATGTAAATCTACTAATACTATCCAAAGTTTATTTTCTTGACCTTCAATGATTGAATCATATTTAAAACTAGACCAATTTTCATTTACGAATTTACTTTTTTGCTTCATACAATTTAAGAGTCCCAACAATGATACTTTGCTACAATTTAATGAGATTTATACCATTGTCAACAATGTTATCGAAGATTATCAATTTGGAAAATGAAACTGGTACATCTCCTCCACACAAGAAAAGTAAAAAACTGAAGGTGTTTGACAATGTTATTTAATCGTGTTAAGTGACATTTGCCTCGATCCAAATTTTGACCTAGATTGCAAAAAAAAAAAATCAATAAAATACTATTTAAAAAGAAAAAATATTGGAAGAAAATAACTCTACGACTAAATGAAAAAGGAGTTGGACCCTTGATATTTTTTTTGAATTAGATTTTAAATACTTCTATATCTTTTTTATATAAGAAGATAATATTTATGATAAATATAAACACTTTTTATATTACATTTAATCATGTATTATTGTATTTTTTTAAAAACGATTATAATTTTTAAAAATATTATAATAGTTGGTTTTTAAATATGGAGGTTATTTAAACTATATATTTGAATAATAATAATAATAATAACTAGACACATACCCGCGCGATACAGCGGAATGTAAGTAAAGAACGAACAATTAATTTTATTTTCTTATAGACATGTCATCAACAATCAACCATGACCTAAGAATCACAACTTATGAAATCATAAACCCATAAAAATATTCAATAATTAATTTATATTACAATTATTGACAAAAAAAATTATAATGATATATTTTATAATAAGAATGAAACGTATTTTACGATTATGTATTTTTAATATGCTAACGGTGGAAAAAAGTAAAACATATGGATAGAAAACAAATTAGTTCGTAGATATTAATGATATTTAATAGTAAAGTTAAATTAAAAAAAGATTTAATATTGTGCTCGTTTTAAAGATATTGATGAGACGATTATAATGGTATATTTTGTAAAAAGAAGAAACGTATTGTTCATTCCATTCTTGTTCGTATATGATTATTTATGTTAACATGATATGTATGTAAAATAGAAAATAAGAAAACAAGAGATATAAAATAAATTAAATAACTAATTGTAAGGGTGATAAACGTAACATTTAATTGAATTAGGAAGTGAAACATTGAGAATTTTTTTTTGGTTTTCAAAGGTTTGTAAAAAACTGTATTAGAATTTTTATAATATAGTAGAGATTACCGTGATTTATTTATAATAAGAATGAAACGTATTTTTAATATATTTTACGATTATGTATTTTTAATGTGCTAACGCTAAAAAAAATAAAATGTATGAATATAAAACAATTTAATTCGTAGATATTCACGATATTTAATAGTACTGTTAAATTAAAAAATATTCAATATGGGGCTCGTTTTGAAGGTATTGACGAGACGATTATAATGGTATAATTTGTAAAAAAAAAAACGTATTTTTCCATTGCATTTTTGTTCATATACAATTATGTGTGTTAATATGATAAGAGTGTAAAATGAAAAATGAAAAAATAAGGGATATAAAGTAAATTAAATAATTAACTATAAGGGTGGTAAATGTAATATTTTTCCAAAAACCTTTTTTTCCAAAAACTACCTTTTTCAAGAACTGTAATATTTGATAATAATATATAGTATAGATAATAATAGCATAAATATTTGATAATATAGTTTTATTAAGTAATAACCGATATATTTTGTTTATTTATTGTTTCTATTTATTATAAGTTTATATATTTATAATTTTATTTTTAGTTATTGTGGTGTTAGAGTTTTGTTTATTCTAAATCTTTCACTATGTTGGAGCATTTTGACTTATTTTTTATTTTTATGTTATTTTTTGTATCAATTTATTTTAAACGACGTCAATAAATGTTATATAAAAATATATAAACTATATTTGTTATTAATAATTTTCATCACACATCCAACATATTTCATAACTCTATTAATTGAATAGGCTCAAAACCAATATTTATTTAAAATAAAGTATTGTACATGGACTTGCACCTATTATGTATTTAGAAATGGTTAATAACATAAATTGAAATAGATATGTCAAATTACTAAAAAGTCCATCACTTTTACTGAAAATTTAAGTTACATATGAACATAGAGAAGTCTTTTAACATATTCAACATTTTAAAAAGTCAAAAATTTCAGAAAAATGATAAGAGATTATACGTATTAAAATATGCTACATTATCTCTTCAAGACCTCTCTTATGTACAAAATTATATAGACTTGGGATAATGGGAGACCATGATGTTTTCGTGAGACCGTTAAAACCACAAAATAACACTGAAACTTCATAGCAAAACATTGAGAAGTTAGAAAAAAACTTCGAACCTTCATAGGAAAAACATGTGAAGTTTTACCTTCACAGAGTACCAAACACTATATATATATAGTCAATGAAAATGATTTTTACATTTTTGTTAACATTTATTTTGATCATCGCGCAACGCGCGATATCAAAAACTAGTATATATATTAAAGTAAAACCCATCAACAATGAGGCGACATCCTCCAAGCATCTAAATCATATTTTTCTTTTTTCTCAATTTTTGCATTTTTTTATTTATATATTTATTAGCAAACATTTAATTACTTAGACTATTCATCTTCACCATCTTTTATATATTTATTAGCAAACATTTAATTACTTAGACTATTCATCTTCACCATCTTTGGTTACACAAAATTTAATAACAATCTAATTAACATCTATATCTATCTTTATATATAGAAAAGGAAAACCCAAAAGTGATGAGATGGCACCATGAGATGCCTTCATTTTTATTTATCTAAATTCTCATAATTTTGAATTTTTTTTTACTTAAAAAGGTTGGCCTTGGTGAAGAGTTGAAACATTATGTTGTTAAGGTTGTCCCACATTGGTTGAAAGATAGAAAATAGAAAGATGGAGATGTGTATATAAGGGGTAGATTAATGTTGAAATAATGTGAAATGATGTTTAGCTAAATATAGCTAAACCCAAGTTTAATGATTAAGTTAAATTCATATTAATCATTTTCATTTATTTTAAAATGATTTTGACAAAGTTTAATGATTTTAAACAATTAATAATAAACCTAATCATTTTTTTTTGTAAACTAACAATGCTCATATCAAAAGTTTTATTAAATGGGTATATTATTTTTTTAGTAAGATAACAAATGCTTATAAATCAATACTTTTTATTTTTATTTAGTTTTACTTTATTATAATGAATAACTTAAATCAATGGTTACAAATAATTTAAATTGTTAATTATAAGATAACAATCAATATATAGGGTCCCCTTCTTTTTGCTAACCAACCCATTGGTGTTAACCATGCTAACCAATTATTGACCAATCAAATTTGAGTATTATTTTTGGTAGATGTACATGCCTCATAATGAATAAAAGGGTAAAATTGGTATTTTATATTAATATCCATATTCCTATTTTATTTTCTTATTTCTCTCATATTTAATCATGGAATCTTCATTATTTTATTTCCTTATTTTCTCTTATTTATTCATGGTAGTTATTTAATTCTTTTTTTGTAATTCTTTTTTTGACAATATTTTTTTTAAATTTTGAAGAAGATACACAATTTTTGACTATAATTTACTACATAGTGTGTAGAAGTGCACATAAACCGTGCACAAGTGCATAATCCACATAAACTATGCATAAGTGCACAAAGCGCAGAAATGCAGAAGTGCATACTTTGCAGAAGTTCATAATGTTGATAAGTATATAAAATCAAAAGTGCATTATTTTGACTATGCAGAAGTGCAAATCGTGCAGAGTGTGCATATGTGCAGAAGTGTATAAAGTGTATATGTGTAAAACTATGATTGTGCAGAAGTGCACGCGATGCATAATTGCAGAATGTGCACAAATGCAAATATTAATTATTACATTTAGAGGCTTATGTGCACTTATGCACATTGTTTCACTCTATTCGAACTCTGATAGATTTAAAAAACAATGGTTTCAAAATCGAACTTTAGACCTGTTCAACCCCAAATCAAACTTCAGATTTGAAACCCCAAAATCGAACTTCGATAGAGAACGGGGTTTCACCAGGGGTCGAAGAGAGAGAGACCGGGGGGGGGGGGGAGTGAGAGATTTGAAACCCCAAAATCGAACTTCGGTAGTGTACATACTTCCGTATATTTCCACCCGTGTGTCGATAAACGGTTCCAAGTTCTCGGTTTTGTAAGTGGATATCAGTTGTAGCGTGTCTCCGATCAACTGTAACCCCACGTTTTCCGACGGCAGAAGATTTTACGGCGACTGGCGGTGGTGGTTGTTCGGAAGAGAAGGTGATGGTGGAGAGAGAGAACGATGTAGCAGTCCATTGATTTTTCTCTCAATCAATTTTGGGAGTAATCCCTAATTTCTCTCCTTATTTTTTGGTAACACGTGGTGTTTCCTTATACATGATTTTTTTTTTACTTTTTTACCCTTGTGCTCATATGCAAAAAAAATTCCAAATCGTCTAAATTTTAATAATTAAATTGAAAATCTGATTTATTGTGGACCATAGATGTTAACAATCAACGGATGAGATCGGTTAGCACGGTTAACACCAATGCCGTGGTTAGCAAATGAATTTGTAAACTAACAATGCTCATATCAAAAGTTTTATTAAATGGGTATATTATTTTTTTAGTAAGGTAACAAATGCTTATAAATCAATACTTTTTATTTTTATTTAGTTTTACTTTATTATAATGAATAACTTAAATCAATGGTTACAAATAATTTAAATTGTTAATTATAAGATAACAATCAATATATATATATATATATATATAGTGGAAGGATATTTTGCAACCCTTAAAAATGTTGCAACCCTTGCAACCCACATCTTAACCGTCGGATTCATGATCGACGATTATTTTATTTTTCTTTTTCTATTTTTTTAATTAAAAATATTGGGCTCCATATCTATTTATAACCGCCGATCATGAATCCGACGGCTAAGATGTGGGTTGCAAGGGTTGCAACCTTTTTAAGGGTTGCAAATTAAACAACCCATATATATATATATATATATATATATAAAAGGAAGAGGAGAGAGAATTAAGGAGAGACCTAACAATCTTTATATCTATCTATATCTATATATTAAAGTAAAACACAAGGTTGATTACGTGGCATGTTCCTAGGCTTGCATTTTGAAAATTTTGCTTCCTTAAATTTTTGGAGATTTTTTATTTAATTTTCAATATTATTATCTCCCACCATGCCTCTTCTCATCCCCAACCTTTCATCTTTCCCACCATCTCTCCCTCTTCTTATCCCCAACTTTTCGATTTCATTTTTGTCAATTTCTTCACAACTGGAGGTATTTCCTCTATCCCAATCTTCAACTTCATTCTTTTATTAATCTAATCAAATGTTGGAGTTTGTTTATTACGATTGCAGTCGGATCAATTTGTTGGAGTTGTTTACTTAAGGATAGGTTGAGTATTTTAGTTAGTGTAAGGTTCGTATTTCTGCCCATATTTTTAGTTCTTTACCCTTATGTGTTTTAAGTTACTTTATGTTTTGTGATATTTACATAAAAAAAAGATTTTGTTTTTCATTCCATATCTATACAATGGGTTAGGTTTTGATTACTTCAAGTTGCATAATTTAATTCAATGATGGATATTTTAAATTCAATTTAGAGCACTTGCTACATGGATAGCTTATGATTCATAAAAAATCATTGGTTCCTACAAAGTTTTTTAGAAGAATCAAAATGTCATGGGTGTGAAAAATGTTATAAAGAATAAGTTTCTATCTTTTATTTCTAATATGAAGTGACACAAAGATAAATGTTAAAAAAAGGCTTGCTTACGTGGATTTATGTTTTTTTCTTCTTTGGTTTGTGATTTCTTGTTGAGGCATTTTTGTTGTTACATCCATTCATTTTAATTTCAAGTTTGATTTATGTATGCAATTTTAAATTTGGAAATCCCCAATTGGTGCTTTTTCTTTACTTATCTTTATGTACATTTTTTTGTAACAGTTGTTTTGTTTTCTATGCATTTATATTGGTTTTAGGGCTGAAACATGGATGAAATAGAGTGTTTATGGAGTTCTAGGTTGCAAAGAGAGGCCTTCATCGACATCTTATTGAAATCAAGCCAATTCTTTCAGCTACTTAATGTTAAGTATTTTGAAAAGGTTCTATTGATTCATGTCATGAATTTCGTTTTTCCTTCACATTTGGTTTGCTTTGAGTTTTTTTTTCAAGCTAATGGATAGAGTTGAAAACAGAATATGGTGTTTACCCTTCAGACTGTTGTTGACAAGTTTGGAGAGGATATGGCACCATAGTGTGGTGAAAATTTAATTATAAAAAGGTGTATATTGCTACTACTTTTTTCTCCTATTCTAACTTTCTATGTTGACGTGATATGGACTGTTGTAGTTTGGAGGTGTATCAATACGTTTAAAGCTTATGACGAAGCAGACAATCCTGGTATGAAAATTTACGTTTTATTTTGAATGTGGAACTTTTAGTAATTCTTCATAGTTGGCTTAACCTCCAACTTATCCATCTTCTATAGGTATGCCTTATCGAATTCTCTCTCTCTCTCTCTCTCTCTCTCTCTCTCTCTCTCTCAATCCTTCCATCTTTATTCCGTTTTTTTTCGAGGTGGAATTTGGGTGATTGAGGCGTTACTGAACACTAATCTTTGTACAACCTTTTACTTCCTCTTAATCTCTCAATTTGTAGTTCATAAATATTTTATACTTTGTTCACTAATGATCAGTGACAAGACACTATTGTTTGATTCTCTTAAATCTCTATTAAGGCATTAATTTTTTTAAGAATTTAAGAATTATTTATAAAATTAAAATATAAATTAAATTAATATTTTATTACTTTTTTGAGTTGGTGCTTCATGTATTGTAACTTCTCATTCGATGTTTTAATGTTTTTTCTTCCTCCTAACATATATTGCATTATTGGTTATATCTCTTACATCATAATTTTTTTTTCATGTTTAATGGATATTGACATTCGTTACTCTTATTCCATATTCATACCGTTTAATCTTTTTTTATTTTCAGTGCACATCTTATCGCAATCTTATTGTACGGAATTTTATTTTAAAATTTGTCTATATTTTTTCTATTCACTTAACTAACTTTCATATGGTGTTGACTATCATTTTCATTGGATGTTTAGAATTGTTTTAATTGATTAGGACGCAAACCAAGATTTATAACTAATTGCATTACATATTGTCAATTAATAAATTACATTTGATCTCAAGTTAGTTACGTATTTCCTAAAAAAATATTTCATGCAACACACGGTGTCGGACACTAGTTCTAATAAATTTATTTTTTTCAAAATCTTCTACACTCTTTGCAGGGCAAGCGGCCATAAAATTAGTACGCATAGATATTTAATTCACCAAAATCGCTATTATCAAATCTAGTTTTTTTTACTCGATTAATTTAAAACCTCGTTCATTAAGTTTGTCATTAAGTCTTTCCGGTTTTGGCGATGACCACTAGAAATAGAACTAGAACTCGTAAATAATTGACTTGAAGAACTTTGTTGTTGCCTTCCTCCCTCATGATAGATTTTATAAATATCAAATAAATCTTCAATATTACGATTAAACACACATTTTTCTTCCTTTGAAAAAGGATTATCTCTAGCCGTATATAAACTGAAAGCCACACATATTTGTGTAATTAAAACTTCAACACCGGTAACATTTAAATACGGGTTTAACGCTGCGGCACAAAGAAAAAAGAAGGAGATCTTGAGAAAAAATTTTAACAATTTTGATTTCATTGAACTCATCAACCTTCGCCAATCGTGATTGTTTTCGTATTGTGAAGTTTTACTTGCCAAAATATATAATTGATTTAAAAAGTTAAGGGCTTGTTGGATAATAAATACCGGAAAAAATAGTTGTTGCATTTTTAAAATCACCCAAGAAGAGCTCAACCCCGTGAACGTTTTTTCGATGTGCGGCCTTAAGGTTGAATTTTCTTCCGCCGCAAGGAGAGCTCTACACATTTTCCATTCCGACTTCTTTTTCCCGTTCGCGAGGATCGCCATGTTGTAAAAATTCCAAACCTCAGATTTTCATCCGCGCTCAGCGAGAACTTAGACAATTGTTTCGTTTGATGCATCATGATATTCACCGACCATTTTGGAAGAGAAAGAGAGAGAGATGAGAATTGAGAGATGAGAACTTGCGAGAAACGAATACGAGTCGAAATCACGAAATATAACGAGAATTGTGAACGTTTTTTTGTTGTTGCGTTTTTTGCGTTTTGTAAGTTGGTATCTTATCTCATACACCATATGACTTATTATAATGTTAGGTGGGCTAAAAGATGAAAAAAGGTCAAAAACTTCAAAAAGGTCATATATATGGTCGTTGCCCAACGGCTAGAAAACGGTCAAATCTTTTTTGAAAATCCAGGTCGGGTCCTCAAAACCCTCCAAAACCATAACCGGTTACGTGCGGCGGTCCCATTACCTATCCCGGGCCGGTCCTCCAGCGGTCCCGGGCCGGTCCTTTGCCGGGTTGGGTCATGGGTGGTTTGACGTTATTTTAACAACCAAACCCAACTACTTTGTTTTGAAAAATTATAACTCATTCAACCAACTCTAAATTTATAACCTAACTCAGTCCATTACATGCCGGTTTAGGTTGGGGTGCGGTTTGAACGTATTTTTAAAAAGATGATTATATTTAGAATTTTAAACCCAAATAGTCAAATATTAGTGGTTGATATTTAATCACTTAAAAAATTATAGCTATTCAAGTTTATGCTTAATTATCTAAACATAAGTGTCAAAATACATATTACGATAAGAACATTGACTTGAAATGACACTATCAATCAACAACGGCACTTCTTCAAAACTAATATTGCTTTACCTTTGAGTTTGTTCATGTTGTCTACGATTTAAAACAAAAAAATAGACTCATTATAGTATTGGATTACTAGAAGATTGGACTACTTAATGAGCTAGAATATTAGATTGTTAATGGATTGTCACTCAATGAACTACATACTTGTGTCTGTTAGTAGGCACAAATATAATCATGTCGGGTTTGGCGGTTTGGTTTGACATGAACCTAACCCATAACCAACCATACTCTTATTGATTTGTATATTTCTTAAAACCAATTAAATTTCGGGTTAAATTGGGTTAGGTTAATCGACCTATTTTTGGGTTAGATTAGTTAACAGTTTCTTGGTTTTTTGTGCACGCAATCATATTATATATATTATTAAATGCATAGGTAATTGAAATTTAAGTAAATTAAATTTATACTATATTATAAAAGAGACATAAAAATTTCTTAAAACAACCCATTAAGCATTATGTACTATTATTTAATGTTAATCTACTTAAAATCTCTTAAAAAACAACTAATGAAGCAATATGTACTACTTTTAAATGCTTTTAACCCTAATTAATAAATTCCATTCTTATCCCCCAAAATCCTTATCTCTAATTCCCAAACCCTAAAATTATGAAATTTGAATTGTGATAAATATAATCAAAACAAGATAAACATCTCAATTTAAATATAAAAAATTTAAAATATATCTATACTATATTATAAAGATGACATAAAAAACTCTTAATTACAACTCACTAAGCTTTATGTACTATCATTTAAAGTTATTTACTTAAAATCTCTTAAAAATAACTACTAAAGCCTAATGTACTACCTGTAAAGCTTTTAACCATAGTTAATATATTTCATCCTTATCCCCCAAAATCCTTATCTATAATCCACAAACCCTAAAATTATGAAATTTGAATTCTGATAAACATAATCAAAATAGGATAAACATCTCAATTTAAATATAAAAAATTTAAAATATATAAGATAATTAATGAATTTTAACAAACTACTTAATTTTTTTATATAAAAAACATTATATTGTTAAGCCTAAATTAAACAAATTTATATATAAAAAACCATTATCACTCAATTAAAAAACAATTAATGAAGCAATATGTACTACTTTTAAATGCTTTTAACCATAATTAATAAATTTCATCCTTATCCCCCAAAATATTTATCTCTAATCCCCAAATCCTAAAATTATGAAATTTGAATTCTGATAAACATAATCAAAACAAGATAAACATCTCAATTTAAATATAAAAAATTTAAAATATATAAGATTATTAATGAATTTTAACAAAGTACTTAATTTTTTTTATATAAAAAACAGTATATTGTTAAGCCTAAATTAAACAAATTTATATATAAAAAAACCATTATCACTCAATAAAAACCATCCAAAATCGTACTGTAAATCAATAAAAAACAAAAAATAAAAATAAACATTAAAATCGTGATGTATCTCGCTGCATTGCGCGAGTACGCTTCTAGTAAGATAATTAATGAATTTTAAACAACTAATGAAACAATATGTACTACTTTTAAATGTTTTTAACCCTAATTAATAAATTCCATTCTTATCCCCCAAAATCCTTATCTCTAATCCCCAAACCCTAAAATTATGAAATTTGAATTGTGATAAACATAATCAAAACAGGATAAACATCTTAATTTAAATATAAAAAATTTAAAATATATAAGATAATTAATGAATTTTAACAAACTACTTATTTTTTTATATAAAAAATATTATATTATTAAACCTAAATTAAACAAATTAAAAAAAAAAACATTATCACTCTTTAAAAACCATCAAATATCTATACTATATTATAAAGCATTGATTCAAAACTCTTTAAAAACTCTCTAAAAACCATCCAATATCTATACTATATTATAAAGCATTGATTCAAAACTCTTTAAAAACTCTCTAAAAACCATCCAATATCTATACTAATTTACTTAAATTTCAAGTTTACAACTTGCTATTGCCTATGGTGCCACTTACTAAAGCACACTATCAATGCATATCCTTAAACACGTTCAACCTTATCCCTAAACCAATTCAACTTCCTTCCTATCCCTAAATCCCTCCAACCCGTTCAAATCAAAATTCAAAACCATTGTTATCATCATTTTCATGTATCTCTATCTCTAAACACGCCATCTTCCCCCTATTTATATCCTTATTTAAACATGAATTTTGAATGGAGAAGATGAGGATGAAATCAAAAAGATCGATCGAGTAGCGCCTTTTTTCAAACAACTGTATCAGGTTTTGTCTTATTTTTCGTTTTTGTTTGACTTGCTTGAGTGTGTATTTGTTACTTGTTTCCTTCATATGTTTGTCTTTCCTTCATTTCTACATATCTATTTCTTTGTTTGGATGGTTAACAAAGTTTTTCAACAGTCAACCCATTTACCAACGGAGTTACACGCTCGAGGGCTTTTAATTTTTCATTTACGATAAAATTTTACACCTTACTCACCCGGTGCATTGTACGAGCATGATGCTAGTATTAATAATATTTATATTAAGTTCATTTTAAGTCTTGCAAGGTCTTTTAAATGCTATATTTTATTAAAACAATATAACTTTAATATTAAATATTCTCGGATTATTTACCCTAATGTTTATTCGGTAAGCACTTACCAATAATAGTTAATATTTTCATTTGTTTACTAGGTAAGATTTTAGTTTATTAGAACGACATCCTAAGCAACAATTTATCAGGTAAGCACAAATATGATAAGAGTCGTCACCCTCACTTTTTTTTCTTGGTAACTGTGGGTTTTCGGGCCAGCTTACGCGCACTGACTAATCCCCGGGCGACCACGAATGGCCTGGAGTCATCGCAGGTGAACCTCCATGGCCACAAGGGCTTTGGCAGAACCTGGATTTGAACCCTGGGTAGATGAGATCTTCCACTACATCCCCCAAAGGGTTTACCAGTGCGCCACAACCCAAGTGGTAACATCACCCTCACTTACCAGGTAAGACTCGTAGTCTTTGCCATTGCTCTTACCGGGTAAGATTCTCGGTTATTGGTATGTTCATCCTGTGAGGGTAAGGGGCTGTTTACAAAACGCCTACCCGATAACCGCTTGTCAGGGCATTTACCTTAGTGGATGATCATGACAAGAGCATAGAATCTTACCCGATAAAAGCGAGGGTAAGGATGGAGAGACTTACTCGGTAAGTGAGAGTGACAACTCTTACCCGGGTAAGAGCTTACCGGGTAAATTCACTACAAAATTTTCGACTTTTTTCGACGGCCAAATCCGCCGAAAATAGTCTTTTTCGGCGGATATTCGTCGGATTTGGTCCGCCGTAAACAGGGGCGCCGCAAATAGTCATTTTCGGCGGAAAAATCCGCCGAAAACCGACCCGATTTTTTTTAACATTTAAATGATTTGATTAATTAACAAAAAATAATTTTAATTTTTTCGGCGGATTTTCGGCGGCAAAATTCCGCCGAAAATAGTAATTTATTGATTTTTATTTTTAATTTATTTATTTGCGGCGGAAAATTCCGCCGAAAATAGTTATTTATTTATTTTTCTTTTTACTTAATTTATTTATTTATTTTATTAAAAAAATCTTTCGGCGAAATGTTACGGCAGATTGTCGGCGAAATATTCCGTCGAAAATGTTTATTTATTTATTTATTTTCGGCGAAAATATTTTTTTTAAATATTCATTTTATATTTATTTTTCCTATACATTGTATCACATATATAAAATACATATTAAATAAGAAGTTCAATTTTCTAAAACTGTTATTCGATCAAAAAATCAATGTTTGTACATATATAACAAATTAATAATAACTAGCTAGAAGGGGTAGGGGATAATCTATCTATCGTATCCTCAAAGCATTGTAGTCGATAATTCCAGAAAGATCGTCCTCGTCACTCATGTGTATCTTGTGTACCTGCATCATGAGGAAAAACAAAATGAACTTAAAATTATAAACTGCATGAGGTACTTGTTACTCACAATGTAATAATTATGTAATGACACAAGAGCCTCTTAAACCAAAGCAATAGACTTATATCAGGAAGGTGAAAATAAAGACTTATAGACTTATTGTAAGAGCGAATCCAATCGTCTCCTGCACAAGCAACACCAACAGTCGCAAAATTTAGCCAAAACACCCACCAAGGTTTGGCTATGGTAACAGAGGGGTTTGCACAAAGATACTGCGTGTGAAATGGTACAGCTTGTTGGGTGATAAATGTGAACTTGACAACACTTTTGAATCCATACACATGTAACTATAAAAATCTATGCCATTTTAACAAACCACCAGAACCATATGAGTGGCATTAGTTCATGTAAAACTTGTTTAGCTCTAGCTCTAACTTCATGGGAAACAATCGTATGCAACATTGTTTATCCAGTAGGGGCTTACCGGGTAAGAGTCATTACTCTCACTTACCGGGTAAGACTTTCAGTCCTTATCATCGCTCTTACTTGAGTAAGATTCTCAATCCTTGTCATGTCAATCCAATAAGGTAAAGTGAGCCGGGACGGGTAAGCGTCTAGTAAACGGTCCCTAAGATTAGAGTATTACTTTGGCATCAAAATTTCATGGAAAAGTGAAAATTAGACTATGATCATGATATAACAAAAACATGCACAAAAAACAGAGTTGTGTGATAGGACATGCAAATCTTTATCCAATAACAAAACATTGCTGATCTTGGTCCATGGTCAAGAAGTCATGGATATGTTGTACAACTAGAGTCATGAGCATATATATATATATATATATATATTAGTCAAATTATAGAGTCAAACCATGTTGAATCCACAAAAGAGGTGAATGACCGCTTCTACCTACACTTCTGGCTACAAACCTGCAGAAATAAATAACTGAAAGGAGTTACTGTCCCATGAAGCATAGAGTTTTGTTAGACATTTCAATGAACATCACTTACCTCTCAGTTTAATCTTTATCAACCTCCATACCTTGCAATCATTTAGCTCACGGTTTTTAAATCGATTGAGAAGAATCAAGAAATCGAAACCCTCTGTCTGTCTGACTTTGTTGCAAGATTTGTGATGTGAAGATGGAGAATCGGCAAATCATCGGTCGTCCGGCTTGCTGCTGCCGCTAAAACCAGGGAATCGCCAAAGAGGAAATCGTCGGACGCCGCTGAAGAATGGGGTCCCCTCCTTGCTGCTGCCGCTAAAACCAGGGAATCGCCAAAGAGGAAATAAACCATATTTTGGATCGGTTAAAACCATAAACCATAAATCATATTTAATCAACGGTTGATATAAAAATGGTAATTTTGGTAATTCTGACTAAATAATTTGAATTAAGGGTAGTATGGGTATCGTGCAAATATCTCTCCTCTAACCTCTCTCCTCTCCCAATACTCCATCGAACCTTACTCCGACGAACACCTATTCCAGTGAACACCACTTATTTTTGTCTACCACACATTTTTCACGGGTTTGCATTGTGAATACATTGTGTAACACTTTATGAAAACCTTGTAAACAATACCAGTTTTAGACCCAGACCATACTGTGATGCACCTTGAAATCCATAAAATGTTTAAAACCCAGAAACCATTGTTAATATAGGTTACATCAATCTAATGAAATGTAGAAAGTTCATAAACACGTTGTGAACATAAAGATAACACAATGTGATTTGTGATTTATGGAATAAGATAACACACTGTGATTGTAGAAGGAAAAAAAGTATCCATGAAAAAGAGCATAACATATTTATGTGCTTGTAGCAACAGGATAACACATTGTGATCAAGATATGGGATCCAAGCTTCCAAAAGGAATGATGTACTTGAGAACTAAGCATTTAGGAAAACATGGATAGCACTGTGTTGATTCCAGTGATCTAAAGATTGATGTAATTCACACGAGAACAATGTTCAAAGAATGATAAAACTAATCAAGAAACAATAGATCAAATCTAACAAAATTAAGCAAACTTTTGATGTCGATTTCAACAATGGATTTCAACTGTTGATGCATTTGACATAAGAAGAAGTCGACCAAAAAAACCCTAAATCGAACCCAGGCAAGAACAAAGTCGACCAAAAAACCCTAAATCGAACCCAACGATTGAAACAAACCAAAAATCGATTACAGATCTGGACTAAACACCCATAATCGATCATAGAAACATACTCGGTTACCTTTCACCTTCTGACAAAACAAGGAAGAAAACAAATCAAAACAGGTGGTCGATTACCTGCAGTAATGGTGGTGGTCGATTGGTGGTGGTGCCGTGATGGTCGACCGTCGACTGGTGCCTGGTGGTGGTGGTTCGTGCCTCGTGGACCGTGGACCGTGGTGGACTGGTGGAGTGGTCGTCGTCGGTGGCGGTGGTGACTTGGTGAGGAAGGCCGATATCGACGATGGAGGTGGTGAACTCTGGAAATTTGTTTTCTTGAAGAAACCTTAAATCGATTTGGGGGGAAAGTGAAATCAACAAGGAGATGTGTCAAAAAAGGGAGGGAATTGTGAAATAATTTGGGGGGAAAGTGAAATAATTAATGATGTAATAAAATTTTAGGGAGGAAAAGAAAAATTGAAGAAAGTCATTTAAGTTTTAAATATTAATTTTATAGATTTAGGGTCGTATTTTACTGAATTACTATAAATGAACTACATTTTATAATATTTATATATTGATATATTTAAAATAAAATCTTGGTGGGTGCTAAACGTTTTAATTCCCGAAAGAAAGCTCAATATAACCTCTTAATGCCCGAAAAAAAGACCCTGTACATACCAAATTGGTGGGTGTTAAACGTATGCAGTAGCAATATGTATCTTGTGCTTTGATAATTAGTTCAGTATAATTAATTAAAGTCAAATAGATCCACTAAGACCCAATGAAACCCTTCAAAGCCCAATAGAACCCTTTAAACCACGATAGATCCACCAAGGGACACTAAGCACAATAGAACCCTTTAAAAAAATTTAATGAAACCCTTTAGGGTGCGTTTGGTATGCAGGACAGAGTGGGACAGGACAGAACAGAACAGGCTTGTCCCATGTTTGGCGTGACCATATGTGGGACACGCTAGAACTAAGTGGAACAAGCATGGGACACACTTGTCCCACTCCAACCCCCTAGAACTAAGTAGAACAACAATACTTTGACTAATATACCATTTGTTAAAAACATAAAACATGTCTTCTCATCATCCACGCCTCCAAGCTAGGGGTGTGCAAAACCCGAATAGTCCGAAATCCGAATCCGAACCGAAAATAAGGTGTTTTTGCAAAACTCGAATACCCCGAAATCCGATAATCCGAAACCCGACATTTAGGAGGATATCCGGGTTCAGATTGGGTTTGATCGTTGGTCACCCAACTCGTCCGAAAACCCTAAATAACATAAATCTATATTTTAAATAATATATATATATATATTTATTTATTTATCTAACTATTTTTTGAAAATCGTAAATTATAGTCTATTGAAATATTTTCTAAATTTTAAACTTGCTATCGATTTCATCAATCTTTCAATCGATTGTATTCATCCTAAAAACGATTGAATTTATATATAACATTTGCATTATATAATACCCGAACCCGACCGACATCAATCCGAAACCCGACCAACCCAAACCCGAAAGAACCTAAAATCCGAAACTTAAAATTTGGGTTTTGATTTCCATATCCAAAATCCAATCGTGATAAATTAGTTTTATGTTTTTGATAATCCATTGTACTATGTATTAGTGATGTAATATATGATTTTTCATCAGGGATAAATTCGTTGTTTAACCGGTCTAGTCCTGTTCTGTCCAGTTCTGTCATGTCTTGCCAAACGCTGGACAGCTGTCCTGTTCTGTTCCGTCCTGTCCTGTTCCATCTTGTCCTGTCCTGTCTGCGTACCAAACGCACCTTTAAAGCCTATTTGAACCCCTTAAACCCTTATAGATCCATTATGACCCAATGAAACCCTTTAAAAAGCCAATAGAATCCTTTAAAGCCCGATATAATCCCTTAAAACCCGATAGATTCATTAAGGCCAAATGAAACCCTTTAAAGCTCAATATAACATTTTAAAGCCCGGTAGAATCCTTTAAGGCCCAATGAAACCCTTTAAAGCCCGATAGAACCCTTTAAAGCCCGATAGAACCCTTTAAAGCCCGATAGAACCCTTTAAACCCTGATAGATCCATTAAGGCCTAATGAAACTCTTTAAAGCCCAATAGAACCCCCTTAAAGGCCGATAGATTCATTAAGGCCCAATGAAACCCTTTAAATCCTAATAAAATGCATTTATACCCAAAAATATACGTCATGAAATAAATCATTTAGATACCCAAAATATATGATTTATTTATCAAAATGCACAAAATCCCAAATGTGGGTGTTTTATAAGTTTATAAAGTTGAGTACTTCCAAATAACAAAAACTTATCAGATGATTAGCAGATAACAATTCCATATAAAACATGTAAACACTTTAAAATAGACATTTGGCATGTACACCGTTTTCACAAATCAACTTGAACTCACCTTGCTAGATTTAGGTTAAATATAAAATTTACCCCACTTTAAGCTTCCTTGAAGAAACTTGAATCCTCAAGCCAAAACCTCCAAAAACATAGATCCATAAATTTCAACCATAAATAATCAAAATCAACCACAAAGAAACGTTCCCCAAACATTAACTTGAAGACCTCAATTGATACCGAAACCCTAACTTCCATAACATGAAGAGAATGGAGGATTACCTTAACCCAAGCTTGAATCCACCAACCAAAACACCTCTAGTTCACCAAAATGGTCACAAACTTCTAATCTATGAAAGGAAGAACAAGGGTGGATAAAACCCTAGAAGACTTGATCAAGAAGATGAAGATGGAGGGATGAGGAGATTACCACCACAAATACTCTTGTATACTCCAATAGACTTTCCAATATCTTGATAAATCCTTGAATAGCTCTCAAAAATGAAACCATGGAAACTTGAATCACTAAAAACGGAGTTGGAATGAAGAAGATATGAAGAAATGAAGTTCTACGGCTGAAAATCGGGTTTTAAGCTCGAACAGGGCTTCGCGCGGGTTATCGGGCGGCCTAGGTCGCGTCACAAGTCGCCCGAATGGGTTTTATGCTTGAAAATGGCTCTGGACGGGTTACGGGGCGGCCTAGGTCGCGCCACAACTCGCCCCGTGCACTGTTTGTCCGGTTTCTTCATTATTCACTGTTTTGGCCGTAACTTCTTCGTTATAGCTCCGATTTTGCTCCGGAAAGAACCGTTGGACTCTTAAATGAATCCTTCATCCAACTAGACTATAAAATCTAGGATTCAAGTCTAAAATTTTTTATCTTATGAGGTGTGGCGTGGCGGCGAGGCCAAGCCTCAAGCTTTAGGAGTCATGGCGAAGCCATGACGTTTTCAAGGCGTTACTTATGGAGTCAAATTTCTAATTCATATATAATATTATATATAAAAATGTATGTTTTTTAGTGTTACTCAATGCGTCAATAGTAATAAGCAAGTTAAATTACGTTATATATTAAAAACTTGTAAATAAAACATTAAAAACGCAAAGAAAAATCAAATATCTCATTACAATAACTGCACATTTGGCCATGGCGTGCCATGGGCTTAACGTGGCGTGGCACACAAGCCTTGGTGCCATGGTGCGCCATGGCGGCTGTGCAGCGAGTTTTTTAGAACATTGATTTTGGTATTAACTTGAAATGGTGCCTCTCGAAATCGGGGTGTTACATAATCATCAAATGAACATCAATTTTATGGAGAATTTAGCATAAAATATATATAAAATTGGCACTCATCACATTCCCCCCACACTTAGATCATTGTCCGTCCCGACAATGACTTAAGCTAGCACGTTGTGATGTAAATGAATCAAACGAGAATATCAACACATATAACATTTCACGAACTCAAGATTTTTCAACAAAACATCGAAAAGGGATGAGTTGCAATATTGTGTAGGGTGTTCATGGGTTGGGTTTATCGGGTTGAAGACATTTAAAAAACCCAACCTAATGTTTGTGGTTGAAAAAATCTCAACTCAAGCGAAACCAAACCAAGTGCAACCTAACCCAACTCAAACCGTACGAGTTGGTCAGGTTGATGCTTTAGTATGTCAAAATATTCTCTTAACCTCGAATATGTTTTTTCTCTACTCATAATTCTTTTCTCATATCAATCATTTGGTACAACATATCTATACTTCTTAAATCTTAAGTATATCATATTCAACAATTTTTCTCAGTTTGCATATATATATATATATATATATATATATATATGTAACACCCCGAATTTTGTTATGTAACCTTGGTATTCTAGTGTTAAGCTTTTGTCGTTAGCACCGCGGTTGTTACCAAGTTTGAGTTTGGCTTTTGATGGTTTTGGACAAACCTCAGTGAGCTACGCGAGTTATGCCGCGGGTTGAGGTCGCGGCATAACCCACGAAACCCCCTGGATGGGTTTGGTTTTGTGAAAGCGGGTGAGTTATGCCGCGAGTGGAAGTCGCGGCATAACCCACGAGATGGCCTGGCCGACTTATACCCTTTTCAGTCTAAATATCTCTCACTTATCTCTTATCTCTCTCTCTCTTTTCAAATCCCATTCTCTCTCTAGAAATCTCTCTCTAAGAGTTGGTTGGTAACTTTTGGTGGTTAGGATCTAGTTTATGATCCGAGGTTTCGGTGTTGAAAGTTTCGTCTTATCAAGAGGGTCGATATCTGGTTCTTCGGGTTTTCGTATAAACCTATTGGGTGAGTTCCTACTACCTTTCTAAAACTTTATACATGTCAAAGGGTTACATTTTGAACTCCTATGTATCTCCATGATTTCAGATTTAAGATTTATACATTTTGGATATAAGTTAACTTTTGGGAGATTTTAGGGTTCCGATCATTTTATGATGGATTCTATAGTATTTGAAGTAAAATTATGTTTTACTTACACATTATGTGGACATGTGAAAGAATGTTTATGGACTCATTTTGATGATTTTCATTCTTACCGGAAGTTGAACTTGAGAAGGCATTTTGTTTATAAAATGTTTTATACCATATGACTACCTATGGTTGTTTACAAAGTTATTGGGATGTCTATTCCCCATCAAAGAAAATGCATTTTGTTTATAAAATGTTTTATACCATATGACTATCTATGGTTGGTCACATAAATTGTTGTGACAAGTTTGTACCATTACTAGCGGATCCCTAGGTTTTGAGTCGACTTATATTTCATTATTTGAGATTACCAAGTAATGTAAATATAGAGCTACATGTGCATTAAATTGTGAGGCTCTAGCCGTTAACAAATATAGAGCTATATGTGCATTAAATTGTGAGGCTCTGGACGTTAACAAATATAGAGCTACATGTGCATTAAATTGTGAGGCTCTGGCCGTTAACAAATATAGAACTACATGTGCATTAAATTGTGAGGCTCTGGCTGTTAACAAATATAGAACTACATGTGCATTAAATTGTGAGGTTCTGACCGTTAATAAATTATGGAACTACATGTGCATTAAATTGTGAGGTTCCATAAGGTAATCAAAACGAAGAACTACATGTGCATTAAATTGTGAGGTTCTGGAAAGAAGGTTTATGACCTTATTTTAATGGATTTTATTCCTAATATCAGTTAACTTAGAAATGCTTGTTTGAAAGGTTTCCTTTTTGGATGTAAATGTTATATCCCTTGAAATTTATAAACTGTATGTTCTCACTAGGCTTTTAAGCCTAACACTTTTTCTCAAATAATATGTATATCAGGTTCTCGAGGGTTTTTGAGATTGTGTAGTATTGGATTGTTGGGCGTTGTTAAGTCCCACATTTTTAGATAATTCTGGATCAACAACTTATGTAATCTAGATAGTATATGTTTAGATTAGTTGGTTGATGAATTCTATATCCGTTCAGATTTTGTATAGTCTTAAGGACTGATCCCCTTTATGGGAAGTGTATATCATTACGGATGTCTTGTTGCCATATTTCCAGGTTTTAATTTACTCTGAAAATCTAGAGTGTTACAAGTTGGTATCAGAGCTCTAGTTTAAGCGAACTAGGCATGAATGTAAGATGTCTAGACTTAGACTAAGTTTGATAGGCACTGATTGTGAGATTGGGTAGAACTTCTAAGATGGGTTAGTCTTAGAATCGACGGAGATTATGTTAATCAAGCGTTGTGATAACGGTAACAAGAACCCTTATGTGTTATATGTTCATAATCTCACTTAGCTAATGTGATTATGAGGATATTTTACGTGAGTGTAATTGGGTTGCTAATATTATGACAATTGGTAGACGTAACGGTACGTTTCTTTCGTGCGTGTTTAAGTTAAACTCTTCCTTACCCTTTCTCGTGTTTGTGTTTATCTGCTCTGCCTTAGTATGTTGACCGTTAGAGTGGTGCGAAAGTTCCTAAGCGAGTAAGCTAAGGAATGATAGTTGTTTATAAGCAATGTCTCTTTGGAATTGTAGTAAGTGCATGGCACGCATTAAGTTAATCATCCTAAGCCAGATTCGTTGGTGGAGTTAGGATTATATCTTGTTAGAGCGATTCCATATAGAGGAGATTTGTAAGTTAAATTAATGGGATGGTTGCCCTAAGATGCCTGAGGCATCCGGTTGATTATAGTACGTCGGGATGTTGGGAAGCGTAGCATTAAGATGCGAGTGCCGACCGAATTCATGCATTAAATTTATTTCTAAAATAAGGTTGCATAAATTGCTTTTCATGATCGCCAACCATAAAGTGATTTACCTTATAACGTTTTGACAAAACATCTAGCACTCAGCATATTTTAAACTATGAGCATAAGCATGCTTAAAATGGTTTTGTTGCACTTGATTTCAAATTATTATCAAAACTCTCTTTATTCACGTCTTGTGTTTAAATGCTATTTTTGGGTGTCGAAATATCTGTGTTTTAAAGCTTTGTGAGTTAATGGGCAATTAGCTGTGGAATTCTGACCTTGATATTGGATCTCTTCCACGTATGTCAATGGTTTTAAAAGAAGAATTATTCCCATGCTTTTGGGTCGAAGTTTCTTGGGGATTTTTAGTTGTGTGAGTTTTGTTGAATTCTTGGAGTTTCATTTTACGGATTCTTTTGTCGCATGTGAATATTTGTGATGCGTGAGTTTAATTTCATTGCGTACAAGTTATGAGTTCTTTGGGCGTCGTGTCTCATCAAAAATCTTGTCAAAATGGTCGCCTTACTTTGTGTTGAAAAATGGAAATTTGGACACCACTTGATTTTAGCGTTAATGAGTTTTATAAAAATCTAGTTGAATTATGGTGTCTCATCTTACGACTTTTGTGTCGCGTAAATAATTTCAGGAACATGTGCATATGCATCTTTGTGAGTATTTTGTTAAGTTTCATATTCGATAATTTGGATTGTTTTAACAACACAAATTGCTCATGTCGAGCTTGAATATTTCAACAAGTAAATAGTGTGATTTACATATTCTGGTGATTTTGTACACGTAAAATCTACATTATGATTTATGCATCTTTGATGATTTTGTGCATCTTAGTATAATTGCATTCATAAACTTTTGGAAAATCTTTTGTCTCAATACGTGTTGAGTTTTGAGAAATCATGTCCTAGTGGTGTGTGTTTTTCATAAGCATTATTTAAAGACATTTCATTATTTGGGGAAAACCGTTAAATGTCGGTTAAATGTGTTTTAAGGTATACGAGGCTTTCGTTGGAAATTTACGTAAAGTGTCGGGCCTTTGGTTCGGGTTTTGACTGAATGAGTCGTGTGGACATTTGTCCGGATTTATAACCGCAATGAAGGATTTTCGTACGATGGAGTTTAATTGTGTTTTGGTGAGTTAAAGTTGATTTGTGAAAAAGGTGTTCATGCCAAAATATTTATTTTAAAGTGATGGTGTTTTACATTAAAATGTTAACTGCCGATAAGTTTTGGTTATTTCGAAATGTTTAGTTTTATGAGCATGTTGAGACACATGTTTTGGGATTTTTGGTTGCTTTGGTAAATAAATTATGTTGAAGTGATTCTTTGATGATTTTACGTATATAATTGGGGTTCAATTGACGTAAGTGTCATTTGGTGTATTTGATCTTATAAACCTTTTTCAGAAAATGCATATTATTGTGTTATGAGGCCTTTTGAAAATATAAGGGTATAAGTTCATTTGGAAAACGGTCTGTTTCAACCAACGATAAGATTTGAGTTAATCATACTTTTGGTCGTGTTTGCATAATAGTTGGTCAAACGTGTTTCAATATTTATTTCGGATTTCATTTGGGTATTTACGTAAACCGTTGTGTCGTTGGCTCAGTTTTGACTAAATGGAGTCTTGAGGACATTTGTACGGTTTAAAAGCAGTTGTGGAATTTTAGAGTTTGATGGCGATTGTTTTATGCCATTGAGAGTTACATGTTTTGGGAGCTTTGGTTTTCAGTTGGAGTCATGTAATGTTAGACAGTCTGTCTGTTTTGTAAAGCCTGAGGTTTTGGGTTACACTTAGTGACCGCTCGGGTTGGCTAGCGAGTAAATAATAGGTGGCACGAGCTGCTGAGTTGGAACTCGTCTGGATTGGATAGGCACCCGTGTCCGTAAGCCCTTGAGGTGGAACTCGACGGGGTATGGCTAGAGGCAATAAACGGTTTGAAGTTGTGATGTCTGGTATGGCATGGGAACTAAGACCGGGATACGTGGTGAAATCCAATAACATCACAGGTGGCCCCATTCATTTGTTCTCGCCACCCAAGATGGAAACGTTTAGAGGTCATGCGAGGAAGTTGTATGGGCGGCCTACTTGCGTGTCCTTCTATTCTCTTTGTGTACGGGTCTCTCCGTCGTAGACCCGGGGTATTTTAAACTCTAATGTTATATTTTTACCTGCTTTGGTTATGTGGAGTCGACGGTAAATGATGGCTTTAATATTTGGTTCTCCCTAGATATATTAAGGTTTGAATGAAATGTGTTATTCCTGCATGTTGATATTTAGTTTTCTTTCGTTTCTGGTCGTGTGACTATTGGGCTTAGTGTCCATGTTTTCGGACGTACAAAGTGGATGATGTTACTAATGTTTCATACTTCAAGTTAGTACAAGTCGTGTCAATTTATAAAGCAATGTTGAAATGAAGGATCCATCTTTGAAATTGCATAACTTTGAAAAGGAGTTGTTCCATGTTTTAGGTTCATTATTTGAAAGGTTCTGTTTTTAAGAGAAGTTCATCAAATTAAATGCTTTTACTTATGTAAAACTCTTGAGCTCTCTAGGCGTTAAGCTTGAACTTTTAATTATTTATTTATCTTCATGTGCATCATTTCTGTTGGGAGTTCGGTTCTAGCAGTGCTTTGAGGAGTCGGGCCTTAGCTTTGAGCTAGAGTAAGTGGTTGGTGAAGTCTTCCACAAGTTGGAGTTAGTGGCTACGTATGAGTTTCTGTAGCGCCCGTCCTTTATAGTCCGAATGTATAGATTGGTGGTATGTTTAGAGGTTAATCTTTATAATATGTTTGTAGACAAAGTATTTATGGAAGTATTAAGAATTTGAATAAGAGTTATTTCCAGATTTGGGGTCAGATCGGAGTAAGTGATAACAGTATCTGTGTTAACCGTTTACCGGAAAGACGCCTTAGTGCGCCTTGTAAGAATATCTTTATCACGGTTAGGAATGGATCAGTGAAATCTGAGAGTTGTGGGAAGATTAGCGTCAACCGTTGGCCTTGAGTTCGGAACCGTGCAGTTTGAAAGAATTTGGTAGATGGAAAGTTGAGGTCGCTAATTTCCTGGAAGTAGTAATTGTCACCTAAGGTTGGGAGGCAACCGTAACCTTAGGAGTAAAAGTTACTTTGAAGTGTTGAGTGTTCGCTCGGTTAGGAGTAAATTGTGCTCAAGAAGGGTAGCTAGTGTGGATGTCGGTATTTGGATCTCGTTAATGTTTCTAGCTTTTGGGTTTGAGATGATATTCTCTGCGAAAAGTGTTCCATAGAGAAGAGTAGATTTCGAGGACGAAATCATTCTAAGGTTGAGAGTATTGTAACACCCCGAATTTCGTTATGTAACCTTGGTATTCTAGTGTTAAGCTTTTGTCGTTAGCACCGCGGTTGTTACCAAGTTTGAGTTTGGCTTTTGATGGTTTTGGACAAACCTCAGTGAGCTACGCGAGTTATGCCGCGGGTTGAGGTCGCGGCATAACCCGCGAAACCCCCTGGATGGGTTTAGTTTTGTGAAAGCGGGCGAGTTATGCCGCGAGTGGAAGTCGCGGCATAACCCGCGAGATGGCCTGGCCGACTTATACCCTTTTCAGTCTAAATATCTCTCACTTATCTCTTATCTCTCTCTCTCTCTCTTTTCAAATCCCATTCTCTCTCTAGAAATTTCTCTCTAAGAGTTGGTTGGTAACTTTTGGTGGTTAGGATCTAGTTTATGATCCGAGGTTTCGGTGTTGAAAGCTTCGTCTTATCAAGAGGGTCGATATCTGGTTCTTCGGGTTTTTGTATAAACCTATTGGGTGAGTTCCTACTACCTTTCTAAAACTTTATACATGTCAAAGGGTTACATTTTGAACTCCTATGTATCTCCATGATTTCAGATTTAAGATTTATACATTTTGGATATAAGTTAACTTTTGGGAGATTTTAGGGTTCCGATCATTTTATGATGGATTCTATAGTATTTGAAGTAAAATGATGTTTTACTTACACATTATGTGGACATGTGAAAGAATGTTTATGGACTCATTTTGATGATTTTCATTCTTACCGGAAGTTGAACTTGAGAAGGCATTTTGTTTATAAAATGTTTTATACCATATGACTACCTATGGTTGTTTACAAAGTTATTGGGATGTCTATTCCCCATCAAAGAAAAGGCATTTTGTTTATAAAATGTTTTATACCATATGACTATCTATGGTTGGTCACATAAATTGTTGTGACAAGTTTGTACCATTACTAGCGGATCCCTAGGTTTTGAGTCGACTTATATTTCATTATTTGAGATTACCAAGTAATGTAAATATAGAGCTACATGTGCATTAAATTGTGAGGCTCTGGCCGTTAACAAATATAGAGCTACATGTGCATTAAATTGTGAGGCTCTGGCCGTTAACAAATATAGAGCTACATGTGCATTAAATTGTGAGGCTCTGGCTGTTAACAAATATAGAACTATATGTGCATTAAATTGTGAGGTTCTGGCCGTTAATAAATTATGGAACTACATGTGCATTAAATTGTGAGGTTCCATAAGGTAATCAAAACGAAGAACTACATGTGCATTAAATTGTGAGGTTCTGGAAAGAAGGTTTATGACCTTATTTTAATGGATTTTATTCCTAATATCAGTTAACTTGGAAATGCTTGTTTGAAAGGTTTCCTTTTTGGATGTAAATGTTATATCCCTTGAAATTTATAAACTGTATGTTCTCACTAGGCTTTTAAGCCTAACACTTTTTCTCAAATAATATGTATATCAGGTTCTCGTTAGCGGCGGGTTGCTAAGGGCTTGAGTGCCGGGATTGATCTCGAGGGTTTTTGAGATTGTGTAGTATTGGATTGTTGGGCGTTGTTAAGTCCCACATTTTTAGATAATTCTGGATCAACAACTTATGTAATCTAGATAGTATATGTTAGATTAGTTGGTTGATGAATTCTATATCCGTTCAGATTTTGTATAGTCTTAAGGACTGATCCCCTTTATGGGAAGTGTATATCATTACGGATGTCTTGTTGCCATATTTCCAGGTTTTAATTTACTCTGAAAATCTAGAGTGTTACAATATATATATATATATATATATATATATATGTATATATATGGCCAGTTTCATTTACAAACTATCTAATTCTAACAAACTATACAAACCATTACACTACTAGAAAAAGAGGTATTAGTGACGGGAAATCTGTGACGGAAATTTCCGTCACTGATTAGTGACAGATTAATGGCGGATTAGCGATGAAAACAATTCCGTCACTAATCCGTCATTAATTAGCAACGAATTAATGACGGAACACATTTCGTTGCTAATTGGTGACAGATTAGCGACAAAATCTATTTAAAAAATTAATAAAAATGAAAATCCACGTGTCCGTCGCTAATCCATCACTAATTAGCGACAGATTAGCAACAGACACGTGTATTTTCATTTTTATTTATTTTTAAACAGAAAAATATGTTTTCCGTCGCTAATCAGTCACTAATTAGCAACGAAATTTAGAATCCATCACTAATCTGTTGCATGTTTATTTGTATGTCTTACATGTATTTGTATTTTATGTATTCATTCGGTCCGTGTTGGTTGCTAACCACGATTGTATCTATTTGTTTATATGTTGTATTGTGTGTATATATATATATATATATATAGTATGTATGTGTGTGTGTTTATACCCATGTGTATATGTGAATGTATTAATAATAAATGTTTGTGTGTTGTTTATTGGTAACCGCATATGATGTACATATGCATGTGTTAATAAACCGCGCACTATATATTGTGAATGTATAAATAAGGTGTATAGGTGTGTATGTAACCACATATATCAATATAAGTAATAAGTGACCATTGTTGTTTATCACTTCAAAAGCATTCGTAATCTTAGTGGTCTTGTTGTGCTATAAGGGATCTTTTGGGTCTTACTAAGCTATAGTTGGTCTTAGTGGTGTTGTCGAGCCCCAATAGATACCAATGTAATATGCAACACACACTTGCATACATTCATGTAATAAGTCAACAAGGATCATAAACGAATCTTATCGGGCTTTAGTAGATCTTAGTGGACTTTAATGGGTTCTAATGAGCTTTAATGGATCTATTGGACTTTAAACGATTTCATTGGGCTTTTATGGGTCTATTAGGATTTATTCGGTTTCATTAGGCTATAATGGGTTCTGTTGGGCTTTAAACGGTTTCATTGGGCTTTATTCGGGTTTATTGGGCTATAATGGGTTCTATTGTGCTTTATTCGATTATATTGGGACGACATAGGATCCCCGTTATGCTATAACCGATGAGTGTAGTAGCAGCAGCGGCGGGATATCATCCAGGACTACATTGGCAGCAGAGGTATGTTGGTTATATTTGTTATGTATCATGTTGTTACTTTTCATTGCCAATAAATACTAATTTTTGTCAACTACTGAATATTTACAGTTAGCTGAGTTGAGAGAGCAGATGGCAAAGATTGAGGGAGTCGAAGCTTTGGGAAGAGCGTTATTTGGCCTAGTTGGAGAACGAAAGGAAGCGCAACGAAGAGTTGCGAGCCGAACAAGTCAGACATGCTACCCAGCTAGCTGAGCAACGCACATTATCATAACAGTTTGTTGCCTTTATGCAACAGGGATACGGTTTCCCCCTCCCTGCCCTCCCCCTAGTTAGATTGCTACGTTGATTTTTGTATGAATTTGGATTTTCATTTTATTGGGATGGTTTGTATCAATTTAATGGGCAGGTTATTTATATGAATTTAACGGGCAAGTTATTTGTATAAAAATATAGTAAATGCCGATTTTTCAAATTATAATTTTTAAAAAAAATTTAGCGACGGAATAGTGACGGAAATCCGTCGCTAAAGATTTTTTAATTAATTTTTTTATTTCTTTAAATCAGCGACGGAATTTGGGACGAAAATCCGTCGCTAATAATTTTCGTCGCTAAATTCGTCGCTAATTATGACCGTTGCTGATCTGTCGCTAATAATTGGTCGTCGCTAATCCGTTGCTAATTTTGGCCGTCGCTAATCCGTCGCTAATAGTATCACCACCACATTTTCAGTGACGGATTAGCGATGGAAGTCACTTTTAGTGACGGAATTTTCCGTCACTGATGGTTCGATTTTTGTAGTGTTATATTATGAAACAATAGAGATATTTATGCACAATTATCATGATTCATTAATTATTATTGAGATATATATGGAAGATGATAAGATTCATTAATTATGATCATGACTTTAGATTAGAAAACAAAACAAAAATCAGATATTTATTTAACTAGATGAACGACTAAGATTGGTTTGTATAGTTTGTGAGAATTGGATGGTTTGTAAATGAAATGCATATGTTCACATTTAGGGGTCATTTGCCCAAATGCTTTCTCGGTATGCGCTTACCGGTGAGAGTCAATACTCTAACTTACTTTACCGGGTAAGATTGTACTCCATCAAAACGATACCGTATGCAACAAATTAACTGGTAAACGCTTACCGGGTAAGAGTCGTTACACCCACTTACCGGGTAAGACTCTCCATCCTTATCGTCGCTCTTACCAGGTAAGATTTTCGGCCCTTGCCATATCCATCTGGTAAGGTAAATGTCCTGGCAAACACTTACTAGGTAAGCGTTTAGTACACGACCTCTTACGGAACATATATACGAAGGAGTTATATAGAGATGGAGAAGAGATCGAAAATATATGTATATGAAGAGGGTATGTGATGATGTAATTGTCTATGTACATATTAATAGGGACTTGACAATCATATTAAATCTAAGAAATAAAAGGATATCAGGTTCATTGGGTTGAGTTGGGTTCAAATGATCGTAACCCGATTTCCTACAGTTTAAAATTTTTACAACTCGATTAAATATTAAATTGCTACAGATGGGATTATTTCAAGTTAGGTTGGATTGACCTACTTGGTCGAATTTTTAAGCACTCCTACTACATGTGTGATCACTAGATTTAGTTTGAAGGAAAAGTAGATAAATTTGTGACCCATATTTTCTGTATAATTTTTAATCATACTAGAAATGTACCCTCGCAATGCAGTGGGTTTCTGAAATCTAGAACTCGAACCCTCGATCATTATTCATACTTTTTGTTAGTCTTTTTTTTTATTTTATTTTACGATTTTGAGAAACCTAGATTTAAAACAAAAATATATTTTAGTTTAGTTTAATTATGGTTTTTTTATAAAATAATAATAATAATAATTTTTGTTACGGGTCAAAAAATGTTTAATTTAAATGATAACTATATTTAAGATATTTTATATTTAAAATTAAAAAGATTACATACTTCAATAAAAAAATAAAAATAAGGTGTTTTATCTCGAATTTTCTTATATTTATCGGTTAGTTATATCATTAGTTAAATTTTTTAGATATTTTAGAAAATAAAAATAAGTGCTTATCTGCAGTTAGTTACACGAATTCAAACATTGAGCTTTTATAAGTTGTACTTATGTTTAATCAATTTGTACTTTTGGATTTTAAGTAATATGCATTAATAAGTGGTACCTAATGCATAAAAATTAGTTTTTAAGAGTTTAGCTTAAAATCTTTATAATATAGTATAGATATATTAGTTAAAATTCAAAATTACAAGTTAATAAAACATAATTATAACTTATTAAAGTCCATGTTTTTATTTGTAAAACTAACTGCAAATAAACATATTAAATACAGGATAAACTACCTATTTTATTTTTTTAAAAATATATTTATTAGATCAATGCATGTTTTTATAATATAATATAGATATATTAGTTATGAGATTATAACTAATATAGATATAGATATATTAAGAGCAAATCATAAAATAAAAAATAAATATTGATAATAGTAATATTGATTAAATCATCCAATAAATATAAAAAATAAATATTGATAATAGTAGATAATATTGATCAAATCGTCCATTAAATATAAAAAACAAATATTTATATTAATAAATGGGTATCTATTCCACAAATAGATGATGATGTGAGATACTGTGCTTAGATAAGTTGTACCAATGTATTATTAAATTGTAAATTAAGTAATTCGCTTTAATTAGTTATATTTTGTGCTTAAAATGTTGTAATTAAGAGTTTTTTATGTCTCTTTTATAATATAGTATAGATAATCAAGCAAAATAACTAATAGTTATATATATATATATATATATATATATATGCTGTGGGAAAATAATTTTTATATAAAGAATATGTTTATTATATATTTAATTCAAAATAATGTATTTTGAAAAAAGAACATGCTTATTTTACATATAATTATTTTGGGAAAAGTTTAAAAAAACCTAACGGACTTTAGTGTTTGGAGTGATTAAGTTATTGGATAATTTTTTGGAACAAATAAGTCCTTAGACATTTCAAAACACACTAAATAAATTCTTGGACTTTTTGAAACATGTTAAATACATCCTTATTACTTAAAAATGTAACTTGCAACCAACATAACAGATAAAACTACGGACTTTAATTCACTTTATATCTTCTGTTTTTTTAATTTCAGTTAACGCTTTATTATATTTACACATATAATCGTATATTAACTAAAATACATAAAAAAAAATATGTTTTTTTTTCTTTCAAATTACACCATTATAACTGTTTTGTCAATACATTTAAAATTAGCCTAATATTGAATTTTTTGGATTTAATCTCATATTATTAAATATCATAAATACGTACTAATTATATTTAATATTTCCACTTTCTATCCTTTTAGGGTTATTTATTTAATAATATAAGATTAATCTGTAACTATAAGTTGTTTTTAAGACATTTTAATAGTTGTTTTTAAAACATTTTAAGTAATTATCATTAAATAGTGGTACATTAAGCTTTAACAACTGTTTTTAAAAAAATTTCTATAGAAGCTTTATAATATAGTATAGATATACGATTATGTGTGTTAATATAATAAATATATAAAATGAAAAAGTAGTGAATATAAAATAAATTAAATAACTAATTATAACTTTATAAGGATGTAAAGTGTAATTTTTTCTAAAACCATACGCAGAAAGTGAATCTTTATACATAAAATTTTCTATGTACGGATGTTTTTTTATTTTATTTTCTGGAAAAAAAATTCTTACGTAGAAAAAAAACATTATGTGCAAACTTTAACTATTTTATAAAAAAAACTTTGAAAAGTGGTTAAAAAAATGAACTTGGTTGATGAGATTGACTTATTTCAGTTAATTTCCTCATTTTTAGTTTGTAGGCGGATAATGTAGGTGACATTTTTTTTTAATTTGTAGTTTTACCTGCTATGTAGGTTGCAAGTTACATTTTTTAAGTAATAAGAATATATTCAACAAGTTACCCAAAATCAATGATTTATTTAACAGGTTTTGAAATGTTTAATGATTTATTTGTTCGAAAAAATTGTCCAAGAACTTAATCACTCCAAACTCTAAAGTCTGTTGGGTTTTTTTCAACTTTTCCCAATTATTTTAGTGAAAACTTAATAATCATTTTGTTCTATTTTAGTTTTACTAATAATATCCAAAATTCTAATAATAATATAATTTAGAATCCGGTAATTTTCTGAGGAAAAATTCAATGGTGAAAATGTTTTTCTAGTGGTGAAAATGTTTTTCTAGTAGTGAAAATTTCTCCTATCATATCACATAATTAAGGGTAGAATGAAAAAGTGAATATTTTTAAATTAATAATTATTATAGGACACACTAAAATAGTAAAGTAGACATTTACTTTGGGACCGAGGAACGGAAGAAGTACTTAATAATGGTTTTTAAATTTTTTAATAAAATGCTTTATAATATAGTAAAAATATATATAATTTGTGAGGTTCTTCTTTTTCATTCTTAAGAAAGTCCGAAAAAACTTAGAGGTTGTTTACCAAATTCTTATAAATCACTCTCACTTACCTTATCATGTAACATTATCGACCATCAAAATTGATTGTTGGTAAGCGCCTTAAACCCCGTAAGTGCTTACAGGGTAAATGTCTTTTCCCTCACTTATCGGGTGAGACTCTTGGTTTTTGTTATGACTCTTACCGGGTAAGATTCTCGATCCTTGCAAATATTCAATCGATAAGGTAAATGATATCGATAAGTGCTTATCTGATAAATGTTTAGTAAACGTCTCCTACTCTCCTTATGTAATTTATTTTTATAAAAAAATGTAATTCAAATTCGGATTCATTCCACCAAACCAAAAAATGGTTAACAAAATTCAAATTTTAGAATAGGAACACAATTCGTTTTTGGAATCGGGGAATGGGAATGCATTGACAAAAACGCATGGTCAATAGCTAGGATGGGTTATCATCATTCATCAATAATAGACGGTCAACGGGGAGGGATGAGTGGATGCAAAGGTCGACCTCATCTTTAAGATTTAGACTTCCTTTTCAATTATACATGGTTGAACTTTTTTCAAAATCATTTAAATAAAAATTTTATTTGAATGTATTTTTATACTAATTTAAATTTTATATAAATGTATTTTATACTAGATTATCGAGGCATGTCAATAAACAAACTATAACAATACATATAGTGGTGCTCAAAAAACCGACCAACCCGATCAACCCAACCCGAAAAACTTGGAAAAAAATCAACCCGAGGTAACCCCGACATATAAGCGATATAAAATTAGGACAACCCGAATCTATTAGGTTGATATTGGGTTAGGCTCAAAGTAACCCTACCAACCAATAATCCGATAAATGTTTTAGCGACATCTCTAAAATTATTTGTATTTCTCTTTAATATGTATAAGTTAACAAAAAAACAACTCGGCAATAACGAGCAATGAAACTCATAAGAGAACATTATTGGAAAATTAAATGTAATACTTAAATATTGATGAACCCGTATATTCTTTTGATTGATGGATTTCAAAGAAAATTTTTCTTATTTTTATGTTTTAAATATTTATTTACCTTGTTAAACACAATCCGACCAACCCGAAGGGGTTGGGTTGAGTTGCACTTTTGTTTGGGTTGGGTTGAATTGAAAATTCTCAAACCGTCAACATTGGGTTGGGTTGTTGAAATGCCTTCAACCCGATCAACCCAACCCGTGAGCACCCCTAATTATAATTTCACACATTCAATTCACGTCGACCTATTGGCCTCTAAGCGGGTCCCTTGTATCCATTCAACTTATGAGTTTTATGTTTATTACCTCCTATTTATTTCTTACAATCCAGCGTTCTATAAAATATTCGACATGGATAAGGTTTCAGTGTGAATAACTCATTTTTCGTGAGGATGCCATAATAAGTAAAAATGTCTTTTAGTATATGAATTTTTTTTTATGATAATTGTGAATGTACTATCCTTATATTTTGTGAAGCATAACATTTATAACACAGTTAAAGGTAATGTTATGATTACCATTTTCGTACGAGATAAAGTAATAATCTTACGATAGAAGGTTGCATTCATATATTCTAATATTTTCACGAAAAAAAATCTCATATTTTCTTCATTCTATTTAACATATTCAGGGCGGGTTAATATTTATAAGGAATAGATGTACGCTGTAGGGATGGAAACATGGTCGAGGACACCGGAGATTGCAATCTCCATTTCCACTTCCTAGTCCCCATCCCCGTCTCCATTAGGCATAGTGATTTGTCCTGCCCCGTTGGGGAACCCGGTTCACCAACCCCGTTTGGGCCAGGGATTCCCCGTAAAAACGGGTACCGGGTTCACGGGTAAGGATCCCCGACATGTTGAAAACCGGAGCCGGGTAATTTATTCCCCAATCCGCCCCGTCCCTATATGTATATATATATATTAATCAAAACTATATCTTTTTTAATATGTGTTATATAATATATTATATATTTTAACCAATTTTAAGCATTTTTTAAACAATTAATGGGGTTTGGATCTCAAATCCCGATAGAATTAAAGATGAAATGCACTCCTTTTTTTAAGAAAAAAATTCAAGGAAGAGCATCCCAGTAGGCCGAAGTTGCATAGTGGCCTCTTCAAAAGGTTATCCGTTGATCAAAGAGTGTTTCTTGAACAGTGGCGGATCTAGAAACTTAGGTGATTGGGTCCTCTGAGGTATAAAAAATTTCAAAACCGAATAACTCACCCAAATCAAAACTAATTTGTGTTATCCGGTTTGCGGGTTAAACGGTTCGGGTAACCAAATAAGGTGAATTTCGATTTCGATTATTTTTTTACCATATCGGTTAACCGAATAGCGAATCATACTATTATTTAATTTATATAAATTTATTCTAAATGAATTGGTTTGAACATATATATATATATACAACTAAAATATCAAGAAATTGAGATATATTTAACAAAATCATCAACCAAACACAATAAAAAAATGACCAACAAATTAGAGAGTGGGGGTTTCATTAAAATGGACTGAGCGACTGGGGGAACTAAACACATAATTGTAAAAAAACAAAATTTTACCTACAAATTTTTAAAAAATTTACAAATGAGTGGGGGCCTTTCCCCCGACCTTTTTAAGCCTATGTCCGCCACTGTTCTTGAGGTCCCATTTGAGCTTGAAGAAGTGAAGGCCGCGGTGTGGAGTTGTGGTAACAACAAAGCCCTAGGACCGGATGGATTCTCTTTTGAATTCATAAAGAATTTTTGGGGCAAGATGAGAAAAGACATCTACGAAGCGGTCAATGTTTTTGAGACACACCCGATGATCAACCCTGGCAGTAACACGTCCTTCATCACTCTCATCCCAAAGGTAAATAACCCTCTTACTCTTTCAGAATACCATCCGATAAATGTAATTGGGTGTGTGTGCAAGATCATCTCGAAGTTTCTTGCGAAGAGGCTCAAAGTAGTATTGGGGAAAGTAGTGAGCAACGTGCAAATTGCCTTCATAAAGGGTCGAAGTATCTTAGATGGACCGCTCATGGTAAGCGAGATTATAAGCTGGCGAAAAATAAAATGCAAAAAACACTTATCTTCAAGGTGGACTTTGAGAAAGCCTTTGACTCTCCTAATTAGGATTATCTAGACGACAATCTAGATTAAATGGGATTCGGGTTGCTTGGATCCGGGGGTGCATCTCATCAGCAAGGGTCTCGGTCCTAGTCAATGGATCACCCTCTAAAGAATTCCGAATGGAGAAAGGGGTGAGGCAAGGGGACCCGTTAGCTCCGTTTCTTTTCGTTTTGGCAGCAGAAGGTCTAAATGTGGCGATGAGAGAAGCACATAATAAGGGGTTGTTCAAAGGGGTTCGTGTTGATAACCTTGGGGAAGATATTTCAATTCTTTAATATGCGGATGATGTCATTTTCTTGGGGGAATGGTCATGAAGCAATGCATCAAACTTGGTTTGGATTCTAAAGTGTTTCAAGTTTGCTCGGGTATCAAAGTCAACTTGGTGAAAAGCAAAGTCATAGGAGTAAACACAAGTAATGATGAGATCAAAAGAATGGCGAGATGGCTACATTGCAAGGAGGTAATGTTGCCATTCAACTACTTAGGGATGCCGGTGAGGGAAAGGTGAATAAAGTTTCTAGTTGGAAGCCAATCATTGATAAGTTTAAGTCCCGTCTCTCGGATTGGAAGGCTAGAAACATCTCAATTGGGGGAAGACTTTGTCTTTGTAAGTCGGTGTTAGGGAGTCTGGGTATGTACTTCTTCTCACTCTTCAAGGCACCCAACAAAGTCATCCGCACCCTTGAGAGTATTCGATGCCGCTTTTTCTAGGGAGGAATTGAAGATAAAAAGAAGATATGTTGGGTGGCGTGGAAAAAGTTCACATCTGCAAAGAAAAAAGAGGGTTGGGAATTGGTAGCCTAAAAGGCTTTAATCTAGCTATGCTAGGAAAATGGTGGTGGCATTTTCGAACGAACACGGACGCAATATGGAAGGGGCTTATGGCTAGTATATATGGCAGCTCGAGGAAGCTTTCAAACAGGGGCAGGATCAGGAACAAAGGTGGCATATGGAGCTCGATTACAGATGTGCATAAAGATGTGGAGAAGATAGGGATGGACTTCGATAGCATGTTAATCTGGGACTCGGGGAATTCTCCATGGAAATGGAGTCTGGAGGGTGACGGGCAGTATTCGGTTGCCTCGCTATGCAAAACGGTGGACACCTTAACGCTCCCTGAGGCTGAGTTAGCAACGTGTTGGAATAAGTGGGTTCCGAGCAAGGTGAATGTTCACGTTTGGAAGGTAAGGCATGACAGGTTGGCGACTGAAGATAACCTGCTCAAAAGGGGAATAAACATTGAGGGAAAGGAGTGTGTGTTGTGTTTTGTATCCCGAGAGTTCAGATAATCTCTTTTCACAATGTTCCTTTGCTAGGGAGGTGGGTGCGTACCTGAATCAATGGTGGAATTTCTGGCCAACATCCCCGGTCTCGGTTCAACACCTGTGGGGAGTGATGCAACAAATGGGCGATCAGATATATGCAAAGGAGGTGAGTGAGGTAATCCTAATGGCGCATCTTTGGGTAATGTGGAATCAACGGAACGAGAAACTCCATAAAGGGAAGATGAAGAGTGGTAAGGAGATTGCAAATCTTAGCCAATATTTTGCCTTCTACTGGATCAAGTTTAGATCTAAAATTAGGAGTGTTTCTTGTTGGGAAGTTTTAATGAAGTTCTCCTGTAACCTTTGTTCGTAACTTGTACCCTCTAGCGCCTCACTAGTTCTTGGTTGTTATAAAATTTTTATTTTGCTGTAAAAAAAGCATTTTTTGAACAATTTATTGTTGAACTGGGGATTGATCGGGGATAAACCGGGTGTGGACTGGGGACAGGCCCAACAAAAACCGGGGAGGGGGTTCGATTCCACGTACCCGCTGATAGGTGGGTTAACACCCCCTAATCTATACGGGTCGAATCAAATAATATATACCGGAAGTACGAGTATTGAACCAAGGGAACTAGGACTGAGTATCACAATGACTATATACAGTATTAACTATACGATCCAAAAGGTGAATTGTTGTAAATAATTAATCAACTATTAATAAATAAAATAAAAACTATCTTCAAATAACGACTTTAGGAACTTTTTATAGAGAGAATAGTTGAGGGTTGGAAATCCTATGGTTTTCACTAATGAACATTGTTCGCAAAACAATTACCAGTTAATTCATTTAATAAAAATCCAATCTCTAAAATAACCGTTATTCTTTCTCAAGCAACAACGGATTTTATTTTGAAAACACAAGTTTCATCTCGCGATCTCAAAACACATTAAATTCTAGATTATAGCGATACTAAGATTTACTTGGTATATCTCTATCCAATTTCTCACCTTAGGCATATAATTCTAGTTCTTATTAACAATTAATTCTCTCGAATTTAATTTATAACAAACAAATCAGATGAAAGTTGATCAGACTCACAAAAACTTTAAACCCAAATCATATGCTTCATTAACTAGGAAAAACTGATAAAAAAATCCCAAGTTACATGTTCATATGCTTAAACCAAAGTCAAACCAACCCCTAACATCTAAAGATTAGTTCATGTTGGGGGTATTAACAAACAAAGCAAAAGAGGAATTCATAAATCTAAGAAAAATGCTCTCGAAAATCAAAGATTATAAAACTCCCTTGATTGTGTAATACCCGCGAATATCGGCAAGAAATCGGTGTAGAAATCGATTCCCAAATCATTTCCTCGTTTCAATTCAGTGTTTTGTTGGATCAAATAATTGTATTCAAGATTAAAGTTAAAGTTCAGGGTTTAAACTACAATTGTGTCAAAGTTATTTAGAGGGTTTATTATGTAATAGATTGATAGTTATTAGCTATTGGGCCTCAAGCCTGTTTAGCATTTAGCAAAGCCCATTAGGCAATAGGCCTGGGTATTTATAGGTTTGGTTATTTAGTTTTAGGGTTAAGATACATCATAATAATTGTTTAAGAGATTATAGTAGCCATACGTATTCTCTGTATTCAAGGGTATCAAGAACACACAAGGGTTTCATTGTTTATTCAAGGGTTGGTATGTTATTCTGATCTTATTATCTCTTGATCTATATGTGTTTGTGTGTATAATTATCAACTAGATTAAACTGGGATAACAAGTGGTATCAGAGCCAAAAGAATCAATTTTTTTTGATTTTACTATTCACGAAAGTTACTGTTCATCGATAGTTACTGTTCATCGAATTTTTTTTTGTTCATCTGATTTCGTGAATCTATGTGCTTTTATGCTTAAAGTTGATCTGATTAGTTGAGGTTCATGCTTCTGAATGCTATCTGATTGATTAATTGCATTGAGAATTAACAAAGTGATTGAATTTGTGATTTTGAGTTTTCTAGGTTCGACAAAATCAAGTAGCCGGTCGAACACTGTGGTTGGAAAATTGAGTAATCAAAAGTGTTCTTTAATCATTATTATTAATTGGGTTGTGATCGATACGTATTTCTGAGTACAAAGGAGTGATTTTTGCATCTGATTTTGAGTTCGTGATTGATTTCTGGGTTGAGTATTCGTTCTGTTCATCGACAATTTGGACTGGATTTAAGAACATATCAGTCGAATAATTGTATTGGTCTTTACCTTTTATCGGTCGAACACCATATAGGTTGAACACATTCTATCGGTCTATAGCATTCGACCGGTACACACACAGTCCACCCGGTCTAAGCACTATATCGGTCGAGTTCACCATATCGGTTCTTACATCAGTACCGGTCGAAGTAGATTCTCGGTCCAAATATCTCACCGGTCGAAAAGAATATCGGTCCAATTTTGTTCCGGTCATAACAGTTTATCGGTCCTATCACAATCCCGGTTGAACACTATATCGGTCATATCTCAATACCGGTCTTTACAAGTTACCGGTCGAACTCTCTACCGGTCTTTACAAGGTCACGGTCGAACTCTCTACCGGTCTTTACAAGTCCCCAGTCGACTCAATACCGGTCGAAGCACATCCCCGGTCAGCATATCGGTCTATTTTTGCAAACTGTAATAGGGCATCTAAATGTTAAAAAAATTTCTCTAGGGGCGCTGCCCCCATACCCCCGCAAGGGCGTTGCCCCTTGACCCCCATGCTAAGTCTGCGAAGGGGGACAAAAGTTTTGTGCTTAATCAAAATTTTCCTAATTTCATTCTTCAGTATTATTTCTTTGAGTTTTATACTGATTGAAAGGAATGCATTTAATTATTTTTGGAAGTTTATTTTTCTGAAAATTTTTTAGTGTGGTTTTCATTTTGATTCTAACGATCTCATCTAGTTGGTTGTCTTGGTACAGAAAAGTCTGTTTACTAACCGTAAAGCTAAAATGTCCAATCAGCTTCTCTCAATGGGTCCTCATGGCTAATGAGTACCAGCAATGGAAGATCATAATGATCTAGTTTCTGAATCACAAGAACAGAGACTTCATGAAAGCAATCATTGAAGGTCCACAAACTCCAATGATCACAGTAAAGGGTCAACCTGCTACAGATTCCTCTCCAGAAATCCCTGACAGAGAGATTCCTAAACCTTATCAGTTCTTCAATGAAAAGCAGAAAGAACAGTATAAGACAGAAGAAGAGGCTCTAATCTATCTGACAATGGCAATTCCAAATGACATCTACAATCGTGTCGACAGTCAGAGCACTGCTAAAGGCATCTGGGATGAACTAGCAAGGCAGTTTGAAGGAAGTGAAGCCTCCATACAAGCTAAGCACAATCTATGCATAAATGCATACGAGGGATTTCATGCAAAAGAAGGAGAGTTGCTATTAGATACCTACAACAGATATAACATCAGCCTCAATGACTTGCGGAGGAACAATATCTCTAAATCTGCTTCTGAGATAAATTACAAGTTCATCAAGAATCTGAATCCAGAATGGAAGAACTTTGCTATCAACCTCCAGATGTCCAAGAATATGGCTCGAGAAAATGTCACTGATATCTTCTCTACTCTTGCTCAACATGAGGATGAGGTGAGATCAATTAATAATGAGTCTAATCATTTGAAGGATTCTGTGGCTCTCAAAGCCGGCAAAGGTTCTGTATCCTCTGCAAGGTCGAAGAAAAAGGTGTCTAAAGCTCTAGTTACCGAAGTTACTGACTCTAACTCTGATTTGAGCGATGAAGAACTGGAAGTTGATTCAGATCCAGATATTCAAAAGTTCTCTGAAGACTTGGCTCTCATTACGCGACGATTCAAGAAGAGCTTTGGCAAGAAAAGATTCTACTCAAAGCCAAAGTATGATGGATACAAGAAAGAGAAGTCTGAGATGCGATACAAGCCGAGGCATGGAAAGAGAGAGGAAGAACGAGAAGACAGGAAGGAAGATAGAAGAGAAGGAAAGAGAGAGAAGAAGCGGGAAGAACGAAAGGATGAACCAGGAAGATGCTACAACTGTGGCAAACTTGGGCATTTCTCGAGGGACTGCAAGTTCAAGAAGGTAAAGAACTCAGAGTACTATGCAAGAAAGTCACTTATTGCCAAGAAAGTTGAAGAAGGAAAAGTGCTAATGGCTGAAGAAGAGAACTGGTTGTATCAAAGTTCAGATGACGAGGAGCAAGCTCACTTCACCCAAGTATCTTATATGGCAAAGCTAGAAGGTGACGATGAAGACTCTGAGACACAATCCGAAGATGCAAACTCTGAGGTAAGTGACAATTCTGAGCTTATTGAATCTTTAATGGCCCAAATACATGGTATGAAAGATGAATTTGCTTTCCTGAAAAGCAAACTTAGCTCTGCACATCAATCTGCATTAAGCTTTAGTGATGAAAATGCCATTTTAAAAGTTGTTGTGGAAGAAAAAGAAAATGAAAAAGACGATTTAAAAGCTGAAAAAGCGTTTTAAAAGAAAAAATATCTGGTTTAGAAACAGATCTTGTGAATCTTAATGCTGAAAAGGGTGAGTTTCAAATAAAATTTGAAGATTGTTATAAAGAAAGAAATGAAGCTTACACCAAAATCAAGCAACTAGAGGACATTAATATGAAACGAGGTCAGACTGAGCAAACATTAAATCTATTGACCAATAAACTCCAAGACGAAAGATTTTATAAACTAAAACCAGGTTTGGGTGTGCCAACTAATGTGTAACACCCTAAAAATAGGGATAACAAAAATCCGAAAAACGAACATGCGGTATTTAAAATTGGCAAAGCAAGAGCCTCCCAAAAATGGGGAAAATACACAAACCTGTTTAAATACAATCGTAATTAAACGGATAATAAATAACAACCAACTAATCTAATTTCTAAAACCAGAAAAGAGATTACAATCAAGGGTGTCATTTATAGACCCAAAGGACTCTCTACCAATAGTAAGTCCAAAAGCGATATTCCCAAATCTCTCACCCAAGCACTACGCCAGCTTAGGACCGATGCCGCTAAAACCTGAGATACACATCGACACCAAACAAGTGTTAGGCCAAAATGCCTAGTGAGTTGAACAATAGTAAGCATGCATGAACAGTCACATTTCTTATCAGCAGTTAACCATAGTTCAACAAATGTGGAGTCAATAGGGGAGACCCATAGCACCAATCAAGTCCCGCCCAAGAGTCGATATACCTTGATGCCCTTAACAAGGAACACCCCAAAGGCCCGACACACCCGAAGACTATCGCTAAAAAAATTCCCCGAATGGCGGAGGTCTAGGCACATACCATCACAGGGGCGCCCAAGACTATATCCTCCTAGTGTACTAACTTGGTTCGTCCACATAACATTTATAAGGGGTCCTTTAGGTATATTTCAACCCACATAATTCAATACCAACTACGAGTATAATATTACCACCTTATCCTCGTGATGTCTAACAAAAGACCCAATGTAAATCATGCTCATCATGCATATAAACATATCACCAAAATGGTGTTCCAACTAGAATCATCATAATACCCATATATGCATATATTTAACATATCAAGGTACCCACATTATGTATCTATGAGACAAATCCCAAATAATGATACATTTAACAATAATCATGGCAAATCACCCTTATATATACATCCTCCAACTATTTTCATGAAGAAATCCCCAAACATTTGAACATATAGAGATAAAGTAACAAATATGAGATTATGATGTGTATCTAGTTTTAACAAAGGTTTAGTAAACTCACCTTGCTAGATTTAGACTAAATCTATATTTTACCCACTTAGAGCTTTCCTTGAAGAAACTTGGTTCTTCAAACCAAATCTTCCAAAACCTAGATCCACAAGGTTCCAACCATAAATATACATAATCAACCACAAAGAATCGTTTCCCAAACAATGTACATGGATACCTCAACTAATACCGAAACCCTAACTTCAATAACCGAAGAGAATAGAAAATTACCTTAACCCAAGCTTGAATTCACCAACCAAAACACTTCTAGTTCACCAAAATGATTACAAACCTTCAATCTATGAAAGGGAGAACAAAGGGTGGATGAAACCTTAGAAAACTTTGGGGAAGAAGATGAATAGGGAGAGATGAGAAGCTTACCACCATAAAATGCTCTAGAATACTTCAATAAACTTCCAATCTCTTGCTTGATCCTTGAAGAGCTCTCAAAAACGAAACCGTAGCAAGTTGAATCACCAAAATCGGAGTTCTGGATCAAAAGATATGAAGAAATGAAGTTTAGGGCTGAAAATCGCGATTTTAATCGTCCAGGCGCTGGTCGCGAGAGTGACGGCGAAAGTGACAAGTGTCACTCTCGCGGGGCACTTTTGCCGAGATTGTACCGCGAGCAGAAAACTTCCCCGATCACTGTTTTGGCCATAACTTCTTCGTTATAGCTCCGTTTTCGCTCCGGAAAGAACCGTTGGACTCGTAATTGAATCCTTCATCCATCTAGACTCGTAATTGAATCCTTCATCACCTCATATACGGACCCTGTTACGTTGAGGTTGTTGTTGCGTTTCTCATAACGTGACATTCCAAAACTCAATTTCAAGGTTTGACATAACTCACCGTTGTCAGGATGAACGTTGAGTCCTTGATTAATCATTTCCTTAATCATTCAATCTCGGTTGTCTCCCAACCTTATGTTGCTAATATTAACCCAAGAGTAACTTACGAACTTATTCATTCATTTCCACCAAGAATAACTCAAGGCAAACATTTCCCTTAGATACCTCTAAATGCGACGCATCAAGGTCTCCTCGATAATCGATTAGTACTTAAAGTCTATCTCGACATTCTCACCAAATGTATCCAATAAACATTACCACCAAACTCCCACCATGCACTCAAGCATAGATTTTCAAATTAGCGAAAGTCCTGACAATTATCAAAATACCAATGATTGATTCTGAATTATCAACATCTAACTTCCTTAAGTTTACCACTCGTCCTACAGACGCACCAGATCTAACAGAAATACATTGAAGCACACCAACCATCACTGTACTCAAAATCATGCGCCAACACCTAACCTCGAGACGACCATTCTGTAATGTGAGTATACTACCAAATATTTCATTCCCGACTAACAACGTCGATTCAAAGTTGACACCTACTCTTGGAAGTAGCCACCCAAATCCAGCATCCTTACCAGTCAACCATAACATCATCATTATTCACGAATACCCAACAATATAGTACACCACCGACATATAGCATGCCGTCATACCAAATTCCCACAATTCCAAAACCGACCATATCCAAACAACTGAACACGATTTTAATCCGTAGGTTTAACGAAGCATAAAGATCGTTACTTAACTAACTGGGAGAAGTCACATGTCTAACGCCTCAAACTCCGAGGACTCTTTTAATCCTGAATATCGACTTCTAACACGAGGGGGCTTACACCTATAGCCCAATGAGTTCAAGGTTTTTCACACTACTATGCCAATTTGAAGTTTATAAAACTCTCAAATACATAAGTTTTATAACAATTAAACATGCGGTAAAAGTACACTATCGTGCATTCGATAGGTTTCAAAATTTATCACCAATGCCACGCATATAAAACCATTTTCAAAACTCATTTGATCAGTGCTTATGTTAATAAAATGGTAAAGAAATATGTGTAAAAAAATTCTCAAACGGACTACCAGGGTCCTAGTATGCATCAATTTATGCTATGCATATGAAAAATAACTTTCCGTCCTATAACATGTGCAATAAAAATTTGTAAAACCCAAGTCAACATGCTCATGGTATCGAACTCTTAAAGTTTTCTCTCTTTTAGTCACAATGCGACATGAAATAAGATTTCAATATAAAACGTTCTTTCATAAACTTAGATTTAACCCAAAACTTGTTCAAAATGAGAATAGAGAGAGAATTCCTAATCTTTATAAAACGCGGGTAAAAGGTTATATCTCGAAATACCCAACACGGTGGAACATGATACACACCTCATAAAATACAGATAAAATCTATATAAATAAAAATTTGCCGTGAACACGGACATTCGACCCAAACTCACACGACCGTAAAAGTGGACGAACAGAAATACCGAAACATGTAAATGACGCATTCCATTCAAACCTTAATATACGTGGGGAAAACCCAATATTAAAGCCATCATTAGCCGTCGACCACATAAAAACCAAAGTTGGTAAAATACGACGTTAACATTTACAATACCACGGGTCTACGACGGAGAGACCCGTATACAATGAGAATAGAGAAACACGCAAGTAGGCCGCCCATACAACTTCCTCACGTGTCATCTAAACGTTTCCATCTTGTGTGGCGAGAACACGTGAATGGGGCCACCCTTGATGTTATTGGATTTCACCACACATACCGGTCCTAGTTCCCATGCCATACCAGACATCACAATCCTCAGACCTATTATTGCCCCTTGCCATGCTCCGTCGAGTTCCACTCCAGGGTCTTACGAACATGGGTGCCTATCCAATCTAAACGAGTTTCAACTCAGCGGCTCGATCCACCTATTGCCTACTCGCTAGCATACCCAAGTGGTCACCACAGTAACCAAAAACTTAGGCTTTCCAAAACAGACAGACTTACGTGCCTATGGATCCATTACGACACTGTCTAACATTACATGACTCCAATTGAATGACCAAAGCACCCAAAGCATGTAACTCATCAATGACACGAATTAAGCGTCATCATACTCAAAACCCACGATGGTTATAAATCCGGACAAATGTACACACGACTCATTTAGTCAAAACCGAGCCAAAGGCCCAACATTTTACATAAATACCTAAATAAAAACCGATATAAATATTGGAACCCGTTTGACCGTCTAATATGCAAACACGACCAAAAGTATAAATAATTAAAATCTCATCGTTGGTTGAGACAAACCATTTTCCCAAATGAACTCATACTCTTATGTTTTCAAAATTCCTCATAACACAATAATATGTGTTTTCTGAAAAAGGTTTATAAGATCAAATGCACAAAATGACACTTACGTCAATTGAACTCCAATTATATATGTAAAATCATCAAGTAAACATTTCCATATGATTTATTTACCGAAATACCCAAAGATTCCAAAATGGATGTCTCGACATGTTCATAAAACTAAACATTTCGAAATAACCAAAACTTCCCATTGGTTGTGTTAGTGCATTAATTGTATACAAGATTTAATTAGGAAAGCCTTGTAAAAAGCCTTGTATTTGAGAAGTCAAAGAAAGTCAATGTAAGTCAAAATGTAGAAAGTCAACATTAGTTTTAGAGAGTTTTAAGTACTTGAGAGTTTAAGTACTTGAGAGTTTGAGTAGATACTTATTCAAGTTACTTGAGAGTTTAGTTGGTATAAATAAGTTTAATTCTTGTAATTTTGAAAGAGCTTTCATTGTCATAATATCAAGATTTACTTTCTCTCTCTACTCTCTCTATAAAATATATACACTGTTATATCATGATCTTGATTGAGAGTGTTTGATTTGCTTGATAATTGAATCTGGGAATTACAATTTCAATTGGTATCAGAGCAAACAAGAAGAAGCAGATTTGGATCATACGTTTTTGAATATTTTTTGGCGGACTAGTTCTTGTTACTGTTTGATTTTGTATTTTCATGTTTTTGCACAATTTAATCAAGAAATTGATTAGGTTGTGTACGTTTTATCATTAGGAACAAGTTTTATTCAGATCACATAGCCAAATTCGCATTCTAGTTTGATCAATTTGATCAAATTGTTAGTTTTGTGAACAGTAACTTCGAACACTGTAATTCGGACGAAACACTGTAATTTTTGGTTTCTTTTGAAAATTCATTGTTGTAATCTTGTTCAGATTGATATCGTAGACTAATTGTGTGTTTTGCAGAATCAAAAATCAAGTTTACTCGATTTTTGATTGAACAGTGAAGAACTCGCAAGGAAACCCAAGAACGCGTTAGATCCATAAAACGCGCAAGTTCTTCCCAAGAAGACGCAGATTTCGTGAAACGCGCACGTTCATCGCTAGAACGCGCAAGTCTCTAGAATGCGCAAGTTGGAGATTCGACCTCAAACGCGCTAGTCGAAGTTAGCGAGTTTCCATAACGCGCTAGTCGAAGTTAGCGAGTTTCTATAACGCGCAAGTTAGTCAGCGAGTTCCGTACACCTGCGAGTTTGCCTACGCGTTTTCCTGCAAGTTTGTCTGCGCGTTTGCCTGCGCGTTTGTCTACAAGTTATCATCTGCGAGTTTCTTAAACGCGCACTGTTCAGCTAGCGAGTTTCTTCGAAACAGTGCTCTGCGAGTTTCTTCGGTCTGCGAGTTTTCTCGAAACAGTGTTGTGCGAGTTTTAGCAGCTTGCGAGTTTGAGTACTTAGTCATTTTTTCGTCCGTTGTTTCAAATTTGATCAGTCTTCAATTTTACACACCAAGTGTAATTTGCACCTCTTGAACGATCATTTCAAATCATATTTCAGTCACAATCATGTCTAGAGATCTACTCAGTATGGGTTCGAAATCCAAACCACGAGTTCTTCAAGTTGATGAATACCCACAGTGGAGGATAAGGATGATTAATTTCTTCAATAATCAAGATAAGAAATTAATGGATTCGATTCTAAATGGTCCTCATTTTCCACATGTGACAGTTGCAAGAATTCCTGTTACTGGTAATAATCCTGAAATTCCTGAAAGGATTGTAGCTAGAAATCCTATTCAATACAGTGACACTGATAGGGAGTTAGTGGAAAGGGATGCAACTGCATTGACATATCTGATTATGGCCATCCCTAATGATATTTTCAACCGTGTTGATAGCCGGGAATCTGCTAAGGACATTTGGGATGAGCTAGAAAAACAGTTCATGGGATCAGCAAAATCTGTCAAGACTAAAAGGAATCAGAGTATAAATGCTTATGAAGGATTCAAGGCAAAAGAAGGAGAATATCTGAGGGAAGCGTATGATCGCTACAACATCATTCTAAATGATTTAAGAAGAAACGAAGTTCAAAAATTCTGAATCTGAAATAAACTTCAAGTTTATCAAGAATCTTCAGCCAGAGTGGGATGTCTACACTATTCAAATGCAGATAAATAAAGACATGGATGAAGAAAAGCTGAATGATCTTTTCTGTTCTTTAAACCAACATGAGGACAAAATAAAGGAGCAAGCTTCTGTGAACAAAGAGTTACTTCAGTTAAAGGACAAACAAAAGAAGGTAGAAGACTCTTTGGCTCTAATTGCTCAAGACAAGGGAAAGACAGTTAAATCAAGTTCTGGTTCGGGAAAAAGTTTGAAAAAGAAAGCACTGATCACCAGCATGGTCAACAGTTCAGACAGTTCAGAGAATGATGTTTCAGATGATTCTGATGATGAATTGAACAAATTTGCAGAAAAGATTTCACTTCTGACTTCTAGCTTCCATAAAAGATTTGGTCGAAAGAAATTTTATAACAAGCCGAAGTTCGATTCCTACAAGTACAACAAGCATAAAGACAGATTTGAAGAAAAGAAAGAGAAAGAGAAGAAAGAGGAGAGAAAAGAAGAAAAGAAAGAAGAGAAAGAAAAGTCGGATAAATGTTTTAACTGTGGAAAGCCCGGTCATTTTATCAAGGACTGTCCAGAGAAGCGTGTCAAGAATTACGAGTATTACAAGAAAAAGGCTCAATTGGCGAAAGCTTTGGAAAAGGGCACAACTTTAAAGGCAAAAGATGAGATATGGCTTGGCTACTCCGACGATGATGAAGAGACTGAGGTTGCTAAAGTGAATCTGACTCAAATTCATTACAACTTGATGGCACATTTGAATGATGAGTCAGATTCTGAGGTAAATTCTCATTCTAATTTTCTGATAATTCTGAATTCTTAAATGATGATGATGAAGCAATGAACTCGATATCCGAGCTTAATCAGTTGAAATCTAAATTTTTGAAATTAAAGAAAGATTTCAAACAACAAAGGAGTACAATACAAGGACATCAAGATCAGGCTTACATCTTCAAAATCTTGACTGAAGAAAAAGAAGAAGAGAAAAATGTTCTGAAATTGGATATAATCAAACTTCAAACAAGAATTTCTGAACAACAAAAAGAAATCATGTCTTTAAAAGAAAAAAATCTTGATCTAACAATTCAGTATGATATTGTTTTGAAAGACAGGACGAAAGCTTACACAAAGATCAAGGAATTGGAAGATCTAAATTACAAAAGAGGTCAAACGGAGCAGACTCTTAAAATTCTAACCAACAATCAGAAAGACACTCGTTTCTATAAAGCAAAACCAGGTTTAGGTATCTCTGATGTGGATGTGTTGGAAAAGGCACCCGAAAATCTTTATAATTTTAAAAAGTCGGGTGATGAACCAATTGTTTTAATTCCACAAATCATAGAAACATTTGTAAAACCTGAGACTCCTGAGCCTGAATTTCCTAAGACAGAAAAGGAAGAGACAGTAGAAGAAAAGACAGAAATTGAAACTGAATTAGAAACTCAGTATTTTAAATCTGTTAAATTTTCATATGATGAACTGAATACTTCTTACAAAAGTAACAAGGATTCGTTTGTAGAATATGAAAATATCTTTAAAGAAAAACCTGAGTCTTCAAGATCTAATTCAAATTCTAACAATTCTGATTCTGAAAATTCTGAAATTGTCTTGACCTGCTCAATCTTAGAAGATAAAAATGAAAGTGTCATTTATGATAAGTCTAATTCCGTTTGTACTTCTAAATTTTCTGATCTTGAATATCAACAAGCCTTAGATAAAATTGAAGTGTTACAAAGGCAAATCTCTTATCTCAACAACACAATTGTTGAATTGGAAGACGCAAATGAAAATTTTGGGATGGAACTAGACTCAAGCTTTAATCAAAATGAATCTTTGCAAAAAGAAATCAGAAGTCTAGAATTTCAAATTTTCAAATTATCAAAAGGCAAAAAGGTTATTGTTGATAAAGATATTCCAATTTCTGTGATCAAATGTGAGTCTTCATCTGAATCTGAATATCTTTCTGTACCATCTGTTAACATTTCTAAATCTGTTTCTATTTCAGATGAAACTGTGAAGAAAGACTGTTTGGAGCAAAAGAAGACTGAAGTGGAAAAGACTGTGAATGAAATGGATAAATGTCAATGTAGTAGAGTAGATAATGCTTGTTCTTCTGTCAAACAACAAAATTTCAATAAAACGAATATCTTTTCCCGAAAAGAGTTGTTGACGTAAGCTACTACTAAATTGCAATGTTCATACTGTCTTAGTAGTTCATTTTCTTGGAAACAAAAGTCTTCAAAGAAAAATAAACATATGCAATTAAAGAACATAAAATCTCTTAATTATTTTAAAGCCAACAATGCTGAGATTTATTCTTTAAAAAAGAAAAATAATGATTTTTGTGTTAATAAACTTGTTGATGTGAAGTTTGTGTGGAAATGGATTCCAAAAGCTAAGCTAAACACACAAACTCCACCAAAAGGACCAAGATTTGAATGGAAAATTAAAGGGTCATCAACGACTTTAAATACTGTTAAGAGTACTAACAATAAAGGACCCATATTCATATGGGTACCTAAAGTTAAGTGATTTTTGATTTCAGGCGTGTCATGTGTGGATCATTGATTCTGGAGCTTCAAGACACATGACAGCGCATAAACACCTGTTGTTCGACTACGTAGATCATTACGCAGGTACAGTAAGTTTTGGGAATGAGATGAAAGGATACGTCAGAGGTTATGAGACTATCAAGAATAGTTTGATCACAATATCAAAGGTTCTGTATGTGGAAGGCTTGGCTTACAATTTATTCTCCATAAGCCAATTTGCAGAAAAGAAATGCAAGATAGAATTTGATGCGGACTTTTGCTACATCAAAGATCAAAGTGGAGCAGAACTGATTAAAGCTGGTAGAATGGGATTGTTATATAGTGTTCACTTTCCAACTCTGAAAGCTTCAAAGCCTGTATGTCTAATCTCAAAGACATCAACAGAGGAAAGTTGGTTGTGGCATCGGAGACTTTCTCATCAACATTTTCGTGATTTAAATAAGCTGAGGACACAACAGTTAGTGACTGGACTTCCTGAATTGAAGATTGAATAAGACATACTTTGTTCAGCCTGTGCAAAAGGAAAGATGAAGAGAAGTTCACACAAATTAAAGATGTTATCAAACTGTAATAAGTGTCTCGAGCTAATTCACATGGACTTGTGTGGACCTATGAGAACTCAATCCATCAACGGAAAGAAATACATATTAGTGATGGTGGATGAATTTTCTCGGTATACTTGGCTAGGGTTTCTAAGACAGAAATCTGAGGCTCCTGATCTAATCATCAAGTTCATCAAGAAGATTGATTTCAGAGAATACATCAGGAGGTTTGAAGCATATCTTGGGATCAGAAGAATCTGTTTTAGAAGATGGGACCAGAGCAAAATTGTCAAATGATCTAAAAGGGGGAGATTGTTACTGTATTTTTGTTTAGATCATTTGTGTTGACTTTTGTTAGCTTATCTGTATTTCTTGCTTGACCTATAAATAGGTCTTCCTTTCTTTGTTTAGATGGTAACTAGTCATTTTGTAATCAAAGAGAAAATCCTTTGAGAGAAACCTTGTAACCCTTTCACTTGTGATATCAATACACTTGTGATTTCCTCTTGATTTTCATTGTTCTTGATTGTGTTCTTATAATGATTTGATTGGACTTTATCATTTGGACTTTCTTCAAAATCAGTTTGATCTATGAGTTTTCAAATCAATGAAATCTGTGAGGTCATGTGAGGTTCTAACTGAGTTTCAATGCAATTTGCATAAGTTCGTATGTTCTGCACGTTTGGTACAAAATCAATCTGCAATCTGAGCAAGTTCTGATTTAAAGGGTCTGCGATCGAGTTCACAGGTTATGCAGCCTGCGAGTTTTATTTCAACTGAAGTTCAAACTGTTTTACAGGTTCAAGCAAAACAATTTGTTTCAATTTGAAAGTGGTTTGAATTCTGCTCTGCACAGTTTGCATCTGTGTGCTTTAGTTCAAACAAGCAAGTTTATTTCAACTTCAGTTTGTTTTGTGTGTTTTAGATTTGACAAGCTTGTGAGTTTGTTACTGTTTGATCTGCACAGTTTCATTAAAGTCTTTAAGAAATTTAATGATCAAGTTCAAGTGGTGTGTGAGTTTCGATTTAAAAATGTTCTACAGGTTTGACAGACATTCGGTCTGCGGATTTCCAGTGTAATTGGTCTGCAAATCCTAAAGAGTTTCATTTGATTAAGTGATCTGCAGGTTCAAAGCAGCCTGTGTGTTCTGAAAAATTCTCAAAACACAGCCTGTAATCATCTGTAAATCAGTCTGTGAATTTGCAAGTTTTTACAAATTTCTTGTTTACTTGATTTGTGTGTTTTGTTTACTGCTGCAAGTTTTCTGTTTCAAAGTGTTTTGAAAGTTTCAAGTCATTTGTGAGTTTTTCATGCTGAAACTAACACACAATTTGTTTCAAATGCAATGATCTGTGATCTGTAATCTGTTTCACTTCAAATGCATCTGTGAGAATTTCATAGTTTGACAGTTTTGTTTTTAACAGTTTGCACAGTCCACAAGTTGAAAGATAAACTCAGTCTACATCAAATGTGTGCTTTTTCAATCTGTTTGATTTGTGAGTTTAAAATTTCAATTTTCAACTTGGTTTGTGTAATATGTGAACTTTAATCCAAACGAGCATTTGTAATATGTGGTTCATGTTCTGTGTGTTTCAATACAGATTTTTGTGAGTTTCAACATAGTTTCTTGTGTTTCTCATATTTCAATTCATAGTCTGCGGATTTCTTGATCATACAGCCTTTTTTGTAATCTGTGATCTGCACAGTTTGTGTGTTTTCAGGTTGTAATTGATTGGGTTTGTAATTGTTTTGCACAAATTTTAAATTGATCAGCACAGTGTGAAAAATGGTCTGCACAATCTGCAAGTTTTAGTGTTTGGATTCAGAACATTTGGTCTACTCAATCTGCAAGTTCTAGTCTTGCCAACTCTTTTGAGTGTGACTAGTCCAGTTAATCTGATAATTCTGAGAATTCCATTGCTTTGAAAGTTTCAGAGTTACAATTTTTCAGAGATTTTTTTTTGTGTTGATATAAGTTTGAATTTCAGTTAAACTGTTATGAACTATTTGGGAACGATCTTTCATTATCAAGCTAATCATTCAAGATGTCTTGTACAGGCAAACATTCTACAGAGAGAAAGTGGATGATCAACAACAAAGATTTGGAGCCTATCGTTTTAATTCCACGTATAATTGAGACATATGGTGAAACAGGGACTACCTCAGTGACATCAGGAAATGAATCTAAAACTACATCACTAGTTTCTGATTCATCTGAAATCATAATTACATGTCCAATTATAGTGGATGGCAATGAAACTGTGCCTGAGATACCAAGAAAAGAAGCTGAACAAGATAGACTGAAAGATCAGAATTCAGAGCTTCTTAAGCAAATTCAGGAGTTGAAATTTAAATTGTCAAATTCTGATAAAACTCCTGCTTGTACAAAATGTACTGATCATGCTAAATCCGATTGTGCAGGTATCATCAGTGCAAAAGAGAACGAGATAAGAGAGAAAGAGAAAGACATAAGAGAGAAAGAGAAAGAGATTAAAGAAAGAGAGAAAATCATTGTTCTAAAAGAAAAAACAATTATCACGTGTGAAAAATAATTAAAATTGAAAGAGAAAAAGATTGAATATCTTCAAAGCCAACTGAAGACAACTGAACGAAAATCATCAGATCTCCAAGCTGAATCAGTTAAGCTTCAACAAAAGTTTACGGCTTTTGAAGACAAAATCTCTGCGTTGGAAGCCAAGAATGCTGAACTACTGAAAAGTATCCAAGCAGAGAAAGAAAAATCAAAAGTGGAGACATATTCCATTCAAAAGCTTTCTGATTTTTCTAAGAAAGCTAACCAAGAGAAAAAGGATTTGGAGCTTAGATGCGTAAAGCTTTCCAAGCAAGTGTCTGAGTTTGAAAAAATTTTAATCACTGAAAGAGACACATTTGCAAAGGAAAGACAAGTTCTTGAAGCTAAAATAACTGAACTTCCCACACAGATTTCTACTTTACAAGACTTGCTCGAAAAAGAAAGACAAATATTCAAAGAAAACAAAAAGTCTTTTGAACATGAAAAGAAAAATGTGGAAAAGAGAAATACTGGGATTTTCAAAGATATTTCTGAGAAAAACAAGAACTTGGAAACATATTTTGAACAAGAACGTTCATATTTTGAATCTGAAATATCTAAGCTCACATCCAAATTATCTGTTTTATCATCAGATATTCTTAAAGAACAGATGGCTAGATCTGATTTGAGAAAGAAGTTTGACACACTTATTTCTGAAAGAAATATTTTATCTGAAAAGATAAAGAACTTAGAAGCTGCAAACGTCAATTTATCAGAAAAGATTACAGCTGATGTGATTGATCAATCACCTATTATATATTACTCAACTAATCACTTGATCAGGGCTGCTCAGAAGAAAATATGTTGTTCTTACTGTGGAGCACATGACTTTGTAAGTAAAAATTTTGTTAATTACTGGTATGGTTCATATTATGTAACCCCCACAAGAACTGCAACTAACACATCAGGACCCAAATACCAGTGGGTACCAAAAGCTAAAATTGTGTTGCAGGCACCTAAAGTTTAAGGGGGAGCAAGATGTTTGACTTCTGAGTAAATCAACTCAGGACTCGTACTTCAATGTCAAGTCTTATGGCTTTTGAACAAAACAGTTCAAAACCCGAATTTTAATGTAAAGACTGTGGCTTCTGATCATATGACAGATCGAATTTTAATGTAAAGACTTTGCAAATATCCAAGGGGAGCTTAATAGACCTAAATCATTCTATAATGATTTGAGGGGGAGCTTAAAGGTAAATATCTTCTAATCTAGATCTCTGATTGTTTGAAAGAAGAACAACTTTCAAGCATGAAAAACAGTTTCTTAAATCTTCAAACCACTTCTCTATTCTCAAAAGATTTCATGAATTAAGAAGTGTGCTTTTAAATGTTTTTCAAAATATGAGCTTTAATGTTTAACTGACCGTGTGTTTCTAAAGATCAATACTCGTGTATTATCTTTCCTAAATACTGTCAAGTATTCACACACACCGGTTCAGTACTTCATTTTAATTTGTTATTACTATGTCTCTAAACGAACCTATTTTTCGATGGTAATACCCCCGTTTGTAAATCACTGTTGTTGAGCAACAATCATCATTTCAACTTGAGCGTTCATTACTAAATTGTTTATATTTGTTCATATAAACAAATTATCCAATTCTTTGATACCCTAACCATTTTATTTGATCTGATTGATACATTGTCAGATTCTCAAAACAATTCTCTTGATTTCATTTCATTCATTCAATATCTTTGTTTTGAGAAATCTTCAAAGTTCAATTGCTCAAATCTCATGAGCATACATTCTGACACTGTTATCATTTTGTGCTTAACTGTTTAAGTTAAACTGTTGATCAACCATTCTTTTAGGACAACTTACATGGGATTCGTGTGAGAATTTATAAGAACTTCCATGGATTCACGTAAACCAGTGTTTCCTACCCAGGAAGTAATCCTTGAGTGATTGAGGGGTGAGGGGTCAAAATCAAAGAGTGGGGGAGATAACTCATCCGGTTGAGTTTTTCTCATTGTGTGGAGCGGAAAAATGTAAATGAGAGTTTGGTTAGAAGTGAGCTTTAATGTTAAAAAGAAAGAGGGTGTGAGAACAGAGTTAAAAGAATATCAAAACTCTGCACCAACCACTTTCTGAGCCGGGCAGCCACAAAATCTGATTGGTTCACATTCTTTGGTGACCATCATTGAAAAAGGTACCTAGCCCATGCCAACTCTTGTATTAACCCCACCAACCACTCGTTTCTTTCTTAACAAAGAAATGTTTCATTTTCTTTAGGGACGCAGCATATCTGCTACCTAGTCTTCACTTGGAAGATTTAGATATTGAAAAAGAAGGAAAGTTGCCCCACCTTCGCACCTCTTTCATGCACATTGAGTTCGTGTAATACTTGTTGCTGTCTCAACAGTTTACACATTTTGAACATTATGAAACACAATCATTATGCTAAATTCTTTCATACACAAGCACGAGCACACAGAAAATTTGTTTTTCTGTCAGAACATTCATAGATAAACCTTGTGTTTTTCAATGATTGAATGGAAGTCCTGGGGAGTCATAATCAAACCAGCTCCTTAAATTGTACATTCGTTGTACACAGTAACTCCGTGTTACTGACAGACACTTCTAACTGTTTCATTTGTTGAAACAGGGTTACCAAGTTCATTATATCTGAATTTGAAAAGATTCGGGTATATACAGTTCATGATTCAGTTCAGATCAAACGATGGAGAATGTATTTTCAAGGGGGAGAATCAAAGATTATGTTGAAATTGAGAAAGTTTTGATGATCATGATGCTCACAATCATCAAAAAGGGGGAGATATCTACAAAGATCAATTTCAAAATGATAAAGAGATGTCAAAGTGAAAAGACTTGTGAAGAAATTCTGAAAGTTCAAGTCAAATGAAGATCAAGTGTTGTTTCAAGACAGATAAAAAGAAATCATTTTGAGATTATTCAAAATCCAAATTAAGAAGATTTGTGAAAGTTTGTTTTTCCGAAGATGGTCAAGAGATCAAAGAGATGAAGATACAAGTTTTCAAAGATCCCTAGAAGTTTCAAAGAAGTTTTCAAGAGTTTCAAAGTTTCATTCAAGACATGTTGATTTTCAAAGAGGCAAAGTGCAGAAGACTTTTCAAGATTCTTCATAGACTGAAAGACTGAAGATTGTTAAAGTCTCAAAGTTCAAGACTGTCAAAGGTAAAAGTTGAAGATTCAAGCTCTGAAGACAAGTGCCAATTTTTTTTTAAATCTTGAATACAAAGGGGGAGAATGTTAGTGCATTAATTGTATACAAGATTTAATTAGGAAAGCCTTGTAAAAAGCCTTGTATTTGAGAAGTCAAAGAAAGTCAATGTAAGTCAAAATGTAGAAAGTCAACATTAGTTTTAGAGAGTTTTAAGTACTTGAGAGTTTAAGTACTTGAGAGTTTGAGTGGATACTTATTCAAGTTACTTGAGAGTTTAGTTGGTATAAATAGGTTTAATTCTTGTAATTTTGAAAGAGCTTTCATTGTCATAATATCAAGATTTACTTTCTCTCTCTACTCTCTCTCTAGAATATATACACTGTTATATCATGATCTTGATTGAGAGTGTTTGATTTGCTTGATAATTGAATCTGGGAATTACAATTTCAGGTTGCAACAAAATGTTCTCCAAATGAACTCTTTCTCTTCATGTTTCCAAAACGACTCCTAGTTCAATGACATGCATTTTCCAAAGGTTTATAAAATCATATGCACCAAATGGACAATTATATAAAATGACTTCCATTTATATATTACATCGTAAAAGAAATATATCAAAATGATTTATTTTTCAAAATGCCCAAAAATCACAAGGATGTGTGTTACATAAGTTTATAAAGTTAAATATATCCAATTAATCCAAAACTCAACACATATTGGGACCAAAAACTAAAGGTTTTATGAATGCAAATACCCCAAAATGCCTATGACATGAAATAGACTTCGTTTGTACAAAAACCACCAAAAATGCATAAATCATGCTATTACTTACCAAGATGTCCAAATCCCAAGTATGAGCATTTTATGAAACTAGAATAAGTCAAGTTTATCAAATATGAAAACTCATTAAAATACTCACACTTTGACAAATACCAAGAAAATATATTTTTACTTCAGAATACTCAAAACTTATCAGCAGTTAACAATTTAATGTAAAACACAAGTACTTTAAAATAAGTAACATATAAATAATAACCCATTTTCTTTTTAAATAATAAAGACCGACTCATATACATATGAATCCACTGCATTACAGTCTAAACAGTACATGGCTCCAATTGAATGACCAACGCACTCAAAACATGTACTTCTTAAATGATGCACATTAACCGCCATCATACTTGGTATTTCACAATTGAGCTATTAAACCAGACCGAAGTCCTAAAGACTCATTTATTTTCAAATATGCATTTCCAAGTGTAACTGCCGGTAAGAATAGAAATCATAAAATGGGACTATATACATAATTTCAAATACTTCACATAAATATGCAAGTAATGCTTCATAAAACATTCTCTTTCATGAATGATGCATAAAAACCGACAACCATTCAAAATTATATTTCTTTGACCAAAGATCGTTTTATGCAATAAAACGTTAAAACACATTGATTTGTGACCCTCTATCAAAATGTCCAAAAATCCCAAATGTGGTGTTATACAAAGTTTATAAAGGTAAATACTTCAAATAATCAAAGATTACCAACTAACCCAACATTTGATAATTTCATGTAAAACGCATAAACACTTAAAAATGATATTTTGGCATGTACACCGTTTTCACAAATCAACTTGAACTCACGCTCCTCGATTTCTCTAGTTACACTATCGTCATCCAGATGCTCAACATCTTAAGGCAAAAATCACGGACTTCATAGGTTCACCTCACAATTTTTCCTTGAATACATCGATTCAAAAAGTCTATGGTTCTACTCCGACTCGAAACTGTCCACTTAATGCAGTCACCATACTTACTGTCACTCCAAGTAACGAATAATAAAATCATTAACTTTTTCTAATAGTTCCCCATTCAGAAACTTCCTTATTACTCCAACGGTCGACATACCAATGCAGTTCATACAAGCACGAGGATGAATAAGGAGGAGATTAACAGAATTGAACATGAAGGAAACGTACTACTACGTCTATCAAATATCATAACATTAGTAAACCAAGCACAAGAGAACGTACTACTACATTACCAATTGTCACAGTAACGACACTTCAAGCACCATCACATATAAATATCCTCATAATAACATTAGCTAGGTGAGATTATGACCATATAATACATAACGGTTCTCGTTACCATCGCCACAACGCTTGATAACCATAGTTTCCGTCGACTCTAAGACTAACCCGTCTTAGAAATTCTACCCATCTCACAAATCATTGCCTAACGTACTCAGTCTAAGTCTAGACATCTTACATTCATGCCTAGTTTATTTAACTAGAGCTTTGATACCAACTTGTAAAACCCTAAAAATTGGGATAACAAAAATCCGAAAAACGGACATGCGGTATTTAAAATTGCCAAAGCAAGAGCCTCCCAAAAATGGGGAAAATACACAAACCTGTTTAAATACAATCGTAATTAAACGGATAATAAATAACAACCAACTAATCTAATTTCTATAACCAGAAAATAGATTACAATCAAGGGTGTCATTTATAGACCCAAAGGATTCTCTACCAATAGTAACTCCAAAAGTGATATTCCCAAATCTCTCACCCAAGCACTACGCCAGCTTAGGACCGATGCCGCTAAAACCTGAGATACACATCGACACCATACAAGTGTTAGGCCAAAAAGCCTAGTGAGTTGAACAATAGTAAGCATGCATGAACAGTCACATTTCTTATCAGCAGTTAACCATAGTTCAACAAATGTGGAGTCAATAGGGGAGACCCATAGCACCAATCAAGTCCCGCCCAAGAGTCGATATACCTTGATGCCCTTAACAAGGAACACTCCAAAGGCCCGACACACCCGAAGACTATCGCTAAGAAAATTCTCCGAATGGCGGAGGTCTAGGCACATACCATCACAGGGGCGCCCAAGACTATATCCTCCTAGTGTACTGACTTGGTTCGTCCACATAACATTTATAAGGGGTCCTTTAGATATATTTCAACCCACATAATTCAATACCAACTACGGGTATAATATTACCACCTTATCCTCGTGATGTCAAACAAAAGACCCAATGTAAATCTTTCTCATCATGCATATAAATATATCACCAAAATGATGTTCCAACTAGAATCATCATAATACCCATATATGCATACATTTAACATATCAAGGTACCCACATTATGTATCTATGAGACAAATCCCAAATAATGATACATATAACAATAATCATGGCAAATCACCCTTATATATACATCCTCCAACTATTTCATGAAGAAATCCCCAAACATTTGAACATATAGAGATAAAGTAACAAATAGGAGATTATGATGTGTATCTAGTTTTAACAAAGGTTTAGTAAACTCACCTTGCTAGATTTAGACTAAATCTATATTTTACCCACTTAGAGCTTTCCTTGAAGAAACTTGGTTCTTCAAACCAAATCTTCCAAAACCTAGATCCACAAGGTTCCAACCATAAATATACATAATCAACCACAAAGAATCATTTCCCAAACAATGTACATGGATACCTCAACTAATACCGAAACCCTAACTTCAAAATCGGAGTTCTGGATCAAAAGATATGAAGAAATGAAGTTTAGGGCTGAAAATCGCGATTTTAATCGTCCAGGCGCTGGTCGCGAGAGTGACGGCGAAAGTGACAAGTGTCACTCTCGCGGGGCACTTTCGCCGAGATTGTACCGCGAGCAGAAAACTTCTCTGATCACTGTTTTGGCCATAACTTCTTCGTTATACCTCCGTTTTCGCTCCGGAAAGAATCGTTGGACTCGTAATTGAATCCTTCATCCATCTAGACTATAAAATCAAGGATTAAAGCCCAAAATAAAATACCTTATTTTTCCTTAATATATGGGTTTCTGTATTAACTTGAAGTGATACCTTCCGAAAATCGGGGTGTTACATAATGAAATTTTGAAAAAGGCACCGAAGCATCTATATAATTTTGATAAATTCGGCTCCGCAATCAGACCCATTCCTGACATTCGTGCAACTTTTGTTGAAGCAAGTACTCCTACACCTTTATCTGAGACCAAAGGTCAAGAAGAAATGGGAAAGAGCAAGTCTGGTGACACTGATTCTCAAAATATTTTTAAATCAGTTGGTTTTCAATATGGTGATTTAAACAAAAGCTATGCGACTCGAAAGACCGAATTTACTGAGTTTGAATCACTATTTACCACACCTTCCAACGAATCAGTTATCACCAACACAGTTCTACCTGAGATTGCATGTAAATATGATGAGTATGAATCGGATGTTGATCCATCTACTATGCCATCAGTCTCAAATCCCATTGCTTCTAAACCTTACTTGTTGAAGAGGTTGAAGAAGAACATGCTATCACGAATGGCTCTTGTTCTCAAAATGAAAAACTGGAGTTTATTGAGTCCATGACTGAAGAGATATTTTCTGAAATGATGAATGACTCAGACTCTGATCCTGTTTCTAATTTAAAGGGGTCAAATTCTGTGAATGATCATACATCTGAATTGATGAAGCAAATTGATTTGTTGCAACAGTCTCTTGATGAGGTTGAAGATGAAAACTTTGATCTCAAACATAAACTTGAAAAATCATTAAAAGAAAATCAAGAGCTTTGCATAGAGATCAATGATTTGAAAGTTACTATGTTTAAAAATGCTTCAAGTGATAAACAGATGTTCAATGATCCAAGCGGGAAGGTAAGAACCAATCCAGAATTTGATGCTCCTGCAAAACCTACAGTTGTTTACTCTGATTGTCCTGAATATCCATCGAGTATTTTTGAAAAAGGTGAGACTTCAAATAACATTAGAAAAGAACCACCTTCTAAGTTAGAGACTAACAAGGTTCCTGTTTCTGTTTCAGATATAAGAGGAAATGGAGTTGGGAGGAGTAAGAAGAATAAAGACAATAGTTTGAATAAGAATGCTAGGCTATCTAGTGAACCTTTTATTCCGAATAGTTGTACTTCTGACAGTGTTATTTTGAAAAGTAACTCTTTTGATAAACATGGATGTACGGTTTGTTCTGATAAATCTGAGTTTATGAATTTTGCTCGAAAGAATCTATATTGCAAACACTGTTGGGATAACTCATTCACATACTACTCCCCTCCAAAGTACAAACAAAATAAGAGAAAAGCTAAACTGAACTTTAAGTCTAATTCTATTTCTAATTCTTCTGCACAACCCAAAGTGTATCGAGCTAAGGTTGCCAATCCTACTTCTAAAAAACACTTTCAGGAAATGAATGTTAAGATGGTTTGGAAATGGGTTCCAAAACCGCGTTATGAATGGAGAGTGAAAGTCAAACCAGATGATATTCCTGAGTTGCTTGATACTAACCGCGAAGGACCCATCCTGATATGAGTGCCTAAGAAAAACTAATTGTCTCTTTTGCAGGTCTGTCGATTGTGGGTAATAGATTCCGGATGTTCACGCCACATGACAGGATTCAAGCACCTCTTGCATAACTATGTGGAGGAGCCTGCCGGAGCAGTTAGATTTGCCAATTCTGAAGCCGAAGGCCATGTCAGGGGATATGGAATGCTCGATAATGGAAATCTATACTATGTAGATTTTCCTACACTGTCATCCACACGTCTAGTATGTCTACTAGCCAAAGCTTCCAAAGCATAATCGTGGACGTGGCATCGACGCTTGTCTCATCAAAATTTCAGATCTATAGCGAAGCTACAGAGACAAGGTCTGGTCAAAGGTCTACCAGAAATGAGGTTCGAAAAAGACTCACTATGTCCCACATGTGAGTTGGGCAAAATGAAGCGAAGCTCCTTCAAGTCCAAAGCTGAATCATCGACCTCATCTGCACTAGAACTTCTTCATATGGACCTTTGTGGCCCAATGCGCACAACATCTATCAACGGAAAGAAATATGTGTTGGTAATGATAGATGACTACTCAAGGTATACATGGCTCGAGTTTCTTCGCAACAAGTCAGATGTGCCAGAGTTGATTATCGCTTTCATCAAGCGCATTCAAGTACGTCTTCAACTGCCAGTCAGAACCATTCACAGTGACAATGGCACGGAGTTCAAGAATGACACCCTGAAGAGTTATCTTACTTTCGTGGGTATTTCACACAACTTCTCCGCAACCTACACTCCACAGCAAAACGTCATTGTTGAACGGAAGAACCGTACTCTGGTTGAAGCAGCTCGTACTATGCTTGCTTACTCGAATCTACCCATGTACCTTTGGACTGAGGCAGTCGCTACAGCATGTTTTACTCAGAACCGTACCATTGTGGTCAAGCGATTTAATAAAATAGCATATGAGTTAATCAACAATCGTACACCTAATATCAAATTTCTTCGTGTCTTTGGTTGCAGGTGCTACATTCTTAAAGAGAATCAAGAATTATCAAAATTTGATAAGAAAGCGGATGAAGGATATCTCGTTGGATACTCTCTGACATCCAAAGCTTATCGAATTTACATTATTCGAACTAAGACGGTTGTTGAGAGCATGAATGTCTCCTTTGATGAGAATTCTACAAGGACTTCTAGACACAACAGTTCAGAACTCGTAATTAAGGACAAAGCTTCTATTCAATCCAAAATAGCACCAACTACTAAAGGATCCACTTCTTCAAACTCTAACTCTACTTCATCTGAGTTAGATTTATTGTTTATTGATGCCTTTGATGATATATGTGCAAATTTTGAAAAAGGCATATCCACATCAATAACAAGTGGTACAAGCTCAGAGGTCCCTACCATTTCTGAAGACATGTCTGGACCTTCCGAAGACGTCACTGAAACTTCATCTCCATCAGGTACAACTACACCGTTAGTTTCTGACTCTACTAATGTTGAATCTGTCTCTACAGATAGTTCTTTTGGAAATGAAGTCCCGAGTACTTTAACTGCTAGTCCAGAAACCTCAGTGTCAGAAACTCCAGTACAAGATGTCCCGAGTACATCTATGGAGCAACCTGCAGTGCATGATAACAACGATGCGTCAAATACGCAACAAACAGTTGAAGCCTTACCAAGCACACATCGTTGGACTAAGGATCATCCCCTGAACAACGTGATAGGTGACGTACAATCTGGTGTCACAACAAGATCTGCAACAGCTAACTTCTGCATGTTTTCAAGCTTCCTTAGTTCCTTAGAGACAAAGAAAGCGTCTGAAGCTCTACGCGATCCCTTCTGGATTTCTGCTATGCAAGACGAGCTTCTACAATTCGAAAGGAATGAGGTATGGCGCTTGATCCCACTACCTACAGGTAAATCTGTTATAGGAAGAAAGTGGGTTTTCAGAAACAAGAAAGACAAAGCCAGAGTAGTTGTGAGAAACAAGGCTCGTTTGGTAGCAAAAGGGTACTATCAACAGAAGGGTATTGACTATGATGAAACTTTCGCCCCTGTTGCAAGGATCGAAGCCATCAGAATCTTCCTAGCCTATGCAGCGCACAAGAACTTTACAGTCTATCAAATGGACGTAAAGTCGGCTTTTTCTGAATGGCATTCTACATGAGGAGGTCTACGTGACACAACCTGAAGGTTTCGTTGATCCTCATCACCCTGATCATGTCTATGTTTTAGACAAAGCGCTTTATGGTCTTAAACATGCACCGCGAGCTTGGTATGAAACTCTCACTAAATTTCTACTTGCTTCTGGTTTCAAGAAAGGTACAGTTGATACTACCTTATTTCTGAAAAGGCAAGGTGACGAATTGATTCTCATTCAGATTTATGTTGACGACATAATATTTGGGTCGACAAATCCGAAATTTTGTAAGAACTTTTCAAAGATAATGGAAACAAAGTTTGAAATATCGATGATGGGTGAATTGAATTTCTTTCTTGGGTTACAAGTAAAACAATTACCCGACGGCATATTTATTAATCAAGCTAAATATGTAAAAGATATTTTGAAAAAGTTCAATATGTCAGACAGTTCAGTCATGAAAACACCAATGGCTACTGGTACACTCTTAGACGCGGATCCCTCCGGGAAACCTGTTGATCAAAATGTGTATCGCAACATGATTGGTTCTTTACTTTATCTGACTGCAGTCGCCCGGATATAATGTTTGCCACATGTTTTTGTGCGAGATATCAGTCTAATCCTAAAGAGTCGCACTTATCTGTTGTTAAGCGAATCCTCAGATATCTCAAAGGTTCTCCTAATCTAGGCCTTTGGTATCCAAAGGATTCCCGTTTTGAACTAACTGTCTTTACAGATTGTTAGGAACTAAAGAATTTAACAAGTATGGTTAATGCTGCTGGTTCAGAGTTAATACTGCTAGAAGACTTCAAGGTTAATACTGCTGAGTACTACTACTGCTAGTAATTAATACCAATAGTCAAAGTTAGTGCTGCTTGAACAAAGTTAGTACTGCTTAGCTAGTTAGTACTGCTTGGTAGTTAATGCTGCTAGAAGAAGTTAATGCTGCTGAGCATAGTTAGTGCTGCTTAAGAGATCCGAATGGAAAGAATAACAGTTGGATGGATTGAAGATATACATGGAAGCTTAGAGATATACATGGAAGATATACTGAAGATTTGTTTATTTATTGTAATTATCTTTTGATTAGTATATGTATAGAATAGATAGAATTATTCATTAATTCTAAGTTTTAGAAAAAATCAACCTCAAGGCATAGATCCTAATTCTAGAGAAGTAGAATTCGTCTTGAAAGAGCTTGTTCTTCAAGATTGAGGTTGAGTGTGTTTAATCTTGTAAATTCAAAGCATTCAATACAAGGTTATAGTTTGTTATTCATACTTACTGTGAGTTGATTTACTGTTTTATTGAATATCAAAGTGTTATTCCGCAAACTTCTTTGATATTGTTTCTGAGAATTAATTCTTGTTAAGAATTCGATCCTGACAAGTGGTATCAAAGCTAAACTCTCTCAGAAACATCTATTTATCATGGAAAATCTTACAGAATCAAGCAGTACTTTGGTCTCCAAGGTTCCAATGCTCAAACCCAGTGAGTTTGACATGTGGAAGATCAGAATCAGACAATATATTCTCCTCACTGACTACTCAATGTGGGATATCATTGAGAATGGTCCTTCTGAAGCTGGAAGGATAGGACCAGATGGGAAAAGACCTCCACCAAAGACAGATGGTGAAAGGAAGATCAGACAGACAGAGATGAAGGCCTTGAGCACTTTGCTCTTGGCAATCCCCAATGAATATCAGCATCAATTTTGCAATTGCACTGATGCTCAAATTCTCTAGAATGCTCTAGAGAAAAGATTTGCTGGAACTAAGAGCATCAAAAGAAATCAAAGAGATTTTCTAAAGCAGCAATATGAGAACTTTACTTCCTCAAAGAATGAGTCTATGACTCAAACTTTTGATAGGTTCAACAAGCTCATTGGTGAACTGGCTACTGTAGGAGTGAAGATGGATCAAGATGACATCAACAGAAAGTTCCTCAGATCTCTTGGGGATGAGTGGACTATGTACACTGTCTCTTATAGGCAGAGTGACAATCTGGATGAGAAAGAACTTGATGATCTATACAATGATCTAAGAGTTTTTGAAACTGAGGTAGAGATCAAGAAGAAGCCTACTGGTTATGTCCACAATTTTGCACTTCTTTCAGCAGCCACTGATACTACTGCTATCCCTGAAGCAGTTAGTACTGCTAGTGGAGCAAGTTCAGAAAAAGGAACTGAAACAATCTTTGAAGCCTTCTTGTCCAGTCAAAGTAACAATTCATTGATCAATGATGATCTGGATCAACTTCACCCTGATGACCTGGAGGAGATGGTTATCAAATGGCAGATGGCCATGCTATCCATGAGGGTGAAGAAGTTCATTAAAAGAACAGGAAGGAATAACTTCTCTCAAAGAAGAGAAGATGGAGCTGGTTTTGACAAGACCAAGGTGGAATGTTATAAGTGTCACATGAAAGGACACTTTGCTAGAGAATGCAGGAGTGTTGTTCCAAACAACAACCACCAACAAGCTCAGAATGGAGGCTACACTCAGAACAGGAATCCTGCTCAAGCCCTTGTTTCTCAACAAGGAATGGGATTTGACTGGAGCGATCAAGCTGAGGAAGCCATTCAGAATCAAGCTCTTATGGCAGAAGTGTCAGATCTCCCCTCTAAGGTAATTTCTAATCTTTGCACTAAATCTTGCATTGACACTGTCAAAAGATACAGAGATCACAATCAAAGTATGTGTGATGACCTCAGAAGATTAGAAAAAGATAGAAGAGATTATGTGTTAATAGTAGAAAGATTTGAAGAACAAATCAAAGGCTTTCAAGCTAATGAACTTCAACACTCCTATGACACTAACTATTGGAAGTGGGAAAAGAATGAGTTAGAAACCAAACTGTCTAAATCCTTAGAAGAGAGTGATAGGCTGAAGGAGGAATTGTCTAAAGTTAAACTTGACATAGGAAAGTTTTCATATGCTTCAAAAGCAATGGATTCTCTTCTAAAGGCTCAGATTCATGATAAGATGAAGCCTGGTATTGGATACAACAGTACACCTCCTCCTTACAACAACAATTATATCTCTCCTACTTCAGACTTGTTAGAAACCAAGGAGAAAAAGGACTTATCTGAGAAAGCCTTTAAGATAGATCCTTTGGATGAAGTAGTAATTAAGGATTTAACTGAGAAAGAAGCCAGTGAGGATAGAGATAATGATGTAAGTAAAGAGATCCCATTAGAAAACAACATTATCACCAATGAGGGATGTGGGAAAATCTGGATCAAGTCCAAGGAGATAGAGAAGACCAAAGGAAAAGATAACAAGGTTCATTACAAACAAACCACAGTTGTGAATCCTAGATCTTGTAAACAGTGTGATTGCAGTAAAGCCAAGAGCCTAAATTCTGGTTTAAAAAGAGGAAATCAAAGAAACTGGAATAATCAATGGGCTCAGAAGCAAGGAGTTGATCTGAGTAAAATCAATAGACCAAAACCTTGCTTCATATGTGGCAAGTTAAATCATTTGGCTAAATACTGCTTCTTTAACCCTATCAATCAACAGATGACTTTTCAAAGATTTGTGCAAAAAACTGTTGGAAATAGGAAGGCTGTAAAGAAACATGGTGAAAAGAAAGGCCCCATGAAGAAAAATATTTTAAAAGAAAGTATTAAAATGTAGGTGCCCAAAAGCACTAAAACTGTTAGTGCTGCTGACAGGGTTAGTGCTGCTGGAAGTATTACTGTTGCTACCTGTGTTAGTACTGCTGAAAATATTAATGCTGCTAATACAGTTAGTACCTCTTCAAAGGTTAATACTACCAACACAGTTACTGCTGCTAACACAGTTACTATTGCTAACAAGGTTAGTACTGCTAAGCATGCAAGTGCTGCTAAGGCAGTTAGTAACTCTAAAACCAGTACTGTTTCTAGCACAAATGTTTCCAAGCCTATTATTGTGACAAAGTACTCCAAGAATGAGGAGTTAAAATTCAAAAATCTTGTCAAGAAAGAATGCAAGTATTTTGATGAGAAAGGGGTACCCAAGACCACTTTGGATTGGGTTCCTACTTCATACTAACTGATCTATTTTATGTGCAGGGCAACCAACAGCTCAAGGGAAGGAGCATATGGCATGTGGATAGTGGTTGCTCTAGGCACATGACAGGTAACATGTCATGCCTTCAGGATTTCAAGCATATCAATGGAGGACATGTTGCATTTGGAGATAATCTTACTGGTGGTAAGATAAGTGGAAAAGGTAATGTCACCAAAGGTAAGATGACATTTAAGGATGTCTACTATGTTGATCAATTGAAGTACAACCTGTTAAGTGTATCACAGGTATGTGACAAACAACATAGTATATTATTTACAAATACTGAGTGTATGATCCTTGCTCCAGGGTTCAAGGTAGTTGATGAAAGCATGATACTACTTAGAACTCCAAGAAAGGACAATGTTTACTGTCTAGATATGGACAATGTTGATAGTGATTCATCTCTAAATTGTCTTGTTTCAAAAGCCTCTGTAGATGAATCCTCTCTTTGGCACAGAAGGATGTGTCACATGAATTTTAAGACTATGAACAAACTTGTTAAAAACAACCTTGTAAGAGGTTTACCATCTAAAGTCTTTTCATGTGATGATCATTGTGTTGCTTGTCTTAAAGGCAAACAGCATAAAACTTCTCATAAGACCAAAGAGATAAATTCAATTTCTTCTTGCCTCCAGTTATTGCACATGGATCTGTTTGGTCCTACAAATGTTATGAGTATAGGCAAGAAATCTTACTGCTTGGTTATTGTTGATGATTACTCTAGATTTACCTGGGTATATTTTCTAAGGACTAAGGATGAGACAAGTGGACTGATCAAATTCTTTATCCTAAGAATTGAAAACCAAACTAATCAAAAAGTAAAAGTCATGAGATCAGATAATGGGACTGAATTCAAAAATCTGGATCTAAACACCTTTTGTGAAGAAAAAGGTATTGAGAGACAATATAGTGCTCCTAGGACTCCTCAACAGAATGGTGTTGCTGAAAGGAGAAATAAAACACTAATAGAGGCTGCTAGATCTCTGTTGGCTGATTCAAAACTGCCAATTACCTTCTGGGCTGAAGCAGTTAATACTGCCTGTTATGTCCAAAACAGAGTTCTAGTAGTTAAGCCAAAGAACAAGACACTATATGAGCTTTTAAATAAAAGAAAACCTTTCATTGGATTTTCAAACCCTTTGGGTGTCCTTGTACAATTCTCAATACCAAATCTCACTTAGGTAAGTTTGATAGCAAAGCAGATGATGGATTTCTTGTTGGGTATTCATCTCAAAGTAAGGCCTACAGAGTTTTTAATACATCTTCTAGAATAATTGAAGAAAGTGACAATGTCAAATGCAATGAGAACACACCAAATCCTATTGGAACTGGTCCTCAGTGGCTATTTGACATTGATTCACTAACTAACTCCTTTGGTTTCAGTAGTGATGATTATGCAGGTTCAGGATGTGGAGGATCAGGGACTTCACAAGTTCAAGAAAGTATATCTAGATCTGTGATCTTTCCCATACCCACAGTGAATTCCTTTGAAGACTGTGAAAAGAAACCATCCACTGGACCAAGTCAGAGTGAAGAAGAAAGTAGAGATGAGGATACTCAAGAAAATAAAGAATCAGAAGTGGATCCTGAAAACACTTCAGTTGAGTTGAATGACTCTAATCTAGAGGCTGGACTTAATGAAGAACCTAGTCATAACACCAGAGTTCAAAAGAATCATCCTCCACAGCTGGTAATAGGAGATATATCCTCTCCTATGATGACTAGACATCAAAGCAGACTTCAAGAAATGCATGATCAACAGCATACAGTGCTTTCTTGCTTTCTATCCTAGCTTGAGCCTAAAAAGGCACATGATGCAATGAAAGAATCCAGCTGGATAGAAGCAATGCAAGAAGAATTGTTACAGTTCAAGCTACAAGATGTATGGGATCTAGTAGACCTGTCTAAAGGTCACAGAGCAATTGGCACAAAGTGGATCTTTAGAAACAAGAGAGATGAAAGAGGAATTGTCATAAGGAACAAAGCAAGGCTGGTGGCTCAAGGGTATACTCAAGAAGAGGGTATAGATTATGAAGAAGTCTTTGCACCTGTGGCTAGGATATAAGCAATCAGATTATTCATAGCCTATGCTTCTTACATGAATTTCAAAGTCTATCAAATGGATGTAAAAAGTGCTTTTCTCTATGGCTCAATTGAAGAAGAGGTATATGTCTGTCAACCACCAGGGTTTGAAAACCCAAGTTATCCAGACAGGGTATACAAATTGAAGAAAGCTCTTTATGGACTGCATCAAGCTCCAAGAGCATGGTATGACACTCTGTCATCCTATATCTTGGAAAATGGCTTTGAAAGAGGAGTCATTGATAAGACTCTATTTATCAAGAGAAAGAAGAAGGATATCTTGCTGGTTCAAATCTATGTTGATGACATTATCTTTGGATCTACAAGAGACAACATGTGCAAGGAGTTTGAGGATCTAATGCATCAAAGATTCAAAATGAGTTCCATGGGGGAACTCACTTTCTTTCTTGGACTCCAAGTTCAACAGAAGTCAGATGGCATCTTCATCTGTCAATCCAAGTATGTGCAGGACATTCTAACCAAGTTTGGTTTCTCAGATTCAAAACCTTCTAGCACACCTATGGAGACACACAAGCAGATAACACAGCATCAAGGCCTGATATAATGTTTCCAGTCTGTGTTTGTGCAAGATTCCAAGTTAGGCCAAAGCAATCTCACTTTCAAGCTGTTAAGAGGATATTTAGATATCTCAAAGGGCAACCCAGATTGGGACTATGGTATCCTCATGACTCACCCTTTGACCTAATAGCATACTCAGACAGTGATCTAGGTGGGGCAAACTTGGACAGAAAATCTACTTCTGGAGGATGTCAGTTCTTGGGTGCTAGACTAGTTTCATGGCAGTGCAAGAAACAAACCACAGTGTCCACATCTACAACAGAGGCAGAGTACATAGCAGCTGCAAGTTGCTGTTCTCAAGTCTTATGGACTCAGAATCAAATGTTGGACTATGGGGTAACCTTTCTACACACTCCCATCTTTATTGATAATAGCAGTGCTATCAGCATTGTAAATAATCCTGTCAAGCACTCTAAGACAAAGCACATTGAGATCAGGTATCACTTCATAAGAGACTGTAATGAAAAGAAACTTGTTCAAGTTGTAAAAGTTCATACTGACAACCAGTTTGCTGATCTATTCACCAAAGCTTTTGATGTGGGTAGATTCACTTTCTTGGTAACAAGTGTGGGAATGATCAACTCTGAATAAGCATTCTCTCAAAAAGTGGTTAAATATCTGAATATTATAGTTTCTTGGTGTTACTAATCCTCCTTTACAGGGCATACATAGCAATACTCTATTCAGCCTAAGCTTCAAAGAGTAAGTATGGTTAATACTGCTAGTGGTTAATACTGCTAGTTAGTTAATACTGCTAGTGGTTAATACTGCTAGTGGTTAATACTGCTAGTGGTTAATACTGCTAGTTAGTTAATACTGCTAGTTGGTTAATACTGCTAGTGGTTAATACTGCTAGTAGTTAATACTGCTAGTTAGTTAATACTGCTCGCAGTTAATACTGCTAGTTAGTTAATACTGCTCACAGTTAATACTGCTCACAGTTAATACTGCTCGCGGTTAATACTGCTTGTCCGTTAATACTGCTCTAGGTTAATACTGCTTATGTCCCGAATACTATAAATACTCTTTGCCCGCCCAAACGTTCATAACGACTCTTTGCATACTGTTCACTTGCGCTCTAAACCTTTTTCTCTCAAGTACCAAGTCTTTCAGGCAAGAACATCCCTGTTCAATGGCATCCATGGCATTCATCGACGAGCACAATGAGATCGCGATGCTACAAAAGCCAAAGCAAGCTGCAGGATTTCACCAGATTGTGGATTTCCTCAAGACAAGCCATATTGCTCATGCTCTTACTATTGCTCCTACAATCTATATCGAGCATCAAAGGCAGTTCTGGGCTAATGCCACCATTGTTGCTGAGAATGGTGTGCAGATGATCAAGACAAGGGTGTGTGACCAACCCTTAACAGTTACTGAAGAAGTTATTCGCATCAGTCTACGTCTAGACGATGCCTCTGGTATAACTTCTATCCTAAATGATGAACTGTTCTCTTCCTTTGCAAGAATGGGGTATGGAGGCCCGTTGGGTGTGTTTAAGTTTTCAAAAGCTAAATTCTCACCCCAATGGCGTTTTTTTGTTCATACCTTGATGCATTGCATCTCTAAAAAGACTACTGGATGGAGTGAGTTCAGCAGTCCCATTGCTTATGCTTTGGTCTGTCTGGCCACTGCCAGAAGGTACAATTTTTCACAAATGATTTTCAGTGATCTTGTATCAAACATGGGAAACAAAAAGAGTTTCTTCATGTACCCCAGGTTTGTTCAAGAAGTTATTAATCATGAATTGACGGATATACCTCAACCTGTTGGGGTATATGTACCTAAACCCCCCAAAGGCAAGGTTTTCTCAAATATGAGAAGACCGGCTGGGGACTCGGAAGGAGTTGACACCCCATTGTTCTCTACAATGATGGTGGTGTCCCAAAACAATGAAGGTATGGCAGCAGGGTCAAGGCCCCCATTAGACCAACACACTGCTAGCCAATCCCAACCTTCCCACTCTAAGTTAATTCCCCAGTCCCTTCTTGCAAAACCAACCTCTCCTATTACCCAAACTTACAAGAGGAAACAGGTAAAGAAGGCTCCTTCCCTTCTTGTACCAACATCCCCCAAGCCTTTAAGCCCTCTAAAGGAGAATTCTCCTTTAGAGAATATCCATAGGGAAACCAAAGGGGTGTCTCCCAACCCCAAGGAGGTGCTCTCTGAGGAGGAGGAGGAAGAGCATAAGGGTGATGAGGCTGCCACTACTCCTGCTAGCACAGAGGAGGAAAGTGGTAACATCAATAAGACCTCCCCCATGGCAACTTTAAATGCGCAAACATTTGAAGGTCCCTGGTGCCAAGAAACCACGGGGGTGGATAGTGCTTCTGCTAGGCAGAAGACTTCCACTAATAAAAGATCCAATGATCCTTCAAAGGAGGGTAACACTTCTAGAGAAGGTGAGGACAAATATAACTACCAGGAATTGATGGATACCATGGGAAACATCAACCAAGATGTCATCAAACAAGGAAAAGAAATAGAAGAAATGAAGCTGGTCATTCTATCACAACAAATACAGCTTGCTAAGCTGAAGAAGATGGTGATCAGTCTGGTACAGAGGAAGAAGAGAAAACAATTCCAACTAAGGAGAAGGAAATCTGAGAAAGATGCTCCCAAAAAGGGGGAGATCAACATGGAAGAAGCCACAAGAGAGGGGGAGCTTGATGAGGAAAAAGAAAAAGTTGAGGGGGAGCATGATGGAGAGAAGAACAGTACTGAAAGGGAGTTAGAAGCAGAAACTGTTAGTGCTGCTGAAACTTCACAAGCAGTAGTAACAGAGTTAACTCCAACATAAATTGAAGTAGCTGAAATGCTGATCAAAGCAAAGAATGACACTCCCAAAGCAAAGGGAGTGGTCATAAATGAAGGGGGAGCAAAGAAAAGAGAAAAGAAAGAAATGACTGCAGAAGCAAAGAATAAGGGAAAAGCAAAAATGGTGGAATCTGATCAACCAGTCAAGAAGCAAAGGTTGGTTGAATCAGATGAAGCCTTAGCCAGGAAGATGCAGGAGGAGATTGAAAAAGAAGAAAAAGTTCAGGTAGAAAAGGACAGGGAGATGGCAAAGGCTCTAGCTGCTGAATTAAATGAAGCTTATCAGAAAGGGCTTGAAACAGAGAAAGCAAAACAAAGAGCATTGGTTTTGAGAAAGGCCATGATAGTCAAATCAAGTGCAAAGAAAAGAAGACCTTCACAAACTTACCTTGCCACTCAGGAAAGAAACAAAATGATAACTTTCTTGAGGAGTGTAATTGGGGTAAAGAAAGAAATGTTTGTGAAGATGAATTTTGATCAAATCCAGGATCTTTATGAAAAGGAAATAGGGAAGCTGAAGGGTAATGAAAAGGATAGAATGGAGTTTGAAAAGAAGGCCAAGGAGAGTAATGATGTGAATATCAATCAACCATTCCCTGAAAGTGAAGAGGGAACTCCTATCAAAGAAAAGGCAGAGAACAAGGAAGAAAAGAAGAAGGAAGATATTGTAGAGCAAGGGCAAAGGATACTAAAGAGAACAAAGATGATGGCAAACAGAAAGAAAGTTGGTAAGAAGCCTAGAGTTGAAGAAGAAAAGAAAGGTGAAACTCAGGAAGAAGTACCACAGAGTTCAGATGTAAACATGTACATGGTGGTAATGGATAAAATTCCAAAGCCCATTTCAGCTGAACCTGTTGGAATTAAACCTCCTGAAATTATTCACTGGGATACTATGGAGGTGGATGGCAAAGAGTTCATTAGACTGAAAAGAAAGGATGAAAAATATGAAGTCTACAGCACCTGGAATAAGATTGTCAGAGAGTGTTCAAGATCTGATTTGGAAGAAATGTTTGAAGTGGGGATGAAAATTTATGCAGATCAGTTGACAGCTCCAGGGTTACCTATAGTGAAGCTAGTCATGGAATACTTGAGCATGTTATTCAATCCAGAAGCAGTGAAGCACTTAATCAGAGATGTGTTCAAGACTGTTAGAGGATGGACTCTCTATGAAAGGAGTGGAGTCTATGAACTAGCATTGGATACTTTTCACATGGAGTACTACTTGGTGGATAGGGTCTACAATCATACAAATCTAAAGCTTCATGCCATGTTGAATAAGAAGTTGGGTTGTGCACCAAATTCAGAAATGGCCAAGTATCTAATTCAGAGGACTATAAATCAGAGTATGGGACTGGATCCTAATATTGGAGTAGATCAATGAAGTTTTGGAAGCATCTTAAAGAGCATCTTGAAGATAAATTCTGAAGAACTTGACTTCTTTTCCTAAAAGTCAAGTTAGGGGGAGATTGTTGGGAACTAAAGAATTTAACAAGTATGGTTAATGCTGCTGGTTCAGAGTTAATACTGCTAGAAGACTTCAAGGTTAATACTGCTGAGTACTACTACTGCTAGTAATTAATACTGCTAGTCAAAGTTAGTGCTGCTTGAACAAAGTTAGTACTGCTTAGCTAGTTAGTACTGCTAGTAGTTAGTACTGCTTGGTAGTTAATGCTGCTAGAAGAAGTTAATGCTGCTGAGCATAGTTAGTGCTGCTTAAGAGATCCGAATGGAAAGAATAACAGCTGGATGGATTGAAGATATACATGGAAGCTTAGAGATATACATGGATGATATACTGAAGATTTGTTTATTTATTGTAATTATCTTTTGATTAGTATATGTATAGAATAGATAGAATTATTCATTAATTCTAAGTTTTAGAAAAAATCAACCTCAAGGCATAGATCCTAATTCTAGAGAAGTAGAATTCGTCTTGAAAGAGCTTGTTTTCTTCAAGATTGAGGTTGAGTGTGTTTAATCTTGTAAATTCAAAGCATTCAATACAAGGTTATAGTTTGTTATTCATACTTACTGTGAGTTGATTTACTATTTTATTGAATATCAAAGTGTTATTCCGCAAACTTCTTTGATATTGTTTCTGAGAATTAATTCTTGTTAAGAATTCGATCATGCGTTAGAACATCTCTTTGATGCTGATCATGCAGGATGTAAGATAGACCGGAAGAGCACCTCTGGGTCATGTCAATTCATAGGTGACAAACTTGTAAGTTGGACTTCAAAGAAACAAAATTGTGTTTCAACATCCACTGCCAAGGCTGAGTATGTAGCTGCTGCTAGCTGCTATTCTCAAGTCCTCTGGTTGACGACACAGTTAAGGGACTTTGGCTACAACTACAAGCGTGTTCCTATTTATTGTGATTCCAAGAGCACAATATCTATAACTGCTAATCCGATACATCATTCGAAGACCAAGCATATCGATGTACGCTATCACTTCATTAAAGATCATGTAGAAAAAGGTAATATTGAAATGCACTTTGTTCAAACTGACTTTCAGTTAGCTGATCTTTTCACCAAGCCATTGGATGAAAAGCGATTTCAATTTCTCATCAGCAAACTTGGTATGTTGAACATGTCTTAGACCTTACTCATGATTCTAGGGGGAGTGATAAGTACTCAATTTTGAGTACTTAAGCACATTTCTTTTAACCTTTTAGATAGGATTTTTCATTTTCAAATCCCACTTTGAGTCATTTTCTGTCTTATTTTCCATTTATTGTGTCTTGGAGCTTAAATTGTGTGATTTGCTTGTTCTATGAAGATTGTAGGCTAATTTTGGTTATCCTTTGAAAATCTATTTGGAAACAGGGCATGCTGCAGCATTGAAACAGCATGGAGCTGGTGGTTTTGATGAAAGAATGAAAGAGGATGGAGCATAATCTGATTTTTGGCATGGAACTAATCTGATTGTAACCTCTAAACATTAGTTAATATGGTTTGTAATATGTTGGTTAAATGGGGACAAGCTTTGGTAACTCTAGTTAGGTGTAGACTAGGTAAGTACAATTAGATTCCCCTTAAAATTGCAAGTTTGCCACTCCCTTTTGTTATAAAAGGAGTGCTTAGTTGCTCTTAAGGGGAAATCACCTACATCTTCTCCTATCATCTCTTATCATCTTAGTTTATGTTCTTTCAAGTATTTTGCATCTGATCGACGGTAGCTTGGGGTTGTTCTTGAATCACTTTTTAGTTAATTTCAAGTATTAGTATTTATGTTCTTCATCTTGCTCTTCATATTTTATGTTAAGCTTTCAATCTTGTTATGTTTATTGTAATCCTTTTACTTTCTGTTTGATTAACGAACTGGTCCCATTCCAGTCCCGTGTTCGTTTAATTTCCAGAAATCATGCATGGTCATTGTGTTCTTCATCTTCTTTATATAACCTTCATGTTTGAATATGCATGCTGCAACATGGAAACAACACTTGCACCTTTTATTTAGTTGTATTTTCTTTCTTCCTCTTGCATCTCTAGCCTTTCCTTTTCTCTTTTGTTCTAGATTTTAGTAGTTAAAGTTTATTGTATTTATCTTCAAGTTTACCTTCTTGTCATTTCCATTTCCTTGTAATTTACATTCTCGTCTTTACATTTTTAGTTACACATATATATATTTATATACTTTCAAGTCATTTACATTTCAAGAGCAATTTCCATTATGTTTAGCGTTGTAATTCTTAGTAGTAGTTTTTATTTCTTTATTGTAATGAGTAGCTAATCATCTAGCTTGAGTGTGAGGCAAAGGGTGGTTATGTGGATATAAAAGAAAGTGGGTATTTTTGTGACTTTAACGAAATTTTATTATTCCAACTCAAGTTTTATCAAGATAACAAAACTCTTTGACAAAATGATTATTTTGATAGTGTAATAGTGTCATGGACCTAGAGATAGGCCATTGAATAGCACGTTAATTTAGTGACATGAGAGGTAATATCGAAAGAGTTACTTGCAACGAGAGTTGTTACTTGTGTCATTTAAAATGATCCATTCTTGATAAGTTGTCACTTTTTCAAAGGGTTAAAATGGAGTAGACTTAGAGATAAGCTATTTGGAATACATCAACTTGGGAGGTACGGGGGTTATTTCAAAAGAGTAACTTTTAACGAAGAGAATTTGTTTCGCCGTATATTTTAAGAACTCCATTCCCATCATTCCCTTATCTTGAACTTTGCTCAGAGATGAGACTGTTCATAGCTACTGGAATAATGGGATGGTGAGAGTCCGAGAGGAACGTGTCTTGAAATCGATAATAAAACTAGTCATCGTCAGAAGCATGCTGCAACATTCAAATAGCATCATGCTATGACAGTGCTGTAGCATTGACCTGCTGGATTTTGGATTCATATACCATCAAAAGTCTTACACCCTTGCTTCTCGTTTATTCTTGTTTAGTTAAATCTGTGTTAACCAACCTTCCAAAATATTACTTCAAATTCGTCATCTGAAATCTCATCTTTCATTATACTTTTAACACACTTTTTAATCCAATCTCTGTGGGACGATATCTGGTATCTTTACCATTTTATTACTTGTAAGGCGACATAGTACCAATTTGTATACTTGCTTTTTGGTATTATCTGTCTCACCCTAAGGTAAACAAAAGGGCCTGTCAGGGAGTATTCTATGTTTTTATCTTGTGTGTTATTTTTAAACTGTTGCTAACGAGAGAGGAATCATTTTCATAAATGATTACCCTTATTTCTTTTATTTATGCAGGTTTGGTCAAGTGACAATGGTTTCTAATCACATCAGATTAGAACCCGCACTTCAGTGCTTTATTTATTTTTTCTGCTTTATTATTAAAAAAAAAATCTTTCAGTTAAATGGGAGAATATCTGTGATGCTAACAGATTTTTGGATACTTAAATGCTTATCTGACCGTGTGTTCTTAAAGATAAATACTTGCGTTTTATTTTGTCGATATACTTTGTCAAATATTCATACACATAACGGTTCAGAACATTCTATTTGATTTTGTTATTACTATGTATCAAAAGTTAAATCTTTCTATGGTAATACTCACGTTTTTTGTATTCACTGTTGATTGAATCAAACGTCATTTCATGTGCTTTCATTGAAAATATGTTTATATATTGTTCATATAAACAAAATTCGTTTTTGATTCTCCAGCATATTATTCTTCATGAAAAATTGATATGAGCTTATTGCCAACCACTTTTAGGTTGAGAGGGAAAATTGCATCGTCAAAGACAACTGTTTTGACTTCTCCATATTTTTATTCTTCATGTAACAAGTGGTATTTGTGCTTACATGTACAATAGCCTGTTGTACAACATGTTCTTTTTAGGATAATACATGGGATTCAGTGTGAGAACTTAACAGAACTTCCATGGATTCACGATAACCAGTTTTTCCTACCCAGGAAGTATACCCTGAGTGATTGAGGGGAGAGGGGTAAAAAGAATTGAGTGATGGTGTGTGAAGAGGTAAAATGGAAAAGAGAGATTGGTTAGAAGTGAGCATTAAAAGAAAGAGGATGAGTGTACAGAGTAAAAGAATATTAAACTCTGCAACAAACTTCTTTCTGAGACAGGCAACCACATAATCTGATTGGTTCACATTCTTTGGTGACCATCATTGAAATAGGAAACTAGACCATGCCATCTCTTGCATACAACCCCACCAACTACTCATTCTTTTCTCAAAAAGAGAATGATTCACATTTTCTGGGGAAGCCGCACACACGCTATTGGTTCTTCATTTGGAATATACTAATATTGAAAAATAAGGAAAGTTGCCCCACCTTCGAACCCTTTCTCATGCACATTGAGTCTTTGTATAATTTGTTGTTGTCTCAACAAGTTTACATATTTTGAGCCTATATTAAAAAGCAATCATCTATGCTTAATTTCTTTCATACACATGCACGAGCACACAGAAATTTGTTTTCTGTCAGAACGTTCATAGATCACCATGTGTTATTCGATGATTGAATGGAAGACCTGAGGAGTCTACATCAAACCAACTCCTTATATAGTAACTTTGTGTTACTCAGTGACTTTGTGTCATTTACAGACATTTTAACTGAGTCATTTGTTGATTCAGGGTTACAACTCTTAAACTGTTTGAATTTGCAAAGATTTAAACGGTTACAATTGACTATTTTTATCTGAAAAGATTGAAATAATCACTCTTTCCATCTGGGAAGACTGCTCTTATTTCCAGGGCTCGTTACATGAAGACTGTGCTTACGTGATCATACACAATGGGGGAGATTGTCTTGAAAAGTGGGAGATTGTTTTCCAAAGTTTTGATGATGATGATTCTCACCACTCATAAAAAAGGGGGAGAAGATACAAAAAGGGAGAATACAATCTGAAGATATGAAGATTTCAAAGATTTTAAAGTTTTTAAAGATATCAAGTTTTGAAGCGATCAACGACATATCTGAAGAAAAGAGAATACAAGTGAAGACCCGAAGACAATTGCAAAAAAAAAATTTAATCTTAAATTCAAAGGGGGAGATTGTTGGATCAAATAATTGTATTCAAGATTAAAGTTAAAGTTCAGGGTTTAAACTGTAATTGTGTCAAAGTTATTTAGAGGGTTTATTATGTAATAGATTGATAGTTATTAGTTATTGGGCCTCAAGCCTGTTTAGCATTTAGCAAAGCCCATTAGGCATTAGGCCTGGGTATTTATAGTTTTGGTTATTTAGTTTTAGGGTTAAGATACCTCATAATAATTGTTTAAGAGATTATAGTAGCCATACGTATTCTCTGTATTCAAGGGTATCAAGAACACACAAGGGTTTCATTGTTTATTCAAGGGATTGGTATGTTATTCTGATCTTATTATCTCTTGATCTATATGTGTTTGTGTGTTTAATTATCAACTAGATTAAACTGGGATAACATGTTTCTCCCTTGCCAAAATCGCTCCAAGTCGTCCCTTTACAGCCGTCTCTGAGATAGAATGAGATATGTCTTAAACCCTAGGTGAAAAAGACTTTAAAAAAGTCCAACACCATCCAAGCTAGTTTGAAGTTAGTTGCAGTTAAGTCAACTAACTTGCAACTAGCCCTGATTTCAGCTTTCAGGAGAGTTGGTCAAGTGGCTTCCGTTTCAGTAACTAGCATCAAAGTCGCTTCCGCCACTGTTTTGGGAAAAATAATTTTTCTTTAAAATTTAACCCACTTATTCAAATAGCTATTTTTCACACTTGAATCTTGAGAACTTTCGTGATCGACTTTTGCTCGGAAAATCTTACTTCTCGTACACGTTCTTGGTTTTTTCATAGAATCACATAAATCCTGAAACACTTGTTTTAAACCATAAAAATTCAGCTTTATTCACTTGAAAATAAGAAAAATTACTTGGAAAATGATATGAAAATAACACCAAAAATTGGTGTTAGCACTACCAGCTATAAGCGCTATTACATTGGGCATTTTATTTTGGTTTATTTTAATTTCCGCACATTCTGTGATCCTTTCTTTTCTTGTTTCAGATTAATTCAAAGATCATATCATGGGAGATGAAACACCAGCAAGATTTCCAATGAGGGACTTGGCCAACCCAACTACAGGAGTAAACTTCTATTGGAACTTCTATGGATTATGGATTCGACTAGAGGGACTCCTAGCAGCAAACTAGTATAAAGGGGCCCAGAATGAGAAAAGGACTTACTGGCTTGATTTTCTCACATAAAAAACTTCTTTAGTGTATATCTGTAGCCCGTTTTGGGTCTTTAACTGAAACTGGGACTAGGCATGGAAAAGCTCGATCAACGTCCTTCTCTCCCGAGGTTCGAAATGTGGAGGTACCATTACCATCACCTGCTAGCTCTTTCCGCCACGGGTTAGTTGTAGAAGCACCCAACTTTGAGATTAAAACTGGGTTCATCACACTAGTTCAGCAAAAATCAGTTTGGTGGGGCACCTACTGAAGACCCTCATGCTCATATCAGATTGTTCGAGAAGATATGTAACACCTTCAAGATGAATGGGGTCATTGAAGATGCTAAGAAAGTACGATTATTCACATTTTCTTTAAAAGGGAGAGCAACCATATGGGAAGAGAATTTACCGGCTGAAGATAGGACTACTTGGGCTCGAATGCAAGCTAAATTCCTTCAGAAGTTCTTTCCACCGGGTTGAACTGCAAAACTTATGGCAGAGACCATACACTTCTCTCAGTGGGATCAAGAAGTGTCCTCATCACGGACTCCACGACTGGATGATCATCCAAACATTTTCAGTGGTTTGCACCCCCAATACAAGAATTGTTTTACTGCAGCCACGGGGGGTGCACTGTTGAACAAAACCTATGATGAAGCAATTGAACTGATCGCGAACCTTTCTGAGCACAACTATGCAACACCGAGATCTTCAGTCAGGCGGATAGCCAGTATGCAAGAATCTGAGGAGTTGAGGGCTATAAAGGTTCAATTAGCTGTCATCACAAATCAGTTGAAGGTAACATTGGTCCAACCAAATCATTATGGATTTGAAGTCAATGATCAATTTGGTGCATCTGGTCTGTATGTCTTTCGAGCAAGTTCACTATATGCAGAATCAGAATGCTCGACCGTGATATGATTCGTTATCCAACACATATATTAAAAGGTGGAGAATACACCCTAACCTCTCATGGAATCAGCAACAATCCCCTCCAAAGGAAACAATGGCTTTAACCGCAACAACAACATCAATTTGGAGGAAATTCATCATCTTCTAATGTTATCACCCTTCAAGGTTTAATCAGAAAAAAGTCGAACTGTTTCAAGAGAAAAATCCCGGATTATAAGACATGATGATGAAATTCATGTCTAAGATAGAGGATGTTGGTTCATTCAAACAAGCCACCAGGCAAAATGTCAGGATCGAATTCTCAACAAGAATTATAAATACTCAGAAACAATATCAAAGAAGTTTGCGGAATAACACTTTGATATTCAATGAAACAGTAAACAAACAGTATAAATTTGATGAACAACTTGTAAACTTGTATTGAATGCTTGAAGTTACAAGATTACACACACAACCTCAATCTTGAAGAACAGACTCTTTCAAGACGAATTCTACTTCTCTAGAATTAGGAACTATGCCTTGAGGTTGATTTTCTCTAGAACAAAAACTTAGAATCAATCAAAAAAAATCTCTCTAAAGCTATTCTATCAATTCTATACATATACTAAAGACAAAAGATAATTACAATTAATAAAATATCTTCATAATATCTTCCATGAATATCTTCAGTCTATCCAGCTGTCATTCTTGTAATTCAGATCTCCATCTCATAAACAACATTAATCATCTTGATCACATTAGAAGCATTAACTGAGTCTTGGCAGCATTAACTACTAAGCAGCACTAACCTCTAGCAGTACTAACTAGCTAAGCAGTACTAACTTTGTTCAAGCAGCACTAACTTTGACTAAAAATATTAATTCTACTAGAAGTAGTAATACCTCTGGCAGTATTAACTCTGAACTAGCAGCATTAAACACTTAAGCTTTTCTTCAGTTCCCAACAATCTCCCCCTAACTTGACTTTTAGGAAAAGAAGTCAAGTTCTTCATATATTCTTCAAGATGCTCCCAAAACTCCATCATGGCCTAAATTCCAGTATTTGCATCCAACCCCAAACTTTGATTAATTGTTCTTTGGATCAAATATTTAGCCATTTCTGAATCTGGAATACATCCTAGCTTCTTCTTCAGCATGGCATGAAGCTTCAGTCTGCTATGGTTGTATACTCTATCCACTAGGAAGTATTCTATGTGATTTCTATCCAAAGTCACAGAATATACTCCACTAGTTTCATATAAAGTCCAATTAGTAACTGCTTGAAAAACATTCCTTATGATCTCCTCCACTTCATCAGTTTTGAACATCATGCACATATACTCCATTATCAGCTTTGTAATTGAAATCACTGGAGCTTTCAGTTCTTCTGCATATAACTTCATCCCTATTTCAAACATTTCTTCAATATCAGACCTTGAGCAGGTTCTAACAATCTTTGCCCAAGTACTGTAAACTTCATACTTTTCATCTTTCCTCTTCAGCCTTATGTACTCCTTTCCATCTACCTCCAGTACATCCCAGTGAATGACTTCAGGAGGTTTAACTCCTACAGGTTCTTTCATTGTAGATGACTCAGGTGCCTCTTCTTCTTCAGCAACCTTTTCAGCCTCTTTTTCCACTAATCTAAGCTTCTTTGTAGGCTTTCTCCTGGCAATCATCTTTGTTCTTTTTAAAGTCCTTAGACTTTCACCATTTGTTGCTTCCTTCTCTGGAGTTTCTTGCTCATCAGGGAATGGTTTTTGTAAGAAATCATTGCTCTCTTTCATTCTTTTCTCCATTTCAACCCTTGCAATTTCATCCCCTTGAAGCTTTATCATCTCAGCATCATACATATTCTTGAGCTTCTCAAAAGTCATCTTTGAGAACATCTCTACCTTGACACCTACTGCACCCTTGAGGAAAGTAATCATTTTCTTTCTCTCTTGAGCACCCCGGTATGTCTTTGAAGGTTGTCTTTTCTTTGCATCCATTTTGATCTTTCCAGACTTCCTCAAAGATGTGGCTTTCTGCTTGGCTTGTTCTGTTGCTAGGCTTCATTTAGTTCTGCAGCCATTGCTTTTGCTATCTCTCTATCTTTTTCCACTTGCACATTTTCTGCTTCTTCAAGTTCAGCCTGTATCTTCCTAGCTAGAGCTTCATCTGATTCAATCAGCTTCTGCCTTTTCATTGGGTTGTCAGATTCAACTAGCTTTGCCTTACCTTTCTCTTTACCCATCACCTTCTCAGTGCTAGAGTTCTTTGCTGCATCACCTCTTTCTTTTATGACAACTCCTTTGGCCTTTGAGATGACCTTGGGAGTATCATGTTTGGCTTTGATGAGTGTTTCTGCAATCTCAAGCTCTGTAAGGACCTCTTTTACTGTTTATGCTGCTTCTTTCAGATCAGCAGTATTAACCATTTCTGCTGCTTTACTTGAACTGGCAGTATTAATGGTTTCTGCTGCTGGCTCTGTTTCTACTGCTTGCTCATTCTCCCCCTCAACATCATGTTTTTCCTCTTGCTCCCCCTTAGCTTTGGCATCATCTTCTGACTCCCCCTTTTTGGGAGCATCAGTCACTGGTTTCCTCCTTCTGCACAAATTGTTTCTTCTTCCTTTGCAGAATCGGTTTCCTTACCATTTGCTTCAAGTTGATGATCTGTTCTTGTTGTGACAGAACTATGAGTTTAAGCTCTTCTATATCTTTGCCCTGTTTGAGTACATCCATGTTGATGTTTCCCATGGTTTCCATCAATTCATAATAGTTATATCTGTCCTCACCTTCTCCAGAAGTGTTACCCTCTTTTGAAGGATCATTGGATATTTTTGTAGTGGAAGTCTTCTGCCTAGCAGAAGCACTATCCACCCCCTTGGTTTCTTGGCACCTGGGACCTTTGGATGATTGCTCACCCAAAGTTGCCATGGGGAAGGTCTTATGTATGTTGCCACTGTCCTTCTCTGTGCTAGCAGAAGTAGTGGCAGCCTTGGCACCCATATGCTCAACCTCCACCTCAGTGAGCACCTCCTTGGGGTTGGGAGACACCCCTGTTGTTTCCCTGTGGATATTCTCTAAAGGAGGATTCTCCCTTAGAGGGCTTAAAGGCTCAGTGGTTGATGGTACAAGAAGGGAAGGAGCCTTCTTTACCTGTTTCCTTTTATAAGTTTGGGTGATAGAAGAAGTTGGCTTATGAAGTAGGGACTGGGGGATTGATATAGAGTGGGAAGGTTGGGATTGGCTAGCAGTGGGATGGTCTAATGAGGGCCTTGACCTTGCTGCCATACCTTCTTCAGTGTGGGACACCACCATCATTGTAGAGAACAATGGGGTGTCAACTCCTTCCGAGTCCAGAGGAGATCTTTTCATATTTGAAAAGACCTTACCTTTGGGGATTTTTGGTACATATACCTCATCAAAGTGAGGCATATCCGTCAATTCATTTCATGGGTGATAACTTCTTGGACAAACCTGGGGTACATATAAAAACTCTTTTTACTTCCCAGGTTTGAGAAAAGATCATTAAAAATCATTTGAGAAAAATTATACTTTCTGGCAGTGGCCAAGCACACCAAAGCATAAGCAATGGTGCTACTGAACTCACTCCAGCCAGTAGTCTTTTTAGAGATACAATGCATAAGGGTATGGACAAAGAAACACCATTGGGGTGAAAATTTTGCTTTTGAGAACTTGAACACACCCAATGGGCCTCCATACCCCATTCTTGTAAGAGTAGAAAACAGTTCATCATTAGAGATAGATGTGATACCAGAGGCATCGTCTAGACGTAGACTGATGCGAATTACCTCTTTAGTAACTGTCAAGGGTTTGCCACACACACTTGTCTTGATCACTTGCACACCATTCTCAATAACAATGGTGGCATTTGCCCAGAATTGCCTTTGATGCTCGATATAGATTGATGAAGACACTGTCAGAGCATAGGCGATATGGCTAGTCTTCAGAAAATCCACTATTTGATGAAATCCTGCAGCTTGCTTTGGCTTTTGGAGCATCGCGATTTCATTGTGATCGTCGATGAATGCCATAGATGCCATTGAACTTGAATATTCTTGCCTGAAAACTTGGTACTTGAGAGAAAAGGGTTAGAGCGCAAGTGAACAGTATGCAAAGAGTCGTTATGAACTTTTAGGCGGGCAAAGGATATTTATAGTATTTGGGACATAAGCAGTATTAACATCTAGCAGTATTAACTGAGAGCAGTATTAACCACTAGCAGTATTAACTAACTAGCAGTATTAACCACTAGCAGTATTAACTAACTACCAGTATTAACTGAGAGCAGTATTAACCACTAGCAGTATTAACTGAGAGCAGTATTAACCACTAGCAGTATTAAAACTGTACTGGCAATACTAAAAATGTACTGGCAGTATTAACCATACTTACACTTTTAAGCTTGTGAGGAACTGAGTACTGCTATACATTTCCTGAAAAAGAAGATTAGTAACACCAAGAATAAACAATATACAGGTATTTAACCACTTTTTGAGAAGGGGCTTATTCAGAGTTAATCATTCCCACACTTGTTACCAAGAAAGTGAATCTACCCACATCAAAGGCTTTGGTGAATAGATCAGCAAACTGGTTATCAGTATGAACTTTTACAACTTGAATAAGTTTCTTTTCATTGCAGTCTCTTATAAAGTGATACCTGATCTCAATGTGCTTTGTCTTTGAGTTCTTGACAGGATTATTAACAATGCTACTAGCACTGCTATTATCAATAAAGATTGGAGTGTGTAGAAAGGTTACCCCATAGTCCAGCATTTGATTCTGAATCCATAACACTTGAGAACAGCAACTTGCAGCTGCTATGTACTCTGCTTCTGTTGTAGATGTGGACACTGTGGTTTGTTTCTTGCACTGCCATGAAACTAGTCTTGCACCCAAAAACTGGCATCCTCCAGAAGTAGATTTCCTGTCCAAGTTTGCTCCACCTAGATCACTGTCTTAGTATGCAAGTAGGTCAAATGATGAGTCATGAGGATACCAAAGTCCCAATCTGGGTTGCCCTTTGAGATATCTGAATATCCTCTTAACAGCTTGATAGTGTGATTGCTTTGGCCTAACTTGGAATCTTGCACATACACAGACTGGAAACATTATATCTGGCCAAGAAGCTGTAAGATACATGAGAGAGCCAATCACTATAATGATGAACATCTATATCCTCCCCCTCAAGATCTGTTGTTATCTGCTTGTGTGTCTTCATAGGTGTGCTGGCAGGTTTTGAGTCTGAGAAACCAAACTTGGATAGAATGTCCTGCACATACTTGGACTGACAGATAAAGATACCATCTGACTTCTGTTGAACTTGGAGTCCAAGGAAGAAAGTAAGTTCCCCCATGGAACTGATTTTGAACCTTTGATGCATTAGTTCCTCAAACTCCTTGCACATAGTGTTTCTTGTGGATCCAAAGATAATATCATCCACATAGATTTGGACCAGCAGGATGTCCTTCTTCTTTCTCTTGATGAACAGAGTCTTATCAATGACTCCTCTTTCAAAGCCATTTTCCAAGAGATAGGATGATAGAGTGTCATACCATGCTCTTGGTGCTTGATGCAGTCCATAAAGTGCTTTCTTCAATTTGTATACTCTGTCTGGATAGCTTGGATTTTCAAACCCTGGTGGTTGACAGACATATACTTCTTCTTCAATTGAGCCATATAGAAATGCACTTTTTACATCCATTTGGTAGACTTTGAATCTCATATAAGAAGCATAGGCCAGGAATAATCTGATTGCTTCTATCCTAGCCACTGGTGCAAATACTTCTTCATAGTCTATTCCTTCTTCTTGTGTATACCCTTGTGCCACCAATCTTGCTTTGTTCCTTATTACTATTCCTCTTTCATCTCTCTTATTCTTGAAGACCCATTTTGTGCCTATAACTCTTTGACCTTTAGGAAGGTCTACCAGATCCCAAACATCTTGCAGCTTGAATTGTAGCAACTCTTCTTGCATAGCTTCTATCCAGCTGGACTCTTTCATAGCATCATGAGCCTTCTTAGGCTCAAGTTGGGATAGAAAGCAAGAAAGCACTGTATGCTGTTGGTCTTGCATATCTTGCAGCCTGCTCTGATTTCTAGTCATCATAGGAGAAGATATATCCCCTATTACCAGCTAGGAGGATGATTCTTTTGAGTTCTGGTGTGATGACTAGGTTCTTCATTGAGTCCCACCTCTAGATTAGAGTCATTCAATTCAACTGTGGTGATTTTAGCAGCTACTTCAGATTCTTTATTTTCTTGATTCTGCTCATCTCTTCTTTCTTCTTCACTTTGATTTAGTTCAGTAGATGGCTCCTTTTCACAGAATTCAGCAGGTTCCTCTATAGGCGTAGGAAAGATCACAGATTGAGGTATACTATCTTGAACTTGTGTAGTCCCTGATCCTCCACATCCAGAACCTGCATAATCATCACTACTGAAACCAAAAGAGTTAGTTAGTGAATCAATGTCAAACAGCCACTGAGGACCAGACCCAATAGGATTTGGTGTGTTCTCATTGCATTTGACCTTGTCACTTTCTTCAATTATTCTAGAAGAAGAGTTAAAAACTCTGTAAGCCTTACTCTGAGATGAATACCTAACAAGAAATCCATCATCTGCCTTGCTATCAAACTTACCTAAGTGAGATTTGGTATTGAGTATTGTACAATGACACCCAAAAGGTTTGAAAAATCCAATAAAGGGTTTTCTTTGATTTAAAAGCTTATATGGGGTCTTGTTCTTTGGCTTTACTACTACTACTACTACTACTACTACTACTACTACTACTACTACTACTACTACTACTACTACTACTACTACTACTACTACTACTACTACTACTACTACTACTACTACTACTACTACTACTACTACTACTACTACTACTACTACTACTACTACTACTACTACTCTGCTTTGGACATAACAGGCAGTATTAACTGCTTCAGCCCAGAAAGTAATTGGCAGTTTAGAATCAGCCAACAGAGATCTAGCAACCTCAATTAGTGTTCTATTCCTCCTCTCAGCAACTCCATTCTGTTGAGGAGTCCTAGGGGCACTATATTGTCTCTCAATGCCTTTTTCTTCATAGAAGGTGTTTAGATCAAAATTTTTAAATTCAGTTCCATTGTCTGATCTAATGACTTTTACTTTTTGATTAGTTTGGTTTTCAATTCTTAGGATAAAGGATTTGATCAGTCCACTTGTCTCATCCTTAGTCCTTAGAAAATATACCCAAGTAAATCTAGAGTAATCATCAATAATAACTAAGCTGTAAGATTTAATGCCTATACTCATAACGTTTGTAGTACCAAACAGATCCATATGCAATAACTGGAGACAAGAAGAAATTGTATTTAACTCTTTGGACTTATGAGAAGTTTTGTGTTGTTTGCCTTTAAGACAAGCAACACAATGATCATCACATGAAAAGACTTTTGATGGTAAACCTCTTACAAGGTTGTTTTTAACAAGTTTGTTCATTGTCTTAAAATTCATTTGACACATCCTTCTGTACCAAAGAGAGGATTCATCCACAGAAGCTTTTGAAACAAGACAATTCAGGGATGAATCACTTGAAACATTGTCCATATCTAGACAATACACATTGTCCTTTCTTGGAGTTCTAAGTAGTATCATGCTTTCATCAACTACCTTGAACTCTGGAGTAAGGATCATACATTATGTATTAGTAAATAATATGCTATGTTGTTTGTCACAAACCTGTGATACACTTAACAGGTTGTACTTTAACTGATCAACATAGTAGACATCCTCAAATGTCATCTTACATTTTGTAACATTACCTTTTCCACTTATTTTACCACCTGTAAGATTGTCTCCAAATGCAACATGTCGTCCATTGATATGCTTGAAATCCTGAAGGCATGTCATGTTGCCTGTCATGTGCCTAGAGCAACCACTATCAACATGCCATATGCTCTTCCCCTTGAGTTGTTGGTTGCCCTACACGTAAGATAAATCAGTTAGTATGAATTGGGGACCCAAGCCAAAGTGGTCTTGGGTCTCCCTTTCTCATCAAAATACTTGCATTCCTATTTTAATAAGATTTTTAGAATCAGAACACTTATTATTGGAGTACTTTGTCAAGATTATTGGTCTAGCAGCACTAATACTAGAAGCAGTTCTCTCTTTAGAAGTAGTAACAGAGTTAGCAACACTAACAGGTTTGGCAATATTAACCATGTTGGAAGCACTAACAGAGTTAGCAGTATTAACATTTGCAGAAGTACTAACAATGTTAGCAACATTAACATTGGTAGCAGTAGTATTGCTTCTAGCAGCACTATCACTGTCAGCAGCACTAACAGTATTAGTACTTTTAGGAATCCACATCTTGACACTGTCTTCCATATTCTGTTTCTTCATGTGGCTTTTAGATTTAACAGTTTTCTTGTTCACATGGTTCTTTTCTTTCTTCCTATAATCAAAGGGTTTTTTAGTAGGTCTCTGAAAATTCATCCTTTGGTTCATAGGATTGAAATAGCAATATTTGGCAATGTGATTAAACTTTCCACAAATAAAACAGGGTTTTGGTCTATTGACTTTACTCAGATCAACCCCTTGTTTTTGTGCCCATTGATTATTCCAGTTCCTTTGATTACCCCTCTTTTTATCATGTTTTTGGGGCTTAGATTTACTGCAAGCACACTGTTTGCAAGGGACAGGGTTCACTACAGTGGTCTGCTTATAGTGAATCTCCTTGTTCTTTCCCTCAGTCTTCTCTACCTTATTTGACTTGACCCAATGCTTTCCACATCCTTCATTGGTAATTATGTGGTTTTCTATAGGAATCTCACCACTCACAGTGCTGTCCTTACTTTTGACAGTTTCTTTCTCAGTTTTATCCTTAACAGCTACTTCATCTAAGGGATCAATCTCAGTGGCTCCCTAAGGCAGGTCCTTCCTATCATTTGTCTCTAACAAATCTGAACTAGGAGGGATGTAGTTGTTGTTGTAGGGTGGTGGAGTGGAATTATATCCTATTCCTCTTCTCAATTTATCATGAATCTGAGTTTGTAGTAAAGAATCCATTGCTTTGGAAGCATTGGAAAACTTTTCTACATCTAGCTTAACTTTAGATAGCTCTCCTCTTAACTTTTCACTCTCTTCTTTTGATTTGGTCAGTTGAAGTTCTAAGTCATTCTTCTCCTACTTCCAGTAGTTTGTGTCATAAGAATGTTGAAGCTCATTGGCTTGAAAACTCTTAATCTACTCTTCAAACCTCTCAACAATCCTAACATAATCTTTTATGTCCTTTTCTAATCTCTTCAGGTCATCACTCATTTTCTGATTGTGATCCCTGTACCTTTTAACAGTGTTAATGCAGTTTTGAGTACAAAGATTAGAAGTTACCTCTGTTGGGAGATCAGACACCCCTGCCATTAGAGCTTGGTTTTGGATGTCTTCTTCAGCTTGATCACTCCAATCAAACCCCATACCTTGTTGAGAGACTAAGGCTTGTGCAGATTTTCTGTTATTATTGAAGCTTTCAGACTGAGCTTGTTGGTGGTTGTTGTTGTGAGACACTCCACTTCTGCATTCCCTATCAAAGCGTCCCTTTTGATGGCATTTATAGCATTCCACCTTAGACTTGTCAAAACCTGCTCCATTCCTCTTCTTTGGGAGAAGTTATTCCTCCCAGTTCTCTTGATGAACTTCTTAACTCTCATAGAGAGCATGGCCATCTTCCATTTAATGTCCATCTCTTCAAGGTCATCTGGATGGAGTTGTTCCAAGTCATCATTAATTAGAGGAGAGTTTCCATGACTGGACAGAAAGGCTTCAAACACAGTTTCAGTGCCTTTCTCTTGATTTGCTCCATTAGCAGCACTAACTGATTCAGGATTGGAAGTAGAATCAATTGATGCTAATAAGAGTGCAGCATTGTGAACATACCCAGAAGTCTTCTTCTTATCCTCTACCTCAGATTCAAAAACTCTTAGATCATTGTATAGATCATCAAGTTCTTTTTCTTCCAGTTGATCATTCTGTCTGAAAGAGACAGTATACATGGTCCATTCATCACCCAGGGACCTTAGGAACTTCCTGTTCAGATCATATTGATCAATTTGTACTCCAACTGTAGCTAGTTCACCAATTAGCTTGTTGAACCTGTCAAAAGTTTGAGTCATGGACTCATTCTTTGTTGACATAAAGTTCTCATACTGTTGCTTCAGTATGGCCTTCTGATTTCTCTTGGTACTTTTGGTACCAGAGAATCTTTTTCTCTAGAGCATTCCAGAGCATCTGTGCATCAGTGCAATTACAGAACTGATGTTGATATTCATTGGGAATAGCTAGGAGCAAAGTGCTCAAGGCTTTCATCTCTGTCTGTCTAGTCTTTCTCTCTGCATCAGTTTTTGGTGGTGTTCTTTTTCCATCTGCACCAATCTTCCCTCCTTCAGATGGGTCATTCTCAATGATGTCCCACATAGAATAATCAGTGAGGAGTATGTATTGCTTGATTATGATCTTCCACATGTCGAATTCATTGGGTCTGAGCATTGGAACCTTTGAGACCAAGGTACTGTTTGATTCAACAATGTTTTCCATTATGAATGAATGTTTTTGAAAGATATGGCTCTGATACCACTTGTCAGGATCGAATTCTCAACAAGAATTATAAATACTCAGAAACAATATCAAAGAAGTTTGCGGAATAACACTTTGATATTCAATGAAACAATAAACAAACAGTATAAATTTGATGAACAACTTGTAAACTTGTATTGAATGCTTGAAGTTACAAGATTACACACACAACCTCAATCTTGAAGAACAGACTCTTTCAAGACGAATTCTACTTCTCTAGAATTAGGAACTATGCCTTGAGGTTGATTTTCTCTAGAACAAAAACTTAGAATCAATCAAAAAATCTCTCTAAAGCTATTCTATCAATTCTATACATATACTAAAGACAAAAGATAATTACAATTAATAAAATATCTTCAAAATATCTTCCATGAATATCTTCAGTCTATCCAGTTGTCATTCTTGTAATTCGGATCTCCATCTCATAAACAACATTAATCATCTTGATCACATTAGAAACATTAACTGAGTCTTGGCAGCATTAACTACTAAGCAGCACTAACCTCTAGCAGTACTAACTAGCTAAGCAGTACTAACTTTGTTCAAGCAGCACTAACTTGGCCTAGCAGTATTAATTCTACTAGAAGTAGTAATACCTCTGGAAGTATTAAACTTTAAATTCCTCTGGCAGTAGTAACTCTGAACTAGCAGCATTAAACACTTAAGCTTTTCTTCAGTTCCCAACACAAAATACTGTTGCCATTCGAAATTTAGATAGACTAGTGGGACAATTGGCGAATGCTCAAGCAACACGAGAGAAAGGTCAGTTTCCAAGCCAAATGGAACCAAAACCAAGGCAACAGTGTAATGCCATTTATCTGAGGAGTGGTAAGGATTTGATCAAAGATCATACTCGTGAGTTACTTATTTATGAATATGAAAAAGAGCATGTAGAGACTAAAGAGGTAGAGGCTGAAGATGTTGGGATGAAACCTAATTATATTGCTGATCAAAAAGATCTGAAAGAGAAAGATGTGATCTTTCCATCAAAGCCAATTATCAACCCATATGTGCCACCACTACCTTTTCCGAATCGACTGAAGGCACACAAGGATGAGTAATAGTTCAGGAAATTTCTTGACATCTTTAAGAAATTGCACATCAACATTACTTTTGCAGAATCACTTGCCCAGATGCTGACATATCTCAAGTTCATGAAAGATATCTTATCCAAGAAGAGAAAGTTTGATTGATATGGAAGAAGGCATGATGACTTTCAGAGTTGGTAATGAAAAGGTAACCTTCCATGTTCTCAAAAGCGTAGAAGATAGAGGTGAACCGGAATGGCTATCGATTGGATCAGAAACTAGTAATCATGGGAAAATGGATGTGGGGAAATCAAGAAAAGTTTAATGTGTGGGCGATTCAATTTCACAAAATGACACCGAGCCAAATTAAGAGCCACACAGTCGTGCCACGACTTTACATAAGGCTCTAGGTGGGAGGCAACCTACCCGATATGTTTTTCTTTCTTATCTTTATGTTTATATATTTTTTTATTTTTACTTTAGTTCCTTTCCTGTTTCGTAGGAGTTGAATTTTTTTTATAGATCTCTCGTAGTCTTGAAAGGCTGCCGTGCGAAAACGGTAAGATTTGGACCTATTTTTCGGTGTTCTAAAAAGTTTCGAGTTAGTTGGGTTAACCAAAAGTTACTTCATAGTCCTTGTGAACACTGTCAAAATTGGAGAAAAAGGTAAGTCGGGTGAGTTTCATGTAAGTTTAGAAAAACCAAACCCACGCTCGACACTACTAGGTCACAAATTCTAAATTAAATTCAAGTGAGTTTAAAGTGAGTTGGGATGAACCTAAACTCACACCGAACTCTCGTCGGCCACTGTTGTTCACAGTTCAAAAACCATTCGAGCGAATTTGATGTGGGTTACTCCCATCTTGAACTTACGCCAAACCCACGTAGGCTATTGTGTTCCCAGAGCCAAATTGTTCTCGGACGACTTTGAAGTGGGTTACACCTCTACCAACCCATTTTAAACCCACGTTGGGCTCTGCCTTAAAACGGGGTTTGTCCATATTCACGCTACTTTTTCGTGTGTTACCAAGACCCTAACCTACGATAAACTCACGTCCGCTACTATGAGACGTGAACCCAAAAATCGATTTTAGGTGACTTTAATGTGAGTTGGGTTTATTCCAAACTCACATCACACTCACTCGAATACCCTCGAGCGACTTAGACATGAGTTGGTAAATCCCAAACTCACTCAAAAAATGACTTTCAAGCTAGTTGGTGGCCACCCAACTAGCGTTAAAGTCACCCGATCCAAAGGGGTTTAAATACCACTTGATCGATTTTTTCCTCTATTTTAACACATTCCCCTCACTTACTCGTCTCAAGTAGGGATTCTCTCCTAGGTTTTTTTTTGTTCAACTCATCGATTCCACATCTTTTCCTTGAATTCTCACCACTTCAACTCCTAATTGATTTCAAGGTATGCTTCTAATCTCAAACACTCTTTGTTTTTACCATGAATGGAAGTTGGATTAAGGAATGTGAATTTGTCTCAACCTAGGGTTTAGATGAGATTGTGAATAAAGCATGTAGAACTTTTAGAACATGAAACTATATGGAATCCTTCCATGATAGCTTTTGTTATTCATCTTTCATACATTGTTCGTCAAAAATGTGATGTTCTCAAACCTAGGGTTTTTGGGCATAATTGAGATAATATTTGAATTCCTTTTAGAGAATAGAATTGGATGTTGAGTCTTCACATTTTGTTAGGACTGAAAGTCCTAGTGCGTTGAAAGTTGTATAACGCATTTATAGAGTTTAAATGTTTTATTATTTAAGCGTTGTAAAAGCCTTAATTCGTAATTGGGCTTTGTTTGGGGCCTTGGGCCTTGGGCCTTAGGGTTTAGGTTTGGGTATAAATAGGTTGTTTAACCTAGTTTATAGAAGAGCATAATGGTCGTTAGAAGGTTTACACTTACGTATCAGAAATATTCTCTCTATAATCTTAAACCCTTTATTGATAAATCTAATCATATGACCAGCAGTTGTGATTCAGTTCGTGTTTCTTATTGATTATTATATGTGATTCCACTGTTTCTGGGATCTACAAATGGTATCAGAGCGGGATCGAATTAATTTTCATTCGATACGATCAAAAGGTTTGTCTAAAATCTTTCTGTTTATCGATTTATGTTCTTTCTGCCGTTTACTGTGTTCTTCATAATCAAAGGTTTTAGGTTTGAAGTTGAGTTGATTTTTTGCCAAATTAAAGTTAGTTTTGTGAATTTTAAACCAAAATATCGATTAATGTTTTATGTTTGAAAAGCCTTTTGTGTCGATTTCTGAGTTAATCGCCGCTTTTATAGAAGCGGATCGACTAAACCCAAACTTTTGTTTTTTACGTTGTGTTCTTCATTGTTCATCAAAATTGAAGTTTTAGTTTGTGTTTTTAGTGATTATTTTGTTGAATCAAATCCGGGTTTGAGGTTAATAAGCAAAATCGTCATTTAATTTTGGTTTTAAAAAGTTGTTCTTCGTTGATTTTTGAGTTATCACGCCGATTTTATCGAAGCAGGAAGAACCCATATTTGCTTCCAACTCTCGGTACCCAGTGTTTCCCGGTGCCTTGCGTTTCTCGGTACCTTGCGTATAAATTCATCCGGGAGTTCACAATTTATTTTCCACTTGAAATTATCTTTGTACTGGGAGTTCCTTGTCAACCTAACCCGAGGGTTAGCATCACCCCGAGAGTTAGCCTCACCATCCGGGAATTAATAGTCACAATTAGGGACTTAAAGTTCAAACCATCCGGGTTTTTGTGAGTTTGCTGTCCATTTTGATTGGTTACCATGGTTAGTGGGTCGGTGGATAAAATTACAATAGGTGGTTGTGATTGAGTTTGGTTCCTTGTGGTTTGGTTTGTATGAAATCAGCACATTATCCAAGTTTGTTATTTTGATTTCTAATATGATTGGTTTTTAAAACTATAGTGGGATGGTGGAGTTAAAAAGTGAATGGCGGTTGTAGTTTTAATGTTCCATGCGATCCGGGTCTCCTCTCGTTGCCAACCGAGACTTATAATCTCATTGTGATTCGGGCTCGATTTTCTTCTTGACAACCGGGAATTACATGTTCCCGGGACTTGAACAATTTTATCCGCATCCGGGAATTGAAATTTCTCTCCCGGGAATTGTCGTCTACCGGGAGTCACACTTAATTTGATCCGGGACTTAAGCCCCATGTGTTACGGGTTTAGAATCATTTGATCCGTGTTTTAGTAAACTTTGTTACCTGAGCTGTTTAGCATAATTTCGGGAGTTAGTGTCGTAGGATCGAAGTTGCACCTTTGAGCTCAAAAAGTAGGAATACGGTTGTGAAGCTTATATCAAGTTTTTGGTTTTTCGATCGGTTTTTCGAAATGATTTTCGGTTGATTCAGTAGTGTTTTTGGACGAAGTTTTTGGATTTTAAAACGTTAAGGGTTGTTTTTGGATTTTAAAACGTTAAGTTTTCGTTCGGTTTTCAATAAATTTTCGGTTGCTTCGTTCGAGAGTTTGGGAGATTTTTTCGAGTTCTAATAAGTTGAGAGGGCTTAAGGGAACATAAACGATCGTTTTTGGTCGAAAAGCTTTAGCCCATATCGAGTTTCTAAGTTTTCGATCGTTTTCCGAAAAGTTTTCGGTTGATTCGTTTGTAATCGTGGGTTGACCGTTTGAGTTTTAATCTGTTAAGGAGTGATCAGGGCGCTTTAACGATCGTTTTGTATTGAATATTACTAACCCGTTCGAAGTTTTGCTGGTGTGTCAAGTTGGAGAAGATGATGAATAGTAACTAACGGATTTCGTTAGTTTACCGTTAAATTTCTTACATTTTGGTCTTTTTTTCGTTAGTCCAGTTAGTGTTCGTTATATTGGTACATTAGTTAGTTTTATTTCATTTTTAGTCCCTCTAGTTAGTAGTTTTAATTTATGTCAATTTTGGTCCTTCTAGTTTTAAGTTTTGATTTCTGTCACTTTTAGTCCTTGTAGTTTTAAGTTTCAGTTTGTGTCACTTTTGGTCCTCGTACTTCAAAGGTTTCAAAGTTTGTCAAGTTTAATCCCTAAACTTTCAAGTTTCACTCGTTGTCACTTTTGGTCCTTGCACTTAAAAGTTTCATCTCTTGTCAAGTTTAACCCATGAACTTCAAGTTTTTCAGGTAACAATGTCTCATACAACTTATTATGAGCTAAAAGAGAAAGTTTCTTGTTTAGAAACTAGGGTTGAAAGACAACATAACACCATTGAAGATCTACTTGCAGAAAATGTTGGATACTTATGCGAAATTTCAAGGCTAAAGGAACAATGTGAGATCTTTTCAAAAGAGTCTAAGGAGTTAAAGACTAAAGTAGATGAACTGACTGACAAGCTTCGTATGTGAGAAAATGGGAGAACTGAGATTGTTGGTAAAAACGTCTTTTGTAAAAATGAAAACAAAAAGTTGACTGACAAGTTAAAGGATCTTGAACTCATGCATTACAAACTTGGTCAAACTGAACAAACGATCCACATGAACATACCTAAAGTGTTTAAGTACTTTAATCCTGAAGGTGGAATCGGATGCAATATCCCGCATTATCTGAAAAAGGCCTTGTCCAATGTACCCACTTTATATGCTTTCGAATTTTTGGGATTGGACAAGACTTATCGAGAGTACAAAATCAGATGGACCAAGCCACTTGATGATGAGGATCCGGAACTGGAAACTTTGAGAAGAAAAAATATTGTCACAATGCAACTTCCTTTTGTGTATGACTCATTGAATGCGTCATATAACACCGATAAACCCACTTTTCTGTCAAATGATTATTTTCGAAGCTATTCTCAAGCTATTCTTAGGCTGAAAATCATTTCTGTCAAATGATTATTCTAAGTTCTTGTTCTTTTCAGAAATTTCCTTGAAAATCCCAACATTTCTCTTTTCAGAGTTTTTCTTTCAAACATCAAAAGACTTATTCTTTTCTTGAAAGATTTGGATTTTTCTTCAAGAATCTTTCTCTCTTTAGAAAATGTGTCTTTTTCAGTTATTATTATCTTTTCAAATTCCGAGACTTTCTTTGAGAGATTTATGCATCTAAGCTCCAAATCTTTCTTCTCTTGAAAAGCTTTATTAGAAAAATCAGATAGTTTTTTTAGTGTAAACTTTCTCCAGATCAGCTTTATCTTTATCTGCATGGAGACTTTTCATTAGATCAACATTTTTAGCTTCTAATGCAAATATTTTCTCTTCAAAAGCTTTAAAATTACTATGTAGATCAACTGATTCAACTTTAAGTTCCGATGATTTCTTTTCAGTTGTCTTTAGTTTGCTTTGAAGATTTGTTATCTCTCTCTCTCTCTCTCTCTATTTCAATTTAATATCTTTCTCTCTTGTCTTGATAATACCTACAAAATCAGATTTTGAATCACTGATACATTTTGCACATTCAGAGGTTTTCTCAAAAATTATAGATTTAGCTTTCAACTCCTTGATTTGATCTAGAAGTCTTAAATTCTGAATCTTCAATTTATCTCGTTCAGCTTCAATAGCAGTATCTCAGGCATGTACATTATTGCACAATCTCTATTTGATATTATATTTTCCATTTTGATCAGTATGCTTGAAAATGATCGCCCAAAATATTCAGAAACACAATTGACTTTAAGAGTCAAACTTGGTCAACACTTGGAAAAAAAACTCAGAAAAAGTTATAAGTGTCAGAACTCGCAGAACACAGAAGACACACTTCGCGCAGAAAAGGGTTTGCGTATTCTAGGTTCGCGCATAATGAGGTTTGCGCGTTCTAGGTTCGTGCATAAAGAGTCCTCGACGTTCTGAAGAAGCACTTCGCGCAATCACTTTGCGCGTTCTGTACTTAGAATATTTTTCACAACTTTACTTCTCGTAATGCCACTTCGCGCAGATCAAGAACTCGCAGAACAATGAAAACAAAATCCAAGAACTCGCAGATAAGCCTTTGCGCATTCTTACTTCACGCAAACCGATCCCGACGCGTTCTCACTTCGCAAACAGAATCCTGCTCGTTCTTGTTAAGAATTCGCAGAAGGCACAAAAACACAAAATTCTTCATTGTGCGCATTCTTCAAAGCATGCGTGTTCTTCAGGATGATTCTTACGCGAAATTCAGATCTTCCATGTTTTTTAGTAAAACACGAAGAATTTAGCCATTTTCCTTAATTCCTGCGATCACAACTTGATATTTCACAGGGTTGATCGCATAAATGATTAGAACAACATTCTAATACAACAATTTGTCTAAAAACAACAAAATTACAGTGAATTCGATGAGATTACAGTGTTCGATATTTTTCAACTAAAAACTCACAAAAATCCAAAATTAAGAGTGATTAAGTGTGAATTTGATGATGCAACCTAAACAAGAAATGATCAGTAATACTAATCGATCACTATGGTGTCATTTTCATGCATTAAAATCGATTTATCAAGAAATCTTGAAATCAAACAGTAACTTCCTGCGTGTTCTTCCAAAAATGGAAAAAATCAATGAAATTCGACCAAGCAAGCGTGTTTAATCCATAATCTGAATAAGATGGTTTTCTCTGATACCAATTGTAAGTCCAAGATTCAAGAAAATCACAAATACGATCAATATTATGATAGAACTAGAGAGAGAGTGTAGAGAGAGAATTAATATGTCATATATCTCACTTGTGCTTAATGGTTCAAGAACTTACATCACTTGCACAATACAATGACTCTCTCTTTTCTTCTAATAAGGAACAAATGCTATTTATATGGTCAATGACCATGTACAATCACAAAGTAAACTAAACATACTTTGATTAAGTTTGACTATACACATCTTGGTTTTTACACTTAAATTTTGGATACAATAATACACTAATAGCCACCAATCAAATCTTATAAAGGCGAATGTTCTACATCTGCCTCTCAAAAGGTTTCTATGAACAAATATTCAAAGCAAAAATCTAAAAGACGTTCATAGAAACAAAGAAAGACCGACATCTCTAACAAAAGACATACTTTCTACTCTAGTTCTTCTGATTGCGATCTTAATGATTCTTCAGATAATCATTTTTTCAGAAAAGTAAAGATGGTTTGGATAAGGAAACCAACTATAGAAGAAAGTGAAGGAAACAAGTCTCATGATTCTCCTGTAGTTGATGCAAAGTCATCTATTTTCAAGGTTGATTCACCTACTTATATTTATTCTATAGGAAAGTTGATCAGTCTAAACCGAGCAAAGATCTGTTGCACTCACTGTGGAAATAGTGACTTTGTGGATTCAAGGTACATTTATAGTTGGTATGGTACTTGTTAGAATGTAAAATTATGTATTTATTTAGTTAGGCCCATTAGCCCGTGGGCCCTTAGGGTTTCTCTTCTTTAGGGTTTCCTTTTCTTCTAGGTTTCTTACCTATATATATGTGTACCCTTTCATTGTAAAGATAAGAAAATCAATAATATAATCTCTGATTACATGGTATCAGAGCCGCCACTCCTAAAACTCTAATAGTTGCCGATCCAAAACCCTAATAGCAGTCGTCCCACTTTCTGCCATCACAAGGCAACCTTACAGACTCCGGCGTGAACAGTAACTCCGGCGTGAATGGTAACTCCGATGTGAACAGTAACTCCCGAAGATTTTGGTACATTTTTTTTCTGGATCGAAGTTCGCTTGGTACGTTTTGTCTGGATCGAAGATTTTTCCCGTTTTTTTTCATCTTTGTTTGTCTTTTGGCACCCTGTGAGTGTGCTGTTCGTTTTTGTTTTTGTTCGTCGATTTTCTGGCACCCTGTGAGTGCATTCTTTGTCCAACTTCGATTTTTTGGTTTGTGATTCATTAGAAGATGACCGGAGAAGACAAACCATTTGGTAGTAACAATGGTCCACGGGTATCCGAGATACTTCCAGTAAACGTTAGACTCACTAACAACAAACTTAAGGGTTCCAACTTCTTTGAGTGGAGCAAGACCTTTCGTATCTATCTCCGATGTATGGGAATGGGTTCTCATCTCACATCTGATCCTCCTAAAGGTAATGATTTCGGTTCCGACTCATGCTTGCAAAGTGATGCTCGTTTGTACTTGCAAATTATCAATACCATTGAGCCTTCTGTTTTGTCTCTGGTTAGTCATTGTGAATACATGAAGGAACTTATGGATTATCTTGATTTTTTATATTTTGGACAAAGTAACATCTCTCGAATCTATAGTGTGTGTAAGTCTTTTCATCGTTGAAAACAACAGGACCGCTCACTCACTACTTATGTCATGGAGTTCAAGAAAGTATATGAGGAGCTTAACTCTCTTCTTCCATTAAGTACTGATGTCAAAGCCATGCAGACTCAGAGAGAACAAATGGTTGTTATTAGTTTCTTGACTGGCTTACGACCAAAATTCGACTCTATCAGATCTCAGTTTTTGGATGAATCTGCTATCCCTTCTCTTCAGGAAACATTTGCCCGTGTTCTTCGGAATGAGAATCTTCAGTCTTCTCAAACTTTGGATCACAACAGTGCGTTGGTTAGTCGAGAGGGATTCTGGGGGGGATATCGAGGAGGATTTCGTGGGGGTCACAGAGGGGGCTCTAGAGGTGGCCACAGTGACCGACCAACTGACTTATGGACTACTATTCCAGATTCTGATGATGTTGAGTGTTACTACTGTGATGAGTTCGGTCACACCAAACGTACGTGTAAGAAGCTTTTGGCCAGGCATCCGAGGAGCTCATGAACACATGTTGCCTCTGCCTTGGATAGTACGGTTACTATACCCGCTGAAGAATATGCTCGACTTTTAGGGACTAAGAATTCCACTGCTCCGAATGCTGCATTTGCTGAGACAGGTAACTCTAATACATGCCTATCATCTTCTGCCTCCAAATGGGTCACTGATTCAGGTGCTTCAGATCATATGACAGGTAATCCCAATCTCTTCTCTAATTTCAATAAACACACGTCTCCATCATATGTCACAATTGTTGGTGGGTCTACCCCACCTGTCCTTGGTTCTGGCACCATTGATCTTACCCCATCTATTTCGTTATATTCTGTACTGAGCTTACCTAATTTCTCAGTCAATTTGTTATCAGTCAGCAAAATTACCCGTGCTTTAAATTGTTGTGTCTCATTCTTTCCTGATTTCTGTGTCTTTCAGGATCTGTCGACGAAGAGGATTATTGGTAAAGGGTGGGAAACTGACGGCCTATATATATTTGAACATCAAATACCTTACTATTTGGCTTGTTCCAACTCTTCGTCTCCGCTTGAAGTTCATTATCGATTTGGCCACCCTTCTTTACAGAATTTGAAGAAGTTGTGTCCTGAGTTTTCCTATTTATCTTCTCTACAGTGTGAGTCTTGTCAGTATGCCAAACCTCGACGTATTCATTTATGTCCTAGAGTCTGTAATAAGCGGGCCTCTTCCCCATTTGAGTTAGTCCATTCTGATGTTTGGGGACCTTGTCCTGTTACTTCAAAACTTGGATTTAAGTATTTCGTTACTTTTGTTAATGATTAATCTCGCACTACATGGCTTTACTTTATGATAAATCGATCTGAGGTGTTTACACATTTTTGTTCACTCTATGCTGAGATTAAAACATAGTTTAAAGTCTCCATTTAAACTCTTTGTAGTGATAATGCAAAAGAATATCTGTCTCAAACATTTCAGTCATATATGCTTCAAAATGGTATTCTTCATTAGTCTTCCTGTGTTGACACACCAGCTCAAAATGGGGTTGCAGAACGAAAGAATCGTCATCTGTTAGAGGTGGCTCGGGCTCTATTATTTCAGATGACTGTTCCAAAACTCTTTTGGGCTGATGCTATTGCTACTTCTTGTTTTCTCATCAATCGAATGCCCTTTGTTGTTTCGAATGGAAGAAGTCCTTTCTCGGTTCTGTTTCCTACAAAGTCATTGTTTCCTGTCGACCTATAGATCTTTTCTAGTACCTGTTTCGTCCGTGATACCCGACCACACTTAACTAAGTTAGATCCAAAGTCTCTGAAATGTGTCTTTCTTGGTTACTCTCGACTTAAAAAAAGGTATAAGTGTTTTTCTCTCACGCTTAATCGTTACATTGTATCTCAAGATATTACATTCCATGAGAATATACCCTTCTTTCCTGTGTCCACTCTTTGCAACCCAAGAGATAGTGATGATTTGTTGATATATACCGTACCGGTTCCCGAGTCTCCTATCCTCTCCGACTCGACACATCCTCAAGATCCTGCTAAACCACCAATAGTTCATGTGTATAATAGGCGGCAACGACCTATGTCAGATCCTTACCCTATACCATCTTCGTCATCATCTGCAGATCCGCCTAATGATGACCCTCTTGCCTCGAGTGATCCACCACCTTACGATACACAGGATCCTGATCTTGATGTTCCCATTGCCCTTCGGAAAGGTAAGCGCTCATGTACTTACCCTATTTTTTCTGTTGTTTCCTATGATAAACTCTCTTCACGTTCTCGCTCTTTGATCTCTACACTTTATTCTTTTTATGTTCCTAAAACGGTTGGTGAAGCTTTGAACCATTCTGGATGGCAAGATGCTATGATTGATGAGATAAATTCTCTCGATCATAATGATACAAGGGATTTGGTAGAGTTAATTTAATGTGAAAGTTAATGATACAAGGGATTTGGTACAAGGGATTTGGTAGAGTTAATTTAATGTGAAAGTTAATGATACAAGGGATTTGATACAAGGGATTTGGTAGAGTTAATGATACAAGGGATTTGGTAGAGTTACCTGCAGGAAAAAAGGCAATTGGTTGTCAATGGGTATTCAATGTGAAAGTTAATCCAGATGGATTCGTGGCTCATTTAAAAGCTCGGTTGGTAGCCAAAGGATATGCTCAAACTTATGGGGTCGACTACTACGAGACATTTTCTTCTGTGGCTAAGGTACCCTCCATCCGCCTGTTTATTTCATTAGCCTCTACTTACGACTGGGTACTACACCAACTGGATGTGAAAAATGCCTTCCTGCATGGTGATTTACATGAGGAAATTTATATGGAGCAACCACCTGGGTTTGTTGCTGTGGGTTTTAAAATTTATAACCGCAAGCGTACGAGAGGTGTAGCATACGAGTCGATCACAGGGAGGCGATGGACTAAACATGGACCCGTTCTAGACTATGACCTAGCTACGTGAATTCATCAATATTTTGATTTTTATATTAAAACTATTTGTTATCCCAGTTTAATCTAGTTGGTAAGCAATTATCACAGAACACATATAGATCAAGAGATAATAAAGATTAATAATAACATACCAATCCTTTGAATAAACAATGAAACCCTTGAGTGTTCTTGATACCCTTTGAATACAGAGAAAACGTATAGCGACTATTTAGAAAATTATCAGAGTTCTTACCTAAAACTAATTAAACAAAACTTTAAATACCTAAGCCATATGGGCTTTAATCTTAATGGGTTTTCTAATGGGCTTGGGCCCAATAGCTTAATAACTATTAACTTATTACATAATAAACCCTCTAATTAACTTTAGTACAATTGCAGTTTAAACTCTTAACTTTAACTTTAATCTTGAATACAATTTATGATCCAACAATCTCCCCCTTTTGATTCAAGATAAATAAAAATTTTGCAATTGTCTTCGGGTCTTCTCTTGTCTTCACTTTTCTCTTGAGAATCTTCAGATATGACGTTGATAACTTCAAAACTTGATATCTTTAAACAATCTTCAAAACTTTAAAATCTTTGAAAATTTGAATATCTTCAGATCTTCAGATTGTATTCTCCCTTTTTGTATCTTCTCCCCCTTTTTATATCTTCTCCCCCTTTTTGATGAGTGGTGAGAATCAACATCATCAAAACTTGGCAAAACAATCTCCCCCTTTTCAAGACAATCTCCCCCTTTGTGTATGATCATCATGTAAGCATAGTCTTCATCATGTAACGAGCCCTGTATGAAATAGGAGCAGTCTTCCCAGATGGAAAGAGTGATTATTTCAATCTTTTCAGATTAAAATAGAAAGTAGTAACCATTCGAATCTTTTCAAATTCAAACAGTTTAATAGGTGTAACCCTGAATCAACAAATGACTCAGTTAGAATGCCTGTCAATGACACAAAGTCACTGAGTAACACAAAGTTACTATATAAGGAGCTGGTTTGATGTAGACTCCCCAGGTCTTCCATTCAATCATCGAATAACACATGGTTATCTATGAACGTTCTGACAGAAAACAAATTTATGTGTGCTAGTGCATGTGTATGAAAGAATTAAGCATAGATGATTGCTTTTCAATATAGGCTCAAAATATGTAAACTTGTTGAGACAGCAACAAATTGTACAAAGACTCAATGTGCATGAGAAAAGGTTTGAAGGTGGGGCAACTTTCCTTCTTTTTCAATATTAGTATCTTCCAAATGAAGAACCAATAGTGTATGTGCTGCGTCCCCAGAAAATGTGAAACATTCTCCTTTTGAGAAAAGAATGAGTAGCTGGTGGGGTTGTATGCAAGAGATGACATGGGCTAGTTGCCTTGTTCAATGATGGTCACCAAAGAATGTGATCCAATCAGATTATGTGGCTGCCCAGCTCAGAAAGTGGTTTGGTGCAGAGTCTAATATTCTTTTACTTTGTTCTCTCACCCTCTTTCTTTTAATGCTCACGTCTAACCAATCTCTCCTTTTCATTTTACCTCTTCACACACCATCACTCAATTCTTTTGACCCTTCTCCCCTCAATCACTCAGGGAATACTTCCGGGGTAGGAAACACTGGTTAACGTGAATCCATGGAAGTTCTGTTAAGCTCACACACTGAATCCCATGTATTATCCTAAAAGTACATGTTGTTCAACAGGAGTTTTGTACATGGAAGCACAAATACCACTTGTTACATGAAGAATATAATATTTGGAGATGTCAAAACAGAAGATGTTTGACGATGCAATTCTCCCCCTCAAACTAAAAGAGTTTGACAATTAAGCTCATATCATTTTATCATGAAGAATAAGATGTTGGAGAATAAAAAACGAATGTTGTTTATATGAACAATATATAAACATCTTTTCAATGAAAGCACATGAAATGACGTTTGATTCAATCAACAGTGAATACAAATAACGTGAGTATTACCATAGAAAGATTTAACTTTTGATACATGGTAATAACAAAGTCAAATAGAATGTTCTGAACCGTTATGTGTATTAATACTTGACAAAGTATATTGACAAGATAAAACGCAAGTATTTATCTTTAAGAACACACGGTCAGATAAGCTTTTAAGTATCCAAAAATCTGTTAGAATCACAGATATTCTCTCCCTTAACTGAAAGATTTTTTTTTAACATAAAGCAGAAAATAAAGCACTGAAGTGCGGGTTCTAATCTGATGTGATTAGAAGCCATTGTCACTTGAACCAACCTGCATAAGTGAAAGAAACAATGGTAATCATTTATGAAAATGATTCCTTTCTCGTTAACAGCAGTTGGAAAATAACACACTATCAAGAGTTGTAATACTCCCCCTTGAATCATGAGTAAGGTTTAAGACATGTTCAACATACCAAGTTTGCTGATTAGAAATTGAAATCGCTTTTCATCCAATGGCTTGGTGAAAAGATCAGCAGCTAGCAGCAGCTACATACTCAGCCTCGACAGTGGATGTTGAAACACAGTTTTGTTTCTTTGAAGTCCAACTCACAAGTTTGTCACCTATGAATTGACATGATCCAGAGGTGCTTTTCCGGTCTAGCTTACAACCTGCATGATCAGCATCTGTAAAGGTAGTTAGTTCAAAACGAGAATCCTTTGGATACCAAAGGCCTAGATTAGGAGAACCTTTGAGATATCTAAGGATTCGCTTAACAGTAGTTAAGTGCGACTCTTTAGGATTAGACTGATATCTTGCACAAAAACATGTGGCAAACATTATATCCGGGCAACTGGCAGTCAGATAAAGTAAAGATCCAATCATGCTACGATACACCTTTTGATCAACAGGCTTCCCGGAGGGATCCGCGTCTAAGAGTGTACCAGTAGCCATTGGTGTTTTAATGACTGAACTGTCTGACATATTGAACTTTTTCAAAATATCGTTTATATATTTAGCTTGATTAATAAATATGCCTTCGGATAATTGCTTTACTTGTAGACCAAGAAAGAAATTCAACTCACCCATCATCGACATCTCAAACTTTGTTTCCATTATCTTTGAAAATTTCTTACAAAATTTTGGATTTGTCGACCCAAATATTATGTCGTCAACATAAATCTGAATAAGAATCAAGTCATCACCTTGCCTTTTAAGAAATAAGGTTGTATCTACTGTACCTTTCTTGAAACCAGAAGCAAGTAGAAATTTAGTGAGAGTTTCATACCAGGCTCGCGGTGCTTGTTTAAGACCATATAGCGCTTTGTCTAAGACATAGACATGATCAGGGTGATGAGGATCAACGAAACCTTCAGGTTGAGCCACGTAGACCTCCTCATGCAGAACGCCGTTCAGGAAAGCCGACTTTACATCCATCTGATAGACTGTAAAGTTTTTGTGCGCTGCATAGGCTAGAAAGATTCTGATGGATTCGATCCTTGCAACCGGGGCGAATGTTTCATCATAGTCAATGCCCTCTTGTTGACAATACCTTTTGGCGACCAGTCGAGCTTTGTTTCTCACGACTACTCCAGCTTCGTCTTTCTTATTTCTGAATACCCACTTTGTTCCAATAACGGATTTACCTTTAGGTAGTGGGATCAAGCGCCATACCTTGTTCCTTTCGAATTGTAGAAGCTCGTCTTGCATGGCAGAAATCCAGAATGGATCACGTAGAGCTTCAACCGCTTTCTTTGGCTCTAAGGAACTGAGGAAGCTTGAAAACATACAGAAGTTAGCTGTTGCAGATCTTGTTGTGACACCAGATTGTACGTCACCTATCACGTTGTCCAGGGGATGATCCTTAGTCCAACGATGTGTGCTTGGTAGAGCTTCAACTGTTTGTTGCGTATTGGACGCATCGTTGTCATCTTGCACGGCAGGTTGCTCCATAGATGTACTCGGGACATCTTGTACTGGTGTTTCTGATACTGAGGCTTCCGGACTAGCAGTTGAAGTACTCGAGACTTCGTTTCCGGAAGAACTATCTGTAGAGACAAATTCAGCGTTAGTAGTGTCAGAAACTAACGGTGTATTAGTACCTGATGGAGATGAAGTTTTAGTGACTTCTTCGGAAGGTCCAGACATGTCTTCAGATATAGTAGGGACCTCCAAGCCTGTACCACTTGTTATTGATGTTGATATGCCTTTTTCAAAATCTGCACATATATCATCAAAGGCATCAATAAACAGTAAATCTAACTCAGATGAAGTAGAGTTAGAGTTTGAAGAAGATGATCTTTTAGAAGCTGGTTCTATTCTTAATTGAATAGAAGCTTTGTCCTTAATTGCGAGTTCTGAACTGTTGTGTCCAGAAGTCCTTGTAGAATTCTCATCAAAGGAGACATTCATGCTCTCAACAACCGTCTTAGTTCGGATAATGTAAATTCGATAAGCTTTGGATGTCAGAGAGTATCCAACGAGATATCCTTCATCCGCTTTCTTATCAAATTTTGATAATCCTTGACGCTCTTTAAGAATATAGCACCTGCAACCAAAGACACAAAGAAATTTGATATTAGGTGTACGATTGTTGATTAACTCATATGCTGTTTTATTAAATCGCTTGACCACAATGGTACGGTTCTGTGTAAAACATGCTGTAGCGACTGCCTCGGCCCAAAGGTACACGGGTAGATCTGAGTAAGCAAGCATAGTATGAGCTGCTTCAACCAGAGTGCGATTCTTCCGTTCAACAATGCCGTTTTGCTGTGGAGTGTAGGCTGCAGAGAAGTTGTGTGAAATACCCACGGAAGTAAGATAACTCTTCAGGGTGTCATTCTTGAACTCCGTGCCATTATCACTGTGAATGGTTCTTACTGGCAGTTGAAGACGTACTTGAATACGCTTGATGAAGGGACGTGTGGCAGACAGTGTAGGGAAATCTACATAGTATAGATTTCCATGGCGCTCAGCTTTGAAGACTTCGTAACCATCGTGATCTTCTAGATAGCAATGAGTGGTTGTGAAGCGGACTTGATATTGCATGTCACAGAAGTGACTGGTACTGAACAGATTGTGATCAAGTCCTTCAACATATAACACTTTTTGAGTCTTCACAACACCGTTATCGAGCATTCCATATCCTCTGACGTAGCCTTCGGCTTCAGAATTGGCAAATCTAACTGCTCCGGCAGGCTCCTCCACATAGTTATGCAAGAGGTGCTTGAATCCTGTCATGTGGCGTGAACATCCGGAATCTATTACCCACAATCGACAGGCCTGCAAAAGAGACAATTAGTTTTGCTTAGGCACCCATATCAGGATGGGTCCTTCGCGGTTAGCATCAAGCAACTCAGGAATATCATCTGGTTTGACTTTCACTCTCCATTCATAACGCGGTTTTGGAACCCATTTCCAAACCATCTTAACATTTAATTCCTGAAAGTGCTTTTTAGAAGTAGGATTGGCAACCTTAGCACAATACACTTTTAGTTGTGTAGAAGAATCATAATTAGAATTAGACTTAGAGTTCAGCTTAGCTTTGCTTTTATTCTTTTTGGACTTAGGAGGGGAGTAGTATTTGAATGAATTATCCCAACAGTGTTTGCAATAAAGAATCTTTCGAGCAAAATTCATAAACTTAGATTTATCGGAACAAATCTTACATTCATGTTTATCAAAAGAAGTACTATTCAAAATAACACTGTCTGTAGGAAAACTCCTAGAATTCAAACTATTCTTTTTATTCAAACTAAGATCTTTATTCTTCTTACTCCTCCCAACTCCATTTCCTTTTATATCTGAAACAGAAACAGGAACCGTGTTAGTCTCTAACTTAGAAGGTGGTTCTTTTCTAGTACTCTTTGAAGTCTCGCCCTTTTCAAAAATACTCGGTGGATATTCAGGACAATCAGAGTAAACAACTGTAGGTTTTGCAGGAGCATAAAATTCTGGATTAGTTCTTACCTTCCAGCTTGGATCATTGAACATCTGTTTCTCACTTGAAGCATTTTTAAACATAGTAACTTTCAAATCATTGATCTCTATGCAAAGCTCTTCATTTACTTTTAAAGACTTTTCAAGTTTATGTTTGAGATCAAAGTTTTCATCTTCAACCTCATCAAGAGACTGTTGCAACAAATCAGTTTGCTTCATCAATTCAGATGTATTATCATTCACAGAATTTGACCCCTTTAAATCAGAAACATGATCAGAGACTGAAGCATTCATAATTTCAGAGAATATCTCTTCAGTCATGGACTCAATAAACTCCGTTTTATCATTTTTAGAACAAGATTCATTCGTGTTAGCAGTTTCTTTTACAACCTCTTCAACAAGTAAAGATTTAGAAGCAATGGGATTTGAAACTGATGGTATAGTAGATGGATCAACATCCGATTCATACTCATCATATTTACATGCAGTCTCAGGTAGAACTGTGTTGGTGGTCACTGATTCTTTAGAAGGTGTGGTAAATAGTGATATAAACTCAGTAAATTCGATCTTTCGAGTTGCATAGCTTTCGTTCAAATCACCATATGTAAAACCAACAGATTTAAAAAGATTTTGAGAATCAGTGTCACCAGACTTGTTCTTTCCCATTTCTTCTTGACCTTTGGTCTCTTCAGAAGGTTTAGAAGAACTTGTTTCAACAAAAGTAGTGCGAATGTCAGGAATGTGTTTTATTGCGGAGCCAAATTTATTAAAACTATATAGGTGCTCCGGTGCCTTTTTCAAAATTTCATTAATTGGCACACCCAAACCTGGTTTAAGTTTGTAAAACCTTTCGTCTTGGAGTTTATTGGTCAACAGATTTAATGTTTGTTCAGTCTGACCTCGTTTCATGTTAATGTCCTCCAGTTGCTTTATTTTGGTGTAAGCTTCATTTCGTTCTTTATAACAAACTTCAAATTTGATTTGAAACTCACCCTTTTCAGCATTAAGATTCACAAGATCTGTTTCTAAACCAGATATTTTTTCTTTTAAAGACTCTTTTTCAGCTTTTAAATCATCTTTTTCCTTTTCCTTTTCTTCCACAACAACTTTTAAAATAGCATTTTCATCACGAAAGCTTAAAACAGATTGATGTGCAGAGCTAAGTTTGCCTTTCAGTAAAGCAAATTCATCTTTCATGCCATGTATTTGGGCCATTAAAGATTCAATAAGTTCAGAATTTTCACTTACCTCAGAGTTTGCTTCTTCGGATTGTGTCTCAGAGTCTTCATCGTCACCTTCCAGCTTTGCCATGTAAGAAACTTGGGTGAAATGTGCTTGCTCCTCGTCATCAGAACTTTGGAACAACCAGTTCTCTTCTTCAGCCATTAGTACTTTTCCTTCTTCAGCTTTCTTGGCAATCAGTGACTTTCTTGAGTAGTACTCTGAGTTCTTCACTTTCTTGAATTTGCAGTCCTTTGAGAAGTGCCCAAATTTGCCACAGTTGTAGCATCTTCCCGGTTCATCCTTTCGCTCTTCTCGCTTCTCCTCTCTCTTTCCTTCTCTTCTATCTTCCTTCCGATCTTCTCGTCCTTCCTCTCTCTTTCCATGCCTCGGCTTGTATCGCATCTCAGACTTTTCTTTCTTGTATCCATCATACTTTGGCTTTGAGTAAAAAAATTTCTTGCCAAAGCTTTTCTTGAATCGTCGCGTAATGAGAGCCAAGTCTTCAGAGAACTTTTTAATATCAGGATCTGAATCAACTTCCAGTTCTTCATCGCTTGAATCAGAGTCAGAGTCAGTAACTTCAGTAATTAGAGCTTTAGACGCCTTTTTCTTCGACCTTGCAGAGGATACAGAACCTTTGCCGGCTATGAGAGCCACAAAATCCTTCAGATGATTAGACTCATTATTCATCGTTCTCACCTCATCCTCATGTTGAGCAAGAGTAGAGAAGCTATCGGTGACATTTTCTCGAGCCATATTCTTCGACATCTGGAGGTTGATAGTAAAGTTCTTCCATTCTGGATTCAGATTCTTGATGAACTTGTAATTTATCTCAGAAGCAGATTTGGCGATGTTGTTCCTCCGCAAGTCATTGAGAATAATGTTGTACCTATTGTAGGTATCTAAAAGCAGCTCTCCTTCTTTTGCATGAAATCCCTCGTAAGCATTTATGCACATATTCTGCTTAGCATGAATAGAAGCTTCACTTCCTTCAAACTGCCTTGCTAGTTCATCCCAGATTCCTTTAGCAGTGCTCTGACTGTCGACACGATTGTAGATGTCGTTTGGAATTGCAATCGTTAGATAGATTAGAGCCTCTTCTTCTAACTTGAGCTGGTCTTTCTGCTTTTCAGTGAAGAACTGAACAGGTTTAGGAATCTCTCTGTCAGGGATTTCAGGAGAGGAATCTGTAGCAGGTTGACCCTTTACTGTGATCATTGGAGTTTTAGGACCTTCAATGATTATTGTCATGAATTCTCTGTTCTTGTGATTCAGAAACTGAATCATTCTGGTCTTCCATTGCTGATACTCATTAGCCACGAGGACAGGAGGTTTGACTTGAGAGCCCATCGAGAGAAGCTGATTCGACATCTTAGTTGTACTGTTAGTAAATAGACTTTTCTGTACCAAGACAACCAACTAGATGAGATCGTTAGAATCAAAAGTAAAGACTACACTCAAAAATTTTCAGAAAAAATAAATTTCCAAAAATAATCAAATGCAGTCCTATCAATCAGTATAAAGCTTCAAATAATACTGAATCAAAAAGAAACAGTTGATCTCGAAAAGAACTTTGTCCCCCTTCGCAGACTTAGCACGGGGGTCCCGCTAACCGGTTAGCGGATGGGGATGTGCTTCGAAGAATGAACTGTACCGGTCGAAGGAAAGACCGGAGTATGCAAGTACCCGGTCGAATGGCAAGACCGGAGTAACAAGTATCCGGTCGAATGGCAAAACCGGAATAACAAGTATCCGGTCGAATGGCAAGACCGGGAATACGAGTATCCGGTCGAATGGCAAGACCGGAGTAACAAGGTATCCGGTCGAAAGGCGAAGACCTAAGTAACAAAGTATCGGTCGAATACTAGACCGGAAACCACTAAGGTCCGGTCGATGCACCTACCCGGTCGAAGCAAAGACCGGGGAATGCTAAGGTTCGGTCGAAGGGAATGACCAGAGATCACAACTACCCGGTCGAAGTAAGGACCGATGTTTACAAACTCTCGGTCGAAGACTCAGGTCGAATAACTATCGGTCAAAGCAATAATATTGATAACCACAGTAACAGATATGATCGATTAACTCATAAGACCGATAATCATGATGAATAAACCGAAGAACACGATGAATATCTGGGATTCGACCGAAACCAAACCCAGAAATTTTAATCGACCGATGAACACAATTAAACCAACAAATAAGCAATCATTCGATCGAATGTAACACAAAAACACAAATAATCAAATACTAATCGACCGGATTCGATAACAGATTCATGAAATCGGATGAACATTATTTTTTCGATGAACAGTAAATTTTTCGATGAATAGTAAAATCGAAAAAAATATAGATTTAATCCTAAAACTTGATTCTTTAGGCTCTGATACCAATTGTTATCCCAGTTTAATCTAGTTGGTAAGCAATTATCACAGAACACATATAGATCAATAGATAATAAAGATTAATAATAACATACCAATCCCTTGAATAAACAATGAAACCCTTGAGTGTTCTTGATACCCTTTGAATACATAGAAAACGTATAGCGACTATTTAGAAAATTATCAGAGTTCTTACCTAAAACTAATTAAACAAAACTTTAAATACCTAAGTCATATGGGCTTTAATCTTAATGGGCTTTCTAATGGGCTTGGGCCCAATAGCTTAATAACTATTAACTTATTACATAATAAACCCTCTAATTAACTTTAGCACAATTGCAGTTTAAACCCTTAACTTTAACTTTAATCTTGAATACAATTTATGATCCAACACTATTAAATAAACAAACAAACGAATCGAGCAAAGCAAACTAACGTACATTGGGTAATGTCAACTTCAGATTTTGGTAATGGTGGGAATTCGTTATGCAAAATTACTTCAACCCTCTTTCGAGGTGGAAAAGCTTTTCTAACCCAAGACCCATATTTACTTTCGCATTATGTAAACGTTGGGAAGAAACATTATTATTTAAAACAAATATTTTTCCCAATTAAAGTCCCTAACTATTTATCATGTCAGGACCGTTGTCACCGATCAATTTAATCTAAGTAAAAGACCGAACATTCTTTCATATCTAAAACTAATCGAATTTAACTAAAGACATTTTATAAAAATTGGTTAATCAAACATTAGCTTTCGTTATATGAAAAACCAACCAACTAAAACTCAAAAGTTTATTATAAAACGATTGATCAATACTGCAACGTCTATCCAAAGTGACGATTACCCAAAAGAACGATATCCAAAGTGTCACTCTCCAATAATCGTTTTTATCCTACGAAAGCGGTAAATTAAATTAAGAACGATGCATAAATTAAAAAGATGCGAAAAATAAAAATAGGGAGAGAAATCCAAACATATAAATAAAAAATACGGAGAAACGAAACGTTACAACGAGTGTTAATTAATGTTGAATGAGAATCTGCCACATTTCATCTTCATCTTCGATCCGTCAAAACATCACATCATCTTCACATCTTCAAAGGACTCAACAAACGAAGAATTCAAAAATCTCAAAACCTAAATCTAAACTAAAACAACTTAAAAAATCAAACCAAACTAAAACTAAAACTAAAGAAAAGAAATAAAAGAAAAACAAAAGAATAAAACAAAAAAGAAACCGCGTAGCCATGGGGAAAGAAAAGAGACATATGTCCAAAACCTAAAATCAATTTCTCTATATACAAATAAAACTTTCCAAATTGGCCCCGCATCTTTGCACCTATAGGACCTCACAAAATTACCTATAGGACCTCACAAAATTACCATAGCCACTAAGGGAAGGGAAATATGATCTACATAGATGAAAAATCACGGTTTCGCTCAAATCACTCTAGCGTGTTTAGGGATGTGTATACGCTCAATGTCTACCCAATCAAGAAATATGAAATGCACTCTTGACGCGTTTGAAACAATTCTCAAGTCTAAAATTTTTTCATAAAAATTGCATGAGATGAAGACTTTTGGGTAAGGATAAGGTTTAAAGTAAGAATTTTGGTTTTTTTTTTGCACATAAGTTCCTTCATACAATTTTCAACGGATTTTAACTTATTCTTTGCGAAACTAACTATATAAATGCATTTTTTATTTATTTTTCATGCATTCCCTTTTTTTTTTCATTTTACGAACCCACATGCTATGTTTGTGTATACTACTAAAACTAAATGTTTTAATCCGTTTTAAATTTTTTGGAAAGAAAAACTATATGTGCAATTTTTTTTGTTGGTTTTGGTGTGTATGGTTTTCAAGGAAAGAGGTGTTTAGGCTCAAAGTGGTTGCAAAAGGATTTTTTTTTTCTGTTTTTGTTAATGTAGATGTTTTAAGAAAAGATGGTCTCAATGTAAAAATTATAATAGCTTTAGACGAGAAATGAATCAAAAACCAAGTAATACACCTCGATGGGTGGTAACACACAAGAAAAGAAAATGGGATTGATTATATATATGTTAATCCAATACGAACCAAATTCTTACAAGGTAAAGTACATCCAAGTAGTCATAGGCGTAATATAGGGGGACTACGGTAAGAAAAGTTAATCCTAAAAGTTACGTGGAACAATATGCAAAGTAGTGTGTGCAAATGACTAACCAAGGGAAAATAATGTTTCTAAAAAAATCCCTACATCATGGTCAATAAACCATAAAGTACATAATTAAAAATTGATACCCAGTGAGAGGTGGTTACTACGAGCTCTAAAAGCATGGAGAAACGCCAAAAATCTTTTTGGATTTTTTTAAACTTTATATGCAATGCAATGATATGATGCAAAGTGCAGCAAAAATGGAAAAAAAATGCATGAATGCTTAAATAAAAGAGAAAAGAAGTAAAAAAAATAAACAAACAAATACCCCACCAACAAGCTAAAAATGAGCATTGTCCTCAATGCTTGACTAGGGTAAAAGAATCAAAATCACTGCAGGGAGCGTGGTTCAATAATGACATACATGACAACGCTACATGATGAATAATTGATGCAATTCAGTGCAAAGTGATCAAATCTTATTGTTTTCCCAGTGGTGGCAACCCAACTAATACAAGAATCATGCAATTCAAGTACTACTCGAATGAAACAAAAAGTCAACATACACATAATGTTAAAAGAACGAATTTACCGAGTATATAAAACCGAAGACTTTGGTGCTTTTTGATGCTTTAAGGTCTTAGAAGCACTTGATCACCTGTAAAAACATGATTCACAAACAAAGAAAAATTTGGCGGTTGTCAGCGCTGCCACGGTGGGGAGATGACAGATGCCAAAGTTAAATAGTTGGAGGAGGAAAATGAAAAGGAGAAAGCACTTTGGACGGTGGGATTAGAAGTAAAAGGTAAAAAAAGAAAAAAAAAGGAGAAGAGATGGCGAGAAGGAGAAAAAGAAATAGAAAAAAAAAAAGAAAGGAAAAAAATTTAAATAAATAAAAACCTTTTTTATTTAAATAAGAAAAAGTAAAAAAAAAATAATCAGAAAAAAAAATTAATCAGAAAAAAAATCTTTTTTTTTATTTTGTTCACGACAGTGACTAAAGACGTCATGCCAATGACGGAGGGTAGAAATTTGTGGCTCTTGAGATCAGCTCCTTTCACGCCAGTGACTAAACCCGTCAACCTAGTGACGCAGAACAGAAAGTTGGGATTTCTAGGATTAATTCCCTTCATGCCAGTGACGAGAGGCAGAAAATTAAGAGCCTAAAAATTGAACCATGAATTAAACAAGAAGAAGAATGGCTCGTTTATCGTCGTGAGCTTGATGAATAATTAAACGATTAGGGAGAAGTGAGGGTACGAATCGGTGAAAACGAAACGATTGACTTAAATGTTCACCAATTCATACGGGCCATGTAAACACATAAAAGTCACACCGAATAACCAGTGTGTTTTCATTATAAAACAAGTTACACAACTCATAGCCGAAAATTAAATAAGGGTAAAGAAAGAAGGATCGGTAATGACCGACTTGACATAAAAAAAAATACCGAATCTGAGTAAATAAAAAAAACACGTAAGACACATTAAAACAAGATTAAGTTAGCATCCCACATCACCTCTAATGGTGATAACCATCTCTATCATAGAAAAAAAACACGTTTCAACAATCTGTCACCCGACACTATTAAGTATGATTAATTGAACTCCGCAAAAAGAGGTGGATTAACGGATAAAAAAATCAACCACGCAGCCTAGTGTATATGGACGAAAATAAAATGGGAAAATAGAAATGAGGTAAAGACGTAGACTAGTAAGTCCAAAACAAAGTCCATGTTAGCCTGATTGCCGTCCCGACAACGGTGCCAAAAACTTGATGTGGGTTTTAAAATTTATAACCGCAAGCGTACGAGAGGTGTAGCATACGAGTCGATCACAGGGAGGCGATGGACTAAACATGGACTCGTTCTAGACTATGGCCTAGCTACGTGAATTCATCAATATTTTGATTTTTATATTAAAACTAGTTAAATAAACAAACAAACGAATCGAGAAGAGCAAACTAACGGACATTGGGTAATGTCAACTTCAGATTTTGGTAATGGTGGGAATTCGTTATGCAAAATTACTTCAACCCTCTTTCGAGGTGGAAAATCTTTTCTAACCCAAGACCCATATTTACTTTCGCACTATGTGTACGTTGGGAAGAAAATTATTATTTAAAACAAATATTTTTCCCAATCAATGTTCCTAACTATTTATCATGTTAGGACCGTTGTCACCGATCAATTTAATCTAAGTAAAAGACCGAACCTTCGTTCATATCTAAAACTAATCGAATTTAACTAAAGACTTTTTATAAAAATTGGTTGATCAAGCATTAGCTTTCGTTATATGAAAAATCAATCAACTTAAACTCAAAAGTTTATTATAAAAACGATTGATCAATACCGCAACGTCTATCCAAAGTGACGATTACCAAAAAGAACGATAACTAAACTACGAAACAAAACATAATATAAATCTAAACAAAACAATAAAATTAATCTACGAAAGTTGTAAAGATCGATCCAAGGAGTGTCACTCTCCAAGAATCGTTTTTAGACTACGAAAGCGGTAATTAAATTAAGAATGATACATAAATTAAAAAGATGCGAAAAATAAAAATAAGGAGAGAAATCCAAACATATAAATAAAAAATATGGAGAAACGAAACGTTACAACGGGTGTTGAATTTTGAATGAGAATCTGTCACATTTCATCTTCATCTTCGATCCGTCAAAACATCACATCATCTTCACATCTTCAAAGGACTCAACGAATGAAGAATTCACAAATCTCAAAACCTAAATATAAACTAAAACAATTTAAAAAATCAAACCAAACTAAAACTAAAACTAAAGAAAAGAAATAAAAGAAAAACAAAAGAAAAAAAACAAAAAAGAAACGGCGTAGCCGTGGGGAAAGAAAAGAGATATATGTCCAAAACCTAAAATCAATTTCTCTATATATAAATAAAACTTTCCAAATTAGCCCCCCATCTTTGCAGCATTTCCAAAAACAACCCTCTTGAACTCTTTTATTTCAAAAGCTTCTTTGATAAATTATTTTCTTTTAACTTTGGTCCAACATTTGTCATTATTCTTGGATTTGCCCACCAAATAAAGATCGATCAAAAATTTTAAATCCATCGTCATCCATTTCATGCTTTCGATGTGAATTACCTGTCAAAACCCGAGAAAACCACAAAAATACCAATGTAATATCCCCAATCGATTATTAAACGAAAATTAACTAAAAATTTAATAAAATCTATATGCAAACAATTAAACTAAATGCAAAATGAAATTATAAACTACTACGATAAATGCATAAAATGCACTTAACAAAATACCCACAAGCTAAACCTTTCTTGTCTCGAAGAAAGAGATTAGAATTTATTACGGAATGGGTGAAAAGAAGAAAAAGAAAACAAACAACGATCTCCACAAATATTCAAGCGAGTTAATACACTAGCTCACTAGTCACAATCTAATGTTAGGATTTTCCAATGTACAAATGCAACTTGTTACCACGTGTTTAGATGAAAATAGTAGTAGAAACACATATTTCACCCAAATGTCATACTAACACAACACCAAACATAGCATATCACAAAAACTCGCACCTATAGGACCTCACAAAATTACCATAGCCACTAAGGGAAGGGAAATATGATCTACATGGATGGAAACTCACGGTTTCACTCAAATCAATCTAGCCTGTTTAGGGATGTGTATACGCTCAATGTCTACCCAATCGAGAAATATGAAATGCACTCTTGACGCGTTTGAAACAATTCTCAAGTCTAAAAATTTTCATAAAAATTGCATGAGATGAAGACTTTTGGGTAAGGATAAGGTTTAAGGTAGGAATTTTTTTTTTTTTTTTTTTTTGAGCACATAAGTTCCTTCCTACAATTTCCAACGGATTTTAACTTATTCCTTGTGAAACTAACTATATAAATGCATTTTTTATTTATTTTTCATACATTCCCTTTTTTTTTATTTTACGAACCCACAAGCTATGTTTGTGTATACAACTAAAACTAAATGTTTCAATCCGTTTTTAATTTTTTGGAACGAAAAACTGCATGTGCAATTTTTTTTGGTGGTTTAAGTGTGTATGGTTTTCATGGAAAGAGTAAGTGTTTAGGCTCAAAGTGGTTGCAAAAGGAAAACTTTTTTGTGTTTTTGTTAATATAGATGGTTTTAAGAAAAGATGGCCTAAATGCAAAAATTATAATAACTTTAGACGAGAAATGAATCAAAAACCAAGGAATACACCTCTATGGGTGGTAACACGCAGGAAAAGAAAATGGGGTTGATTATATATGTGTCAATCCAATACGGCCCAAATTCTTACAAGGTAAAGTCCATCCAAGTAGTCATAGGCGTAATATAGGGGGACTACGGTAAGAAAAGTTAATCCTAAAAGTTACGTGGAACAATATGCAAAGTGGTGTGTGCAAATGACTAACCAAGGGAAAATAATGTTTCTAAAAAAAATCCTTACATCATGGTCAATAAACCATAAAGTACATTAGTATGCATAATTAAAAATTGATACCCAGTGAGAGGTGGTTACTACGACCTCTAAAATCGTGGAGAAACGTCAAAAATCTTTTTGGATTTTTTTAAACTTTTTATGCAATGCAATGATATGATGCAAAGTGCAACAAAAAATGGAAAAAAATGCATGAATGCTCAAATAAAAGAGAAAAGAAGTAAAAAAAAACATAAACAAACAGATACCCCACCCACAAGCTAAAAATGAGCATTGTCCTCAATGCTTGACTAGTGTAAGGGAATCAAAATCAACGCGGGGAGCGTGCTTCAATAATGACATATATGACAACGATACATGATGAATAATGTATGCAATTCAGTGCAAAGTGATCAAATCTTATTGTTTGCCCAGTGGTGGCAACCCAACTAATACAAGAATCATGCAATTCAAGTACTACTCGAATGAAACAACAAGTCAACATACACATAATGTTAAAATATCGAATTTACCGAGTGTATGAAACCGAAGACTTTGCTGCTTTTTGATGCTTTGAAGGTCTTAGAAGCACTTGATCACCTGTAAGAACATGATTCATAAACAAAGAAAAATTTGGTGGTTGTCAGCACTGCCACGGTGGGGGAGATGACGGATGCCAAAGTTAAATAGTCGAAGGAGGAAATGAAAAAGAGAAAGCACTTTGGACGGTGGGATTAGAAGTAAAGGGTAAAAAAAGAAAAAAAAAAAAAGGAGAAGAGATGGCGAGAAGGAGAAAAAGGAGAAGAAAAAGAAAAAGAAAAGAAAGGAAAAAAATTTAAAAAAATAAAAACCTTTTTTTTTGAAATAAGAAAAAGTAAAAAAAAAATAGAAATAAAAAAATAATTAGAATTTTTTTTTAATTTTGTTCACGCTAGTGACTAAACACGTCACGCAAGTGACGGAGGGCAGAAAGTTGTGGCTCTTGAGATCAGTTCCTTTCACGCCAGTGACTAAACCCCTCACGCCAGTGACGCAGAACAGAAAGTTGGGATTTTTAGGATCAATTCTTTTCACGCCAGTGACGAGAGGCAGAAAATTAAGAGCCTAAAAATTGAACCATGAATTAAACAAGAAGAAGAATGGCTCGTTTATCGTCGTGAGCTTGACGAAGAATTAAACGATTAGGGAGAAGTGAGGGTACGAATCGGTGAAAACCAAATGATTAACTTAAATGTTCACCAATTCATACGGGTCATGTAAACACATAAAAGTCACACCGAATAACCAGTGTGTTTTCATTATAAAACAAGTTACACAACCCATAGCCGAGAATTAAATAAGGGTAAAGAAAGAAGGATCGGTAATGTCCGGCTTGACATAAAAAAATACCGAATCCGAGTAAATAAAAAAAACACGTAAGACGCATTAAAACAAGATTAAGTTAGCATCACACATCACCTCTAATGGTGATAACCATTTTTATCATAGAAAAAAACACGTCTCAACAATCCGTCACCCGACACTATTAAGCATGATTAATTGTACTCCGCAAAAAGAGGTGGATTAACGGATAAAAAAATCAACCACGCAACCTAGTGTATATGGACGAAAAGAAAATGGGAAAATAGAAATGAGGTAAAGACGTAGACTAGTAAATCCAAAACAAAGTCCATGTTAGCCTGATTGCCTCCCCGGCAACGGCGCCAAAAACTTGATGTGGGTTTTAAAATTTATAACCGCAAGCGTACGGGAGGTGTAGCTACATGTCGATCACAGGGAGGCGATGGACTAAACATGGACTCGTTCTAGACTATGGCCTAGCTACGTGAATTCATCAATATTTTCATTTTTATATTAAAACTAGTTAAATAAACAAACAAACAAATGGAGCAAAGCAAACTAACGGACATTGAGTAATGTCAACTTCAGATTTTGGTAATGATGGGAATTCGTTATGCAAAATTACTTCAACCCTCTTTCGAGGTGGAAAAGCTTTTCTAAACCAAGACCCATATTTACTTTCGCATTATGTGTATGTTGGGAAGAAACATTATTATTTAAAACAAATATTTTTCCCAATCAACGTCCCTAACTATTTATCATGTTAGGACCGTTGTCACCGATCAATTTAATCTAAGTAAAAACCGAACCTTCGTTCATATCTAAAACTAATCGAATTTAACTAAAGACGTTTTATAAAAATTGGTTAATCAAACATTAGCTTTCGTTATATGAAAAATCAACCAACTAAAACTCAAAAGTTTATTATAAAAACGATTGATCAATACCGCAACGTCTATCCAAAGTGACGATTACCCAAAAGAATGATAACTAAACTACGAAACAAAACATAATATAAATCTAAACAAAACAATAAAATTAATCTACAAAAGCTGTAAAGATCGATCCAAGGAGTGTCACTCTCCAAGAATCGTTTTTAGCCTACGAAAACGGTAAATTAAATTAAGAACGATGCATAAACTAAAAAGATGTGAAAAATAAAAATAGGGAGAGAAATCCAATCATATAAATAAAAAAATATGTAGAAACGAAACGTTACAACGGATGTTGAATGTTGAATGAGAATCCGTCACATTTCATCTTCATCTTCGATCCGTCAAAACATCACATCATCTTCACATCTTCAAAGGACTCAACGAACGAAGGATTCACAAATCTCGAAACCTAAATCTAAACTAAAACAACTTAAAAAATCAAAACAAACTAAAACGAAAACTAAAGAAAAGAAATAAAAGAAAAACAAAAGAAAAAAAACAAAAAAGAAACGGGCGTAGCCGTGGGGAAAGAAAAGAGATATATGTCAAAAACCTAAAATCAATTTCTCTATATATAAATAAAACTTTCCAAATTGGCCCCCCATCTTTGCTGCATTTCCAAAAACAACCATCTTGAACTATTTTATTTCAAAAGCTCCTTTGATGAATTATTTTCTTTCAACTTTGGTCTAACATTTGTCATTATTCTTGGATTTGCCCACCAAATAAAGATCAATCAAAAACTTTAAATCCATCGTCATCCATTTCACGCTTTCGATGTGAATTACCTGTCAAAACCCGAGAAAACCACAAAAATACCAATGTAATATCCCCAATCGATTATTAAACGAAAATTAACTAAAAATATAGTAAAATCTACATGCAAACAATTAAACTAAATGCAAAATGCAATTATAAACTACTACGATGAATGCATAAAATGCACTTAACATTTGTTGCCTAGGGGGAGTCTGGCATAGTCTGTAATCTGCGTAAATCATTGTATGGTTTAAAGCAATCCCCTCGTGCTTGGTTTGGATGGTTTAATGTTGTAGTGGCCGAGTTGGTATGGCAGAGGAGCTCTTATGACCATTCACTTTTCTTTACTTTGTCCTCTTCTGGATGTATTCTATTAGTGGTGTATGTTGATGACATTGTGATTACCGTGAGTGATGAAATTGGGATCAAGAAGCTGAAAGATTTCCTTGCGTCTCGGTTTCAAGCAAAGGACCTAGGTCCTTTAAAATACTTCTTGGGAATTGAAGTATCTCGTACTCGGAAAGGGATCTGCTTGTCTCAATGGAAATATTGTATGGATGAATTGAATGACTCTGAGATGATTGAAACAAAACCGGGTAAGGACCTAATGATTCCGAACATGAAATTGAAAGCAGACGATGGAGATCTACTTGAGGATCCAGAAAAGTACAGAAAAATTGTGGGAAAGCTAAACTACCTAACGATTACACGTCCTGACATCGCTTTTCCGGTAAGTGTTGTAAACCAGTTTATGTCATCCCCAAGAACTCCACATTGAGAGGTTGTTAGGCAAATACTGAAGTACCTAAAGCATGCCCCTGGCGTTGGCATTATTTATCAAAATCATGGCCATCATGTCATAGAAGGGTTTACAGATGCCGACTATAATGGGGATCCTACGAACATGCGGTCTATGACAGGCTATTGTGTGTTGGTTGGAGGGAATCTAGTCTCGTGGAAAAGAAAGAAACAGAATGTCGTTTCCTTGTCAAGTGCTGAATCTGAATATAGGGCTATGGCCCAAACCACTTGTGAGTTGATATGGTTGCGTAATTTGCTAGGTGAACTTGGGTTTGCTCAATGTAAACTGATGAATCTATATTGTGATAATGAGGCGGCTATCCACATTGCAAACAATCTCGTGTTTGATGAGAGAACAAAACATATCTAAGTGGACTGTCATTTCACTCGTGAAAAGCTAGAAGATGGAACCATCTCAACTCCCTTTGTTCGAACGGGAAGTCAACTTGCAGATGTCTTTACCAAAGCTTTACCTAGTTCGCGGAACTCTTCTATTTGTAACAAGCTGGGCATGATTAACATCTATGCTCCAGCTTGAGGGGGAATGTTAGAATGTAAAATTATGTATTTATTTAGTTAGGCCTATTAGCCCGTGGGCCCTTGGGGTTTCTCTTCTTTAGGGTTTCCTTTTCTTCTAGATTTCTTGCCTATATATATATATATATGTATATATATATATATATGTATATATATATATGTATATATATCTGTGTACCCTTTCATTGTAAAGATAAGAAAATCAATAATATAATCTCTGATTACAGTACTTATAGCATCCCCAATCCTCAGTTTAATAGCTTCAAAGTCAAGACAACTAACCATCAAGGATCCTTCACAGCATGGATACCAAAACCAAAATCTTCCTAATCTGTTTTGTAGGAATGTCATGTGTGATTTAATTCAGATTATTCACATCACATGACTACAATAAAAAGTTATGCCATCTTTTGAGGGGGAGTACCATGTTGTTAATTTTTCATATTGACTTCTGAACAAATCAGTTCAGGACTCGTTCTTAAATGTTTTTGACTTCTAATTATCTCAAATCAGAAACTTTACTTCAACGCTTTGGCGAGTTAAAGGAGTGTTAGGGTTTTTAATGTTTCTATGGTCAATCCAGAACCGGAAGGACCTACCAAAGAAATACATCCAATTCATAGATATCAGTGAGGGGTCTAGCTTTATAGATGAGTTCGGAGTGAAAAGAATTGGTGAGGATGTGACAGGACTTAAAAGAATTATTGGTCCTTACCAAACCGAGTCAGTTATCTGGGTTACCACATAATCTATTCATTCTCGTTCTTTGGAGATGGATATTGAAATAGACATGAACCCAGTGTCAATAACTCGTGTCACCCCTCCCAGCCACTCAAGTGTCTCACAAAAGATACTTGTTTCATATATGAATAGAGATTTAACACATAATCTATCTATTCCTCACTCGGAGGTCTTAGATATTGAAAAAGGAAGACATCAACTCCGGTCTCCGAACTTCATATTCTACTCACTGTGTCTATTGATTTCAAACATGTATCTCAGGTTGAATCAATCTTTGAGCCTAATCGATATGATTTATACTTCTTTCACACACGCACGAATCTTTGTGATTCCCCTTGCATATCTTTGTGATATTGCCATAACAGTTTGAGAAGTAATTTTTTTTAATATTTTACTTCAGTGATAACTGGAAGTCCTATCAGAGATACTCAAGCCAACTCTGAAAATAGGCCACACAATTATTTCATTTGTTGTGATAACAGTTACTATTGTGTTTCTGTGTTAGCTGTTACCCGTAGTTACTGAATCGTTTTATCTGGTATTGTGTTACTCATCCATTTAGTCTTTGAGTGTTACATGATGCTCAGGATTCTCCTAATCATCATGAGGGGGAGAACGACACAAAATTCAAAGACACAGATTATCGTTTTGAGGGGGAATTAGCAAAATCTGAGGGGGAGTAACAAAATTTCTTAAATTTGAGGTTGAAAAGCCATTGGATTTCAAGATTGCCTTTCTTCTATCCCGTATCATGTGGTGTCTGCTACAAGTTTGTCCCTCTTACAAGCTGATTGAAATAAGTTCTGAAGCTGAAAGAATATTCAACTCGCGATTCAAAGACACATTCTCTGTTTTTAATCTGAAGATGCACCGTGGAATGTCACGTAACTCACACATTATCTTTCTTGTGTGTTGATCCGATGTGTTGAGTTTCTATAGTTGAAAGATGCTCAATAGTGCGTCCAGTCGAGGCTAATGTACATTGAATCTGGTTACAAAGTTGAAATATGAAAACCAAGAGTTTTATTCAAGGGGGAGCTGGGAAAGACATGAAGACAAGCAACACCAAAGTCTTTCATAGATTCTAGAGGGAAAGAAGATCCAGGCCTGAAGATTTCATGATGATAAATGTCTCATTCAAATTTAGGGTGAGATTGTTAGGACTGAAAGTCCTAATGCGTTGAAAGTTGTATAACACATTTATAGAGTTTAATTGGTTTATTATTTAAAGCGTTGTAAAAGCCTTTATTGTAATTGGGCTTATTTGATTGTTGGGCTTTTGGGCCCTAGGTCTTATGCGTTTCATATATATATATATATATATATATATATATATATATATATATAGGTTCCTAAACCTATTTTTCTAGAAAAATGGTCACTCATAGGCTTACTAATCCGTATTAGAAATTCTCTCTGTAAACCTTAAACCATTTATTAATAAATCTAATCATATGACAAGCAGTTGTGATTCAATTTGTGTTTCTTATTGATTATTATCTGTGATTGCACTGTTTCTGGGATCTACATATTCCCAATTTTTGATTTCATCTTAGGCATTTAGATTTGAGTTTTCCTCAACCTAGGGTTTATATTTTACAATGGATGAAACATCAAACCTTTTTTGCGGTGGATGTTCTATAAGTTGTTGCCAATAAATTTCTACAAGGAATGTGATTTAAGTTTTTATTTCATCTAGCATGTAACACCTCTAAAATTGGAAAATAATAGACAATTTACAACTTCCAAAAATCCCGTAATTACATAACGTGGAACACGAAAATCTAAAGTTACAAGGGAAGAAACACAACAACATGTATCAGAGTTCTAACGGAACTATCTAGTCCCACAAACGAAAACAAAGTCCGACGGGTGTTACTACAATCACCAAGTTCGCTATCTTCTCAAACCGGATGACGTCACTAGAGTCATCCTACCGGAACTTCTACCCAACTTCACTCGCCACTCAGATCCATCTAAGACCTGATATACATATCGATAAGAAAAAGTGTTAGACTTAACGCCTAGTGAGTTAAAGCAGTTTGATCATATATAATTAATAAGACGTTTTAAAACCAATAACGTACTCTAAAAGCATCCACACTTGAAACATCAGATATAAAGGTTTTATTTCCATATCACGTCTCTACTCAGGCCAAATACACCGTTTTAAAATATTTAGACACCATTCGATTTCTCCCAAAACGCACCCATGAAATACTTTATCAAAAGCTATTTGCATAAATATATGGTACATTTCAACACCGAAAGTGTGGGTAAAGGAATACCCGAAAATAACACCTTTCGATGACGAGAGAGACCCAAATTCCATCGAATGTGGCAGAACATAAAGTTAAGCCACTTATCAATATTCACGAGATTTACCATGGTCATGGATCCCCGTATACGGCTCCGTTGAGCAACCACCGCAAGATACCCAAATGACCCTAGTCTACTTGACCTCTAGATGAGTGTCACCACAAAAGTCACAAGTCCCCGTATCTGGCTCACCATGGGCACCACCACAAGACTTAGCTCCATATACGGCTCTGTATAGCACCACCGCAAGCTTATATAACAACATGACTTGGGGACCACTCACTAGACTCAAACATGGACATCAAAACTCCATGATGAACATAACGACTCATATGCCTATGGATCTATTGCATTACAGTCTAAACATTACATGACTCCAAATGAATGAACTAATGCATTCAAACATGTAATAACCAACATTTTTATAATAGTTACCTTTTCATAAAATGCTCCATTGAGCCATTTAAACCAGACGACGTCCCAAAATTCATTTGAGTAATAAACAAGCCATAAGGTAATCATAAGACGTTGGCAAAATAATAAACCCATTATGGCTACATGAGCCAAAGTTCAACTTTTCCAAAATGACACTTTCCAAAGTATGGTTGGCCAAAGGCCAAATTGTAAGGTTTACAATTAACCAATATTCATAAGGTCAAGAATAACCGTTCCCAATCACCCAAGTAAAAGTCATTAAGTTCCAACATTCAAAACTCGTTAGTTTGGTAAAGTCACCAAATAAACCGTAATCAAATAATTATCCATAAGTTTTCAACTCTTAAAATCAAGCCATCGAAACCCATTTGTAACCCCAAATTGCATATTTAGAAAGCAACGAATTATGTTATTCAAATCCTTCAAGAACCCCATAAAATGTTTCTTAATGGATCAACATCCACTTTGGTGGCCAAAACGCCCAATATCACTTTATAAATTATTTATAAACATTTAACAACCCAATATGCTCAAGAATCCCAAAACCATCAAACCCCATTTGTATATCAAGTGAGCACATAATAGTATGTTTAAAACCCAAAACATTTATATTTTGACATGTATATAGTTTTGTAAATCAACTAGAACTCACCATGCTAGATTTAGACTAAATCTAGGTTTTACCTCCAAAGCTTTAGCTCCTTGGATGAAGTCTTGAAACCTTCTAAGTCCTAGCCTCAAGCTTTCAACAAGATCCTTAACCATAAATACTTCCAAATCACACCAAGTTCTAACACAAAGGAAAAGAATAGGAAAATGACAAAACCCTAATTTCTTAGGAGAAGGAAGAGAGAAGATTACCTTATTCACCACTTGTATTCACCAACAATAAACTTCTAAGGTTACTAATATGACCCCAAACTTAAGCTCTTCAAAGAAGGAAGATGGTTTGATGAAACCCTAGGAACTTAGAAATTCTTGAAATGAGATGAAGTGGAGAGTCTCTCACCCTTGCTTCTAAATTCTCACTTAAATGTGAAGAGTCTTCTTACAAAACACGGGAATGCACCTTGGAGGCTCCAAAAATCCGATTTTTAGAGTGAGGGTTCGTTTCTTGGTAGAGAAGAGTGAAGTAGGTGGAGTTAACAAATGAAAGAGGCTGAAATTCGACATTTAAAACGACCAGGGGCCGACCGCGATAGTGCCCAGCGATTCTGCCCGGGGCACTCTCGCCTGGAGTGTACCGCAGGCACTCCCCCGCTGGCGACTATGCCTAGCGATTGTAACCATGGTCACTCTCGCATGGCACTATTTCCTGGAGTGTACCGCAGGCACTCCCCCGCTGGCGACTATGCCTAGCGATTGTGACCCTGGTCACTCTCGCATGACACTATCGACTAGAGTGTACCGCGGGTGGTACCCTCCTTGCGAGAATGACATAGAGACAGTGACTTTTGTCACTATCGCGGGCACTATCGCCCGACCTTCTTGAGCTCCAAAAAATGACCTTTCGAGTCCTAGACACCCTTAACTCGATCCACAACACGGAAGGGGGACATGCCAAAGAATTAAACTCTTAAGGATTTAGGAGTGAAAAGACGTGAACTAGAATTACCAAAAATTTTGAGTGTTACATAGCATCATAGAATTTTTATGTGTACCTAACATGTAACTTTGTGTGGAATGTATAAGTATCATAAGGGAAAGCATGCTAGTGCATAAAGTATGGGTGTTGCATACCTTGTTAGTCATAGTGCATTGAACATTGGACCTTCATGTGTGTAACTTGATAGTGATGGATATCATGTTTGCATTTGGAATCTCATGTTCATTGACCAACATCTCCAGGATTTTTGCATTAACATGGCCAATTTTTGACAAAACCAACCTAGGTTCTGACTTAGGTTTTGGGTTGTGGGTTTCATGGCGACACATTCTTCCACATAGATCATGGCCTAAGTTGGAGTGTCATATGTACCCCTATATTTCATAATCATGCCCATGTTTTGTGCACTTTCACCCCAATAATCAACTTATACTCTTGTGTTTTTTTTAAAGACTAAGCTTATAAGGGGTTTAACCTATGTTCCGACATAGGTTTGGGTTCATCACTTATCAACCCATTTTCAATTTTGGCAAGAGGAAAAACTAGGCCACGTCCTAGGTTTGGGGTTCCAACCCATCATTGAATATACTCATTGTGCATAGGTACAACCTAGACATCAGTCTAGGTTTGGGGTTTCTAAGTTACTTGGTCGTTAATTTCACAATTTTTGGATTCAAGAAATGGGCAGAGCTAAAGTAACCACTACCACACCGAGATGTCCAGACTATGACAGACTCACACAAGTTCAAAAGGCACAACTATGTCAAGGACCAAGCCGATATAACAGGAAATGAGAGAATCTCTGTGTCTTCTTTGCTTGTCTTGTTGATCTTATCACTATATTTACTTTCACGTTGTATGGATGATTGTACCTAATACTGATATCTCCTACACTGTCGTACTAATCGTAGTTATGTCACGGTTATCATGCTTATCATTTATCTGCACACTTTCTCACATCAGTCTTAAAACCAAGCTAACATATTAGGGACAATGTGTCGGTAAAGTTTGGGGTTGTAGACCCGGTATACTTATTGTTACATTACGTGTGGGTCGGAGCATTTTTTTTTCTTCGGAATTCATAAGAATCTTAGGTTTAGAAAAATTTGAATTGTTTTGAGAAGTTGAGAATGGAGATATAGTCCGAAGAGTGATCAGGAAATTGCATGACCAGGGGACATTAGTGGAGACCACGGTGGAGATTAGCTACAAGAATTAGACCAAATGGGTCAAAGAGCAAAAAAAAAAAAAAAAAAAACTCATAAATAAAACTGAGCAAAAGATGGCAGCAAGGTTGAAAATTCTACCAAGAAATAATAAGGGTGAAAAATATAGTGGAAATAGTGGAAGAAATGGAAAAGAAATGTGGATCGTTCATAAACCGACACATCTAGGAATTTGATCTTATTTTACCTTCGTTTCTTACCCAGTAACCTAATCCCCATTACAACCCTCTACAAAGACCCGGATGATCTTTTGGAAAGTGAGAGAAGATAAACTGAATTTCACTAATATTCCTAGTCTTGCTATTTGATTCTTTCTGAGATCACTTTTGGTTGTGTTTTTCTTGATTAGTTATTCATGTTTATATCTTGTGAATTCTTGTTCATCAACTCCAAATGCATGAACAACACGTGTGACAACCTAGGTTCGAGTGTAAAGAGAGTATCCCGTGAGGTAGGGCCAAGACGAAATCCTCCCCAAAAATGTGATGACCTCGTTCCTTTTTTGTTCGGTGTCACTTGTTTTAGTTCGATCTTCAATATTTATTACTCTAATACTTTTGATGGGATTGAATTCTGGGTACCTCGTATTTGCACATATTAATTCTCTAACATGATAATAATATTCGATAAGTACACCCATTGGTCCTTTTTGCATATGCAACTTGTTTTTAAGCTGGTTTATTTTTATTGACGCTAATTTGCTTAGGGACAAGCAAAACTTGATTTGGGGTTGTCTGTCGAGACCAGGGACGGGGATGAGATAGTGTGGCTGGGTCAGGGATTGCATTCCCTCCACATCCCCTCCCTGTTGCCATACCTAATCCCCATCGAGGAACAAGATTTCTTTTCCATCTGCACCAGGGAATCAGGGATTTTTCTCCATTTATAAAGTTTATTTTTTTCTATCACGTCCTTATAAATATCAATTTCATGTTTAAACAACATATTATTCTAAAACTTTAAATAGCCAAAATTTAATGATTGCATTTGTATAAGAGTGCAAAAATTAATATATCAATTACATTACTTAATAAATGAAATTTTATATGTCCATGTTGTTATATCCCAAAAAGGTTTTTCTAACAATCAAACCAATGCTATAATATATTTTTGAAAGTTTTCTTATTATTAAAGATTGATTATATTTATGTGTTATATACTAGTAATGTCATTTTTATTATATTGTACATATATATATATATATATATATTATGGATAAAAACTTATTGTTAAATATTTGGGATCGGGTTTGAGACGTATCTTCATCCCAAACCTCATTCCCAGATCTAGGAATTTCCGGTTAAACCGGGTTCGGATATCAAATTATTCATAAATATGATTTTTTTTTACCATCCCTAAATACAGGGAATTGAAGGGCGAGAAACAAATGGTGAGAAAAGAAAGAAAAAGGGAACCTTGCTACCTCTCCTAAATGGCGCCCCCACCCTCCATCAACCCTTTGCCCCCAACCGCCATGGGTACTCTTGCCAAATCCTCTTGTGATCATTTGTTATTTGAAGATCTTTTAAATCCATTTTATTAATTTATTGCTGATAATTAGTTATTTATCTATTTGTTTATTTACTTTTAATTATTAATTATTATATATGTATTATTAATTAGTTTTGGTTAATTGTAAAATTATAATTTAATTTCCAATTGTTGAAAATCGACTTGCCTTATGTTTATATTATGGTTAATTTGAGTTAGGATTTGTTCCGGATCAAATTGTTTATTATTGATTATTAATTGTTATAGTTTGTTAACAAAAAAATTGATTTACTAAAAGTGAAGATATAATAAATTGTTTCCAAAAAATCAAAACTTGTTGAGAATAATAGGAGAAAGTAATTTGTTTCATATTTTAATGTTATTATACTTTTTATTTGAATTCTATTTTATGAAATGCTAATTAAAATGTGCCCAACATACTACTAATTAAGTATTAAAATGACACTAATTAACGAGAAACAAAAGGTTAGATTTTAAGACAGAGATAACAAGGTTTAAATTAACAAATCCAGCTTGAAAAATGAGATTTTTATAAACAAAAGGAGATTTCTATTCACTTGAAAATGTTCATGAAATAAATGTTGATCATACCGATGTCTTTCTCGAATGTAAACACCAACACGCTTGGTTTACAAAAAAAACGTCGATTATCAATCAAATTAATATTTAAAATAAAATTGTAACAATAAAACCCATGTTATTATGAAAATCTATACATATAATAAATAAGTAACTAGAAGGATATGTGTCGCCTTCTGTTGAGCTTATTTTTTCATTTTTTCGCCTAAACATGTATATGGACGCATTTTACATTATAAGTTCATTTAGCACATCCACATTCATTCCTCTTTAAATCTTTCCTTAATTCAATTTTTTTAATTTATACCTTACATTTACCACTCTTATAATTAGGTATGTAGTTTTACTTTTAATCCATTACTTTTTTATTTTTTCATTTTAGACTTTTATCATATAAACATAAATAATGTATATGAACTAAAATGCATTAAAAACATTTTTATTTTTACAAATTATACCATTGTAATCATTTTGTCAATACCTTCGAAATGAGTCCAATATTGAATATTTTTGGATTTAATTATATTATTAAATATCATAAATATATACTAATTAATGTGTCATTATTAGTATGAGATTTGATACAAATAATCGCTAAATTGTCTTAATTTTCTTTTGGCTATTTCATATTAATTTTACTTCAAGAGTTTTTTATAAAAACCTCATCCTCTTTAAATTTTTATACAAGAATTTTGATTTTTATAATAAAGTTTTATAAAATAACATTTTTAATTTTATTTTCTTGACATTATGATATTTTAATTTTAAAAATATTAATTATAGATGATGAAAGTATAATTAGCAAAAGAACAAAGAATGTTGTATATAAAGAAGTATTTGGTAATTTATGATACGTGATTCTTATTTTATTAATATTTTAACTATGCAATTTTCCATAATTTCATTTACGTTCTATTATAAATTTTGTTTTATAAATTCTTAATATTTATTCATATTTTTTATTAATTTTTTGCAAAAATCCTTTGTGAAAACTGTCTAAAACAAGAACATTTTGTAACCAGTTGCAAAAAAAAATCTGAAGGGAAAAACTTGGAAAAATAATATCGTACTTTTGATGATTATTTATATCTGTAAGATAAATTTTTTGATACGATTTAATTTTTTTAAATTAGCCCGTATAATTCACTGTACGAATCTAGTCTAGTTAGTTGACAAAAAATTTGGTGGACATAGAATAGAATTTAAATTTTGTTTTCTAGTATCCATTTGCCTATTTTAGTCAAAGTCTCCGCCAACTTGATGGTAGTATCCATCCATAAATACTTGCACTTTCACTTGCAAACTTTCTTCATCTACAACCTTCTTCTTACACACTACTCCATAGTTAAGTTTCATACAAAATTTAAAGATGGAGAGCAAAAATTTGCAGGGGAGGCCACTAGGGTTAAGGTAACAATCTAAATCAATATATACAGTATATATGTATATATATATATATATAACTTGGTTTAATTAATTAAAACTGGAATAACTTTGTGATTTTATAATGATATATGTATTAATTGTGGGCATGGTGCATGTATATATATGTATACAGGTTTCTGAAATTTATATCGAGACCGAGACCCATACATGCGTTTATCCAAGTAGTCCAGCTCTTGCCCTTGGAATCGTAGCAGCTGTGTTCGCAATCATTGCACGAATTTACATAAGTGTTTCATTCGGTGGGTCTGGCTGTTGTCGAAATGGCCCTAATTCGACCCCGATTTCAAAACTCTTTTTTGTACTATCATGGTACGTACCTAATATATAGATTTAAATTAATCTCATTAATTATACATATTACTTTTTGTCGTAAATATTCTTACATTAGTAAATAAAACTAATTACTTACTTGCCATAATCTTGAACATCCAATTCCAGGGTAGCTTCAGTGGGAGCCGTACTTTTATTGTTGGCAGCTGCAGGACTCAACAATAGAAGAAGTGGACAGATTGATTCATATGATTATATAAAATGTTACGTTGTGAAACCTGGAATCTTTGCAGTTGGAGCTGTTTTAGCTCTTGTAAGTTCAGGTTTGGCAATTGTTGCTTATATCGTCACCTTATCTTCTTCAACTACACAAACCACCGCACAGCCTTCGATTGGATTACCAGCAGCACATGGCAATGTCGTTGATCTAGAAAAACATCCTCAACAATACGCTCCTCAGCAATACACTCATCAACAATACGCTCCTCAGCAATACACTCATCAACAATACCCTGCTCAACATCACCTTCCTCAGCAATACCCTCCACAACAGTGATTAAAAGAAAATAATTAAATGGGCAATATCATATCCATCAATCGATTGAGAGTAGAATATATGTCAAAACCCTCGAACAAAGAAAGAAGATTTGAAAAGGGTGTTGTTCTTTTTGGGTTTATTATGATTTTCAGTTTCTATATATGTTGTATTATCTTAATTTGTATATTGAAGTTTCTTAGGGTTTGAAGTGTAATTAATTAATTTATAGTTTCATTTTCAGTTTTTTAGTTTTCAGAATTTGTGTAATGACTAAATAATTAAAGGCTTGCTTTCCCTTCCTATCTTTCATGAATTCAAAATTAATTTGATTGAAACGAATAATAATATGTAAATAACAATCAGAGAAAAAATAAAAAAAATATAGAAGGAAGATACAATAGAAAAATAATTATTACTATTATCAATTATTACTTTTTTTTCACCCTTGTCTTCTGTTGTAGATTAATCATTTTCCAATGAAAAATTCCAAGAAATTGACGGAACGAGTGATCTTACCAAGTGTCAAATCAACTAGGCCGGTAATGAACGGTTCATCTCCTCGGCCTACCCCTGCTTCTCATCTTCTTTGATCATCATACTTTCTATCATCTTCAATGGCGTCGTCATCTGTCTCATATATGTATGTTGGTCCATACATCCGCCTAAGCCTTCTAATTTTTACAACTTCCATTTTCCTCTCATGCACCTTCCTTATTGTACAACACTCCGACTCATACAACATAGTTGGTCTAGTGGCTACTTTGTAGAAATTCTCTTTTAGTTTTAACAGGATTTTTTTGTCACACAACACTCCGGTGACAACTCTCCACGTTAACCACCATAGCTTGCTTGAATCCTATGTGTTATGTCTTCCTCGCGACGTCTTCATCCCTCTAAATCATGAAGCCTAAATACTTAAACTTGTTCGGTTTTGTGTCCTATGATCCCCAAGGTTGAGTCCTACCTCTTCTCCCATACATTCCCTGTTGAAGTTGCACCATAGATACCCAGTCTTAGAATGGCTAATACAGAACTACGAAAGCCTTGTATTTCCAATCCTGCCCTCCAATGGTCACTTCTATTTCCAATTCGACTTCGCTACCAATGGTCATTAGTGAATAACATGTACCAGACACTCGCCTATATATTTATTTGAGCTATTTTGAAAAATTAAAAGTGTCATAAATTATTAAAAAAATAAAACGAGTCAAACATTATCAAAAATAAGAGTTATTGAAATAGTTTATGAATATCATAATAAAGCAACCCAAAAAACAATAAAACATTAACAGATTATCCAAACAAAGTGGGGTTTGGTGATGATCGATTTGGACCACAAATCCTATATGGGGGGACTACTTTTTGGATGATGATACCAGCCCTAACCAGGAGTAGGCCTTGGAGGAGGAGTCGAGCCTAAAACTATTGATAACTTTCAAGAAGAGAAGGATTGCCAAGAAGAGAAGGATTGCCAAGAAAATGGCTAGAGTTTTCCTTAGATCAAAAATTGAATACAAAGGGTTACAACCTGCATCTATAAAGAAAACAAGAATATACAAAAGTACAAAACAACCCTTATACTATCTAACACAAACAACCCCTATACTATCTAACATCCCCCCTCAAACTCATGATGCTGGTGCAAGAAGCATCGAGAGTTTGCTAACCAGGAAGCGGAAGCGAGAGATTGGGTGAGATTTCGTAAAGTAGTCTGCAAGTTGTAAATTAGAACTGACAAACGGTAAGGAAAGAGTGTCACGTTTTAGATGATGATGTGTAAAGTGGCAATCAACCTCGATATGCTTAGTGCGTTCATGAAAAACGGAGTTGTGAGCAATCTGAATAGCGCTGCGATTGTCACAATACATAGGAGTGGGATGAAGAAGGAAGACACCCATATCAGCAAGTAGCCAACGCAACCAAATGATCTCCTTGGAAGCAGATGCCATAGCTCGGTATTCAGCTTCAGTTGAAGAAAGAGAAACCACAGATTGTTTCTTACTTTTCCACGAAATAAGAGAGTCTCCCAAGAAAACACATAATCCTGTGACAGATCGACGGTCTGTAGGATTACGTGCATAAGAAGCATTAGAGTATGCCCGTAGTTCGAGAGAAGATGTGGATGATAGCAGGAGACTTCGAAACGTGGTACCTCGAAGATAACGTAAAATACGCACGACAGCTGTCCAATGAGTAGAGGTCGGAGCTGCAACAAACTGGCTGACAATATGAACAACATATGCAATGTCTGGTCGAGTAATAATGAGATAAACCAGGCTGCCAACTAAAGTACGATACAAGGTAGGGTCTTTGAGAGGAGAACCATCAGTGGGAGAATACTCGACATTCAATTCAGAAGGAGAGTCCACAACACGAGTATCAGTAAGACGAGCTCGTTCAATAATTTCAGCTGTATATTTAGATTGAGAAAGCAAGTAACCTCTAGGAGATGAAGCAACTTCAATACCCAAGAAATATCGAAGAGGACCCAAATCCTTCATCTCTAATTGTGCAGCTAATTCCGACTTTAAGGCATGAATTCCTTGAAGGTCATCATCGGTGATGATTATATCATCAACATACAATGAAAGCAATATACGACCTGCAGAAGTATGCTTGAAAAAGAGAGTAGAATCATGTTCACTTGCAGAGAATCCAAGAGACAGAATAACATCAGAAATTTTTTCAAACCAAGCTCGTGGGGCTTGTTTAAGCCCATATAATGCTTTTTTAAGCTTGCAAACTTTACCAGTTTTATGAGGAACACCGGGAGGAGGAACCATATATACCTCCTCATTTAAGTCACCATTCAAGAAGACATTCTTAACATCATTTGTGAAATATTCATTTGTGAAATATTCCACCGGGAACCAATAACACGCTTACCGTTGGGAAGCGGAACAGGAGGAAAACGATGAAATTGTCTCGGATTACTAGACTGATGTGATTGATTTCGACCCATAAGTTATGGACATTGAGACTTCCAATGGCCTTTTTTCTTACAAAAACTGCATTCATCAAACCCAACTTTTGGACGGCTCTTATTCTGATTTGAATTAAAAGGCTTATGAGGAACAGCCAAAACAGAAGGACTTGGAGTTGGAAGAATACCCTTTCCTGCTTGTGTCTTTAAACGAGTTTCATCGGCTAACAATTCACTTACTACTGAATCAACTGAAGGGAGTGGGGTGCGATGCAAGATGTTACTACGAAGTCCTTCAAAGTCACTTCTCAAGGCCATAAGAAATTGAACCAATCTCTGTTCTTCCCTACGAGCAATGTATGGTTCAAAGGCACGCAATTCAGCAGGTTCAGTAAGAGCTAACTGATCCCACAAATCGGCCATTGCTGAGTAGAACTCCTGAATACTCATATCTCTCTGTTTGAGTGCTCGAATATCAACTTCTAGTTGATACTGTTTTGCAAAATTAGACTGTGTATACAATCTCTCAAGACGATCCCATACTTCCTTGCCTGTTTCATATTTTGCCAATTGAACACCAATCGAATGTTCAACAGAATTGTTTATCCAAGTGATAATTTTCGAATTATCCACTTCCCAAGAATCCAAATCTTTTTCTTCTTTCGGTTTCTCAATAGTGCCAGAAACATAACCCCACATCTTTTTGCCCTTCATAAATTTTTTCAAGACATAACTCCAATAGGAGTAATTTTTTCCATCCAGACGAACACTAATGGCTTGGAGAGAATCATCTTTTCCAGCCATTGCAAAACGAAAAACCAAAGGAAGGAAAATAGAATAGAGAGTATAGAGATACCGTATGCCAAAATCAACCGTCGAACAAAACTCTTGAACAAGGATCGAAATTGCTAGATCCAAAAAAAAAATACCAGATCCAGAACAAGGATCGAAGTTGCTAGATCCAGAGAGAAGCGTCGAACAAGAAGAAACCCTAGCGCCGTTGTTGGGAACTGAAGAAATGCTAAGTACAGTTAATGCTGCTAGAAGAACATGGTTACTACTTCTGAGGTTAATACTGCCAGTTGAAGATTAATACTGCTGAACAAGATTAGTACTGCTAGTTCAAAGTTAGTACTGCTTGAAGAGATTAATACTGCTGAGCATAGTTAGTACTGCTGAACTTAATACTGCTTAGAGTATTAATGCTGCTGAAGATTAATACTGCTTACAAGATGAAGATGTGTATGGAAAGGATGACAGCTGGATTGAAGATATTCATGGAAGCTTGGAGATAATGATGGAAGATTATACTGAAGATCTTTTATTATTTGTAATTATTGTCTGTCTTCAGTATATATAGAATTAGTCAGAATAGTTTTGTTTAACTTTTAGAATTCTGAATTTTTGCTTTGATAGAGAGAATCAACCTCAAGATTTGTAATCCTAATTCTAGAGAAGTAGAATTCGTATTGGTGAGCTTGTTCATCAATATTGAGGTTGTTTGTAAAAGCTTGTGACTTTCAATCATTCAATAAGAGTTTGCAAGTTATTCATCAGATTTACTGTTTGTTTACTGTTTCATTGAATATCAAAGTGTTACTCCGCAAACTTCTTTGATATTGTTTTCTGAGAGTTTATTCTTGTTAAGAATTTAAGATCCTGACAGCCGCCGAACAGAAAAGATGTCGTCGAACAGATCCAGAAAGGAGCGTCTAATAGATTAACAGTACTTGAGAGAAGAAGAAGAGATTAACCTTGCTGTGATACCATGATAACTTTCAAGAAGAGAAGGATTGCCAAGAAGAGAAGGATTGACAAGAAAATGGCTAGAGTTTTCCTTAGATCAAAATTTGAATACAAAGGGTTACAACCTACATCTATAAAGAAAACAAGAATATACAAAAGTACAAAACAACCCTTATACTATCTAACACAAACAACCCCTATACTATCTAACAACTATAACATAAGAACTAGTCGCAAATTCGGTCTTTATCCACCTCTATTTAATCTTGTTTTGTTTGATGTTATACAAAAACTATAATATGAATCAAGTTAAATCAAACAAATTGAAAGGTTTGTCGACTGATACTAAGAATACTATTTTAAAACATGTGTGCATAATTAATATTTACACATGCTTTAAATACAAGGGAGTGTATTTCTTTATTTCATATCCATAGCCTTGGATGTTTTTGATAAACATATCAATGTTATCTTTGACCAAGTATACTGTCAACATCCTGTAACGTGATATTTAATATCCTTTCACAAAAAAAACAAGATCAAATCTAAATAACTAGTGCATAAACCCAACAAAAAATGCAAGACAAATAGATCTCATCAAACTTGTCTCACATATAAAAGACATGCAACGAGACAAATAGTCTACATCTGTTGGAGAGAGATCATGGTTTGTACAATAATACAACAAGAGAATACAAGGAGTTCTTACAGGTTACTATAGTCAATCACTTCTTTTTTGACAATATGTAAGCCTCAGAACCCACTCTCACTTTTCTCTCTCATATTAAATTTTGAGATAAAAGCCACCCATTAAATGACCAATCCTAGATCTATTTAATGCTTTGTGCCTGTATGCGACTATAGGCCATGTGGCAATATCGCCCGCATACTTTGAACTTCAACTATAGTGATCAGTACACAAGGTACCCTCATCCTTGATCTCCTCTGAACTTCATCTATTATGATCTACACTAAGAGTTTGATCTCACTATATGATCTCCCTCTCATGATCTAACTACACAGTCTCAGGATCAGGTGCAAGATGTCTCCACTTTAGTGGCAAAAAGTATTCAGCCATAGGTTTTCTGAGCTTCAACTCCTAATAGCCTTCAACAACAAGATGCTCAGCTTCAGCGGTAAATAAGGATTGGTATCACAAGTTTGCTCATGAAACATTTATCATATACAACAATGGTAAGAACCGAAGTGGGTTTTATCCACGGATTTGTAGAGATTAGCCTAAAAAACTAACTTGGCAACAAGTTAGTAATGAAAATAAAGAATTGAATCAACATTAATTTCATTCTTATTTGGAGAAACAACAAACAAGACCTTTATTTTGAAGAACTAACTTTCAAAAGTTTTCATTTGAAGGAATGAAATCAAAGTGGGTTCCCCAAAATGAAAAGTTTTAAAAATTGTTTTTTCAAAAGTGAGATTCTAAAAAATGGTTTCCAAATAAAAAAAAGAAGACAAAGACAAAGTTGGTTATATACTGGTGCAATTTGCCCTTTCACAGTCCAAAAATTATTGTAGAAGTTTTATTACTTTCTTTTTATTATAAATTCAACTATTAATTAATAAGATACACAAACATACAGATTAATGAGAATTGTAATAACCATTAGCATTGCGTTTTTTGACATTGTGAAATAATATATGTGAAAGTACACTGTTGTATCACAGTGTGATATAAAAATGCACGTTAAAATTAATCATATTGTGCAACAACACATGCTTTTTGGTTCCATGGTTCTTAATCTTGATTCTCATTTAATTATTCCTCTACATAGACTTGTGATCGTGTGAGAACAAGAAAATTCGTTGAGAACGTGAAAACAAAATTGTCATTGACTTAATTCTATCACCATGATTGAAACTTTAACAAATTCATACATATTAAGTTTATTGAAGGTATGTAAAGTTCATGAAAGTGAGTGAAAGTGAAGATACAAAAGTGAAGAATAAGGTTGATAACACTACCACTACAAAACAGATGCTTATCACCGACGGACAAAGCCGTTGGTGATCCGTCGGTAAAATTGAAATTCATCTGTGATCCGTCGGTAAAATGATCGTCGGTATAGCAGTGGTCGGCGTTCAGATTACCGACGGATTTTACCGACGGATCACCGATGGCTTATTTTTCCAACGGATCACCGACGACGTATTAATTTCCGACGGATCACCGATGGTCTCTTTTTTGCGACGGATTACCGACGGATTATCACCGACGGATCATTTCCGACGGATTTAGCGACGGATTTCCTACGGATATTTAATAAATAAAAATTAAATTAAAAGTCACTTACCGACGGATTATCCGTCGGTAATTTAAATTTTTTTTAAAAATAATTAAAAATTAAAAATTTTTAGTTTTTAACCTGTACAAAACCTGACAATTTTTAATTAATAATAAGTTTTAAACTGTACAAAACCTCAATTTAATATCTATAAATACATAAACGTAGTACAAAAACGTAATCCTACGGAGGGGGAAAGGGGTGATCTTGAAACTTTCTCATGAACGCCTCAAACTGCTCTATTCGCTCCTGCATCTGCCTCCTCTCTGCTTCATCTCTCTCTATTTGCTCCTGTTTCCAGATCCTCTCTGCTTCCTCTCTATGTAGTCGCTCCTGCATCTGGATCCTCTCTGCTTCCTCTCTCTCTACCTTCTATCTCAGCTCATTCAACTGAAATTCAACATTTGACAAACATATATAGAAATGTTAGACAACATTTAACAAACATATGATTGACAATGTTTAACAACATTTGACAAGCATACTTACTCATCGCGATGGTCGCTCGTGCTCCCTCTCGAACTGGCACCTGAATCACCGGTCATAGCATATATAATAGGGATCCTGACTGGTTCCCCATCAAAAAATACGGCCCTTACGCCGTCCTTCGACACTGTGCTCCTACAACTCGACGTCATTTGGAGGTACAGTGCCGACAGGTAAGTCTAGGTACTCATCCTCCCTAATCCGATGGTAGTTATCCAACAGTTTACCAAATTAGACATTGTCAAATCAACTAACATATAGAAAATTCGGCATCATTTCAACTATAATTTGAACATATATATCCATGACCTGCTTTTATCAAAACAATCCTATCGTCTGCCCAATAATGGCAGCCCAAACGAAGTTTGCTATAATTTCTATCTATCTTATAAAACAAACAAAAATCTAGCCATGCATAATTGAACTTACCGCCATATGAGCCATCTTTGGGTAAACGTAGATCGGAGGATCCGTGGGCGTACCAGTCGCACCCGAAACATGCTTCCTGTTGATGCAGTGTGTAGCCTCCCAAACTTCGTCGCTAGTAGGCTCACAGCCCCATGCATCTCTCTACAATAGACAACTTAAATTGTTAGTAGGTAATAAAATCATGTATATATACATATATATATATATATATATATATATATATATATTCATCAATTATATACATTTAGTCTAGTAGATGATAAATTACCATGCGGTCCCAATGCATAGCGGTACTAATAGATCCGGTACAGTGTCTGGATGTCATCCCCTCATACTCGGTGGCCCGATTGGCCGTATTGGCCGCAGATACACACCAAAACGCATCGGTGTTCCATACCTGTTAAAGAGAAGACATGAATCAATATAAAACCTAGTACGACCAGATACAAGTATTCAAAACAAAACAAACCTGCGCAATCATCTGGACCCAAAACTCACTCCGGATCCACTCTGAAGGGTGTGCGGCAAAAATCGTTTAGTCATGTCCGTCGAACTGGACACCATCAATGGCTAAAGCCCTGTCCTGGGAGAATAGACGGGCATATCTCATCATGTTCGTATACCTATTATTTAGGATACGCCGGAATGCAGCTACTACGTCGGCGTCCATCTCAGGAGGCCAACTATAATATAACTGCAAACACATTGTTTGGATTAAGTAAAAATAAATCCACTAAATTAGTTAAATAGAGTAAAATACCTACCCGTAATCGATCCAACATCCATGGATAATGCTCATCAGGGACATCCCTAAAATGAGCCCACAGACCATCAAACATGGACTTAAAGACGGCAACGGCCCTCCGGACTGCCGACTTGTCACAAAACCTTCACAATTGCAAAATATACAACATAAAAAACATTAGGATCGGTTTATTATATACCATAATAAATAATATATTACATCTACTTACCCACCCGCTTCAGACAACAAAAGTGGCGGTCACTGACTCGGATGGGGCGTCTGTGATGCAACATTCGGGCCTCTAACCTTCGAGCCCGCTGCTAGTCCGTCATCAGACTGGATCTGATCTAGTCCATCCTCAGTGAACTCATGGGCGTGGGGGTCACCACACCCGGCGGAGCTGCTACTGCCCCTACCCCTATTACCTCTACTACCCTATTACCCCTACTACTCCTAGAAGGGCGTCCCGACATCTAAAATTAGAGAATGGTTAACACAAAATGATATAAGTATACATAAATCATAAGACCCAAAAATGTCTACATAAGAATAGCAAAATAGAGAATGGTTAACACGGAAATGTCTACATAAATGATATAAGTGTACATAAATCATAGAGAATGGTTAACACAAAATAGAGAATGGTTAACACAAAATGTCTACATAAGAAAGGCACACTAGTTCTCAGACGAGTGATCAGATAAGATAAGTTCATCTTCATTATCTTCATCATCGTCCACGTCTTCAAATTCTTCTTCCTCGTCACTAGCTTCGGGATCTGATGCATATTCCTCGCTAGCTTCGTCATTTATGGCGACTACGTTGAGCTCCCCAGTGACAAGAGGGACAGAACCGAGGTCCTCATTTACCCAATTGTTTGTATTATGAGTTACCCGTTTGTTGATTTGAAAGAACGGTTCTTCATCTATGTTATCATCATCCAACACATCAATAGCCCTTTCTACAACTTTATATATTCCACGGGCTTTGGTCTTCACAACTGCCCACTAGTCCTTTAAATCCTTACTTCTTGAAGAATAGGGTGTGTAATACACTTGTTTCGCTTGTGATGCTAGGACGTAATAGTCCTCACCTCTTAGTCTAGACTTGTATTTGATATCAACCAACCCATGTTTAGGGTCGACTCTTGAACAAAACTACAACACAATAGCCTACACCGTAATACTCCACCTCTAACACGTCGTCCAACAATCCGTAATAGTCAAACTTGGAGTCGTCATAACAAGATCCTCTCACACATACGCCACTATTATGTGTGACACGCCTAGCAGCATGTGTTATCGTATGAAACTTGTAACCATTGACAAAATATCCCTTATGCGACTAAGCATATCGGCCCGGTCCACGTGCTTGGGATTTCAAATGATCAGAGAAATCGCCTGATCCGAGCATGACCTATAAAAGCACAAATAAGAAATAATTACATATGTGTAACATTACATACGTAAATTTCATATTTTTGTACTCACGTGTTGTTCGAACCAAGTAGAAAACCTTTCATCCCGAGCTTTATCTCGTGCAACTGCATCAAGATGAGGTATTTCTCTTTGTCGTATCCACTCATCGAAGATCCATTGAAAAGGTCGAACTTCTTCACAATTTAACAACACATATGTGTGGATCCTGTGAATCTCGGCTTGAGTCAAGATGGTGTTTTCCCCTCCTTCTCGAATAATCTACGAGATGGAATCTTGAATATGCTCAAGCGATCGTCTATTCCTGAAGAACTAGAAATATCTGGGGTAAAGTTTCTTGACTCGCAATTATGTCGAGTTTCTATCTGTGGATCAAAATACATGGAGCAATAGGTGGAGAGTTCATTTACTAGATAAAACTCAACGATAGACCCCTCCACCCTTGCTTTGTTTCTAACAGTCCTCTTCAACGACCCAAGTTTCCTAAACAACGATTGAAATACGTGTTAGAAAATAAATGGGTGAGTATTTGAATGAAAAGTATTTTAATGGCAAAGTTTATTTATCTCTCATAAAGATACAACACCTATATTGGACCGTCCCACCATTTATGGCTTCTCGTGTCAAATGTATCACTAAGTGTTCCATAGAATCAAAGAATCTGGGCGGGAAGACTTTTTCCAACTTACAAATTGTTTGAACGATACTTGTTTGCAATGGAATCAAGTATTCTAAGTGTAACACCCTTGAGCAGATTACATGAAAGAATGTGCATAACTCCGTTATCGCATCCCATATGGGAGTCGGTATCATCCCTCGTAATGCAATAAAAAGCAATCGTTGCATAAACACATGACAATCATGACTCTTGAAGCCACTGTAACCAGGTTAATTTTTCAAGTTCCGAATCCAAAGAAGATAAGGAAGAAGAACCGGTGAACTTGAAAAGAAACGACCACAATAACCGAATAAAACTGGACATCCCGTCTTTCTATGAAACCAGAGGTGTAGAAGAATTCTTAGATTGGCAAATCAAAGTCGATCGATTCTTTGACATTATGGATATTCCCAAAGACATACATGTAAAATTGGTTGTTTTCCGTCTAAAGAGTGTCGCCGCTATTTGGTGGGATAAATTGATTGTGCAAAGACAACGACAACGAAAGAGACCAGTTCGATCTTGGAGGAGAATGAAGCATCTTATGATGGAACGATTCTTGCCGGAAAATTATGAACAAATCCTTAAGAAACTCCATCCCGAACCCGACAACGACAACTCTTGGAGAAAGGATACGCACGAGAAATCAATCATGGTTTTGGGCGACATCAACGATGATCATATTATACCATCAGTTTCTACTCTCGTTAAATAACCACACATTTGGGAAAAACCACCCATTCCGGTGGAGCCATCGAAACATGACGACGAAGTCTTGCCGGACAAAGTTGAAGATGAAGTCGTGAACGAGTCACAACAAGAAATTGTTATCGAGGTCAATGTGTCGGAACTAGATCTCGGACCATTCACCGAAGACACCAAAAGCAAGATAGTGGAAGACATTATCGAGCCAACAAAAGCGTTGTCACAAGAAGTCAAGAACGGTGATTCCGAAGGTGACACTTCAACTATTATCGCACCTAAAGCTCCGATTCAAACCGAAACAAATCCCGGTAAAGTTAATTTAATCTCTTACGCTTTCGAATTTGCTAAAATATCGCTCGTATGGAGACAATCACGACAACCTCAGTGTGGATTTGAAGACCAACCAAAATTTTTGAGTTTTGAAAACCGGGATGTGGATCCAATTATTTCGAAGAAAAGAATGTTCTACGAGTCGGAGGAAGACGTTTTTCAAGTGAACTCGAGGAAGAGTTCTTTTCAAGTGAGGGTGATTGATACAGGGAGAATTCGAGCGTTAATAATAAATTTTAATAATAATTAGGAAAAGGAGAAACGAACTCGAAAAGAAAAACGAGCTCGAAAGAGGCTCGGGATTTGGCATCGAAAGAGAGGTAAAAATAAAGCACCGAATATAGAGAGAGTTGCGATAGAGATTGGAGAACAAGTCGAAAACCGTAAACAGAAACGAATGCAAGTGCCAAGCGACTTGAGCCGCATGACACCCGCATGGTAGTATGTCTCGCGACTTCTTGGCGACCTTCACCCACATAGTAAACCGCATGGGTCACTTTTTAGTTTATTAAAAGCCACCATCACGTGACATGCATTCCTCAAACTCCTCACGTGACCATGCATTCATTATCCATATTCAAAGTCTTTGTGATTTAGTTTCCATTATCTATGCTTTATTTTTAAATTCTTTTTAATTATCTTTATTAGTTATCTTAAGGATTAGTTTAATTTAATTCCGTAATTATCTTTTCTAGTTAGATTAGGATTAGTCTATTTTACGTAATTATCTTTTTTCTAGTTTAGATTATAAATAGGTTTATTTGTTATGAAGTTTAATCAAGTTATCAATTAATAAAAGTTTTCCTTTTAAGAGTTTTCTCTTAATTTTGAGTTTTACGGTTGTAATTCTCGTTATCAAAAAGGGTTTAGACGCTTGTCGATCCTTTCACAAACCTACGTTGCGTCACAAGCAACAACGGATTTTATTTTGAAGACACAAGTTTCATCTCTCGATCTCAAAACATGAACTCAAAACACATTAAATTCCAGATTATAGCGATACTAAAATTTACTTGGTATATCTCTATCTAATTTCTCACCTTAGGCATAAAATTCTAGTTCTTGTTAACAATTAATTCTCTCGAATTTAATTTATAACAAAGAAATCAGATGAAAGTTGATCAGGCTCACAAAAACATTAGACCCAAATCACATGCTTCATTAACTAGGAAAAACTAATAAAAATCTCAAGTTACATGTTCATATGCTTAAACCAAAGTCAAAACCCTCAACATCTAAAGATTAGTTCGTGTTGGGGGTATTAACAAACAAAGCAATAGAGGAATTCATAAATCTAAGAAAAATTCTCTCGAAAATCAAAGATTGTAAAACTCCCTTGATTGTGTAATACCCACTAAGATCGGCAAAAAATCAGTGTAGAAAACGCTTCCCAAATCATTTCCTCGCTTCAATTCGGTGTTTCTCCCTTGCCAAAATCGCCCCAAGTTGTCCCTTTGCAGCCGTCTCTGAGATAGAATGAGATATGTCTTAAGCCCTAGGAGAAAAAGACTTTAAAAACGTCCAGCACCGTCCAAGCTAGTTTGAAGTTAGTTGCAGTTAAGTCAACTAACTTGCAACTAGCCTTGATTTCAGCTTTCAGGTGAGTTGGTCAAGTGGCTTCAGTTTCAGTAACTAGCAACAAAGTCGTTTCCGCCATTGTTTTGGGAAAAACAATTTTTCTTTAAAATTTAACCCACTTGTTCAAATAGCCATTTTTCACACTTGAAAACTTTCCTAATCGACTTTTGCTCAGAAAATCTTACTTCTCGTACACGTTCTTGGCATTTTCATAGAATCACATAAATCCTGAAACACTTGTTTTAATCCATAAAAATTCAGCTTTATTCACTTGAAAATAAGAAAAAAATACTTGGAAAATGATATGAAAATAACACCAAAAACTGGTGTTAGCACTACCAACTATAAGCGCTATTACATTGACATTTTATTTTGGTTTATTCTATTTTCCGCACATTTCGTGATCCTTTCTTTTCTTGTTTCAGATTAATTCAATGATCATATCATGGGAGATGAAACACCAACAAGAGTTCCAATGAGGGACTTGGCCAACCCAACTGCAGCTAACGCCAGTCGAGCCGCTAGAGTACCTACCATAGAAGCACCCAACTTTGAGATTAAGACTGGGTTCATCACACTGGCTTAGCAATATCAGTTTGGTGGGGCACCTACTGAAGACCCTCATGCTCATATCAGATTGTTCGAGAAGATATGTAACACCTTCAAGATGAATAGGGTCATTGAAGATGCCAAGAAGGTATGATTATTCATCACACTGGCTTAGCAATATCAGTTTGGTGGGGCACCTACTGAAGACCCTCATGCTCATATCAGATTGTTAGAGAAGATATGTAACACCTTCAAGATGAATGGGGTCATTGAAGAGGCCAAGAAGGTATGATTATTCACATTTTCTTTAAAAGGGAGAGCGGCCATATCGGAAGAGAATTTACCGGCTAAAGATAGGACCACTTGGGCTCGAATGCAAGCTGCATTCCTTCAGAATTTCTTTCCACCGGACCAAACTACACAACTTATGGCAGAGATCACACACTTTTCTCAGTGGGATAAAGAGACACTTTATGAGGCTTGGGAGAGGTATAAGGAGATTTTGAAGAAGTGTCCTCATCACGGACTTCACGGATGAATGATCATCCAAACATTTTTCAGTGGTTTGCACCCTATTACAAGAATGGTATTACTGCAGCCACGGGGGTGCACTGATGAACAAAACCTATGATGAAGCAATTGAACTGATCGAGAACCTTTTTGAGCACAACTATGAAACACCAAGATCCTTAGTCAGACGGATAGCCAGTATGCAAGAATCTGAGGAGTTGAGGGCTATCAAGGATCAGTTAGCTGTCATCACAAATCAATTGAAGGTAACATTATTCCAGCCACCTCATTATGGATTTGAATTCAATGATCAGTTTGGTGCATCTAGTATGTATGAGCCTATGTCTTTCGAGAAAGTTCACTATATACAGAATCAGAATGCTCGACTGCGACATGATCCATTCTCCAACACATATATTGAAAGGTGGAGAAAACACCCTAACCTCTCATGGAATTAACAACAGGCCCCTCCAAAGAAAACAATGACTCAACAGCAACAACAACATCAATTTGGTGGAAATTCATCATCTACTAATGTTATCACCATTGGTTTAATCAGTAAAAAGTTAAACCATCTCAAGAGAAAAATCCCGGATTAGAAGACATGATGATGAAATTCATGTCTAAGATAGAGGATGTTGTTGATTCATTCAAACAATCCATCGAGCAAAATACTGTTGCCATTCGAAATTTAGAGAGACAAGTGGGACAATTGGCGGATGCTCAAGCAACACAAGAGAAAGGTCAGTTTCCAAGCCAAATGGAACCAAAACCAAGGCAACAATGTAATGCCATTTATCTGAGGAGTGGTAAGGAATTGATCAAAGATCCTACTCGTGAACTAGTTATTGGTGAATCTGAAAAAGAGCATGTAGAGACTAAAGAGGTAGAGGTTGAAGATGTTGGGTTGAACCTAATTATATTGCTGATCAAAAAGAGTGAAAAGTGAAAGAGGTGATCTCTCCATCAAAGCCGATTGTCAACCGTATGTGCCACCATTACCTTTTCTGAATCGACTGAAGGCACACAAGGATGAGTAACAGTTCAAGAAATTTCTTGACATCTTCAAGAAATTGCACATCAACATTCCTTTCGCAGAAGAACTTGCCCAGATGCTGACATATTTCAAGTTCATGAAAGATATCTTATCCAAGAAGAGGAAGTTTGATAGATATGGAAGAAGGTGTGATGACTTTCAGAGTTGGTAATGAAAAGGTAACCTTCCATGTTCTCAAAATCGTAGAAGACAGATGTGAACCGGAAAGGCTATCGATTGGATCAGAAACTGGTAATGATAGGAAAACAGAAGTGGGGAAAACCAGGAAAAGTTTTATGTGTGGGAGATTCAATTCCGCAAATGACACCGAGCCAAATTGAGAGGCACGCAATCATGCCACGACTTTACATAAGGCTCTAGGTGGGAGGCAACCCACCCGGTATGTTTTTCTTTCTTATCTTTATGTTTATATATTTTTTTTATTTTTACTTTAGTTCTTTTCCTGTTTCGTTGGAATTGATTTTTTATAGATCTCTCATAGTCTTGGAAGGCTCCCGTGCGAAAACGGTAAGATTTGGACCTATTTTTTAATGTTTTAAAAAGTTTCGAGTTAGTTGGGTTAACCAAAAGTTACTTCAAAGTCCCCGTGAACACTATCAAAATTGGAGAAAAAGGTAAGTCGGGTGAGTTTCAAGTAAGTTCAGAAAAACCAAACCCACGCCCGACACTGTTTGGTCACAAATTCTAAATTAAATTCAAGTGAGTTTGAAGTGAGTTGGGATGAACCCAAACTCACACCAAACTCTCGTCGGCCATTGTTGTTCATGGTTCAAAAACCATTCGAGCGATTTTAATGTGGGTTACTTCCATTTGGAACTCACACTAAACCCACGTAGGCTACTGTGTTCCCATAGCTAAATTGTTCTCAAATGACTTTGAAGTGGGTTACACCTCTACCAACCTACTTTAAACCCACATCGGGCATGCCTTAACACGAGGTTTGTCCATATTCATGCTACTTTTCGTGAGTTACCAAAACCCTAACCCACGATAAACTCACGTCTGCTACTGTGAGGCATGAGCTTAAAAATCGATTTTGGGTTACTTTAATGTGAGTTGGGTTTATTCCAATCTCACATCACACTCACCCGAACCACACATACCCTCGGGCGACTTAGGCATGAGTTGGGAAATCCCAAACTCACTCAAAACCCACACCCATCACTACCCTTGATCGAAACAAGCATCCCTTGAAACGACTTTCAAGCTAGTTGGTGGCCACCCAACTAGCGTTAAAGTCACCAGAATCCAAAGGGGTTTAAATACCACTTGATCGATTTTTTTCCTCTGTTTTAACACATTTTCCTCTCTTAATTGGTCTCAAGCAGGGATTCTCTCCTAGGTTTTTTTGTGTTCCACTCATCGATTCCATGTCTTTTCCTTGAATTCTCACCACTTCAACTCCAAATAGGTTTCAAGGTATGCTTCTAATCTCAACCTCTCTTTGTTTTTACCATGAATGCAAGTTGGATTAAGGAATGTGAACTTGTCTCAACCTAGGGTTTAGATGAGATTGTGAATAAAGCATGTGGAACTTTTAGAACATGAAACTATGTGGAATCCTTCCATGAGCTTTTGTTATTCAATTTTCATACATTGTTCTTCAAGAACGTGATCGTCTCAAACCTAGGGTTTTTGGGCATAATTGAGAAAATATTTGAATTCCTTTTAGAGAATAGAATTTCATGTTGAGTCTTCACATTCCCAATTGTTAAAGCACATATTTATTGGATTCAAGATCATAATTATCTGAAGATGGAAATATGAAGTTAAAGCTGTTAAAGTCGTCTCAGCAAATAGTCTAGGGTCCTTTTGTAATAATTAGTCAAAATTATTTTTACGTATTTTATTTATTAGTCTTTTATTTTGTTAAATAAGTTAGTTGTTATTAGTTTGTTGGGCCAAGCCTTGCTAGCCTAGCCCATTAGGCTATATGGCCTAAATATAAATAGTTTTTGTTTAGTGGTAATTAGGGTTAGATATCTTAATTGCAAATTAATTATTGAGAGAGGTTTGGTGGTGGTGTGGGGCGCTGTGAAGAACAAGAAGAGAGAAAGAGAGGATTTCAATTTCAAGTTTGTAATCCTGTTGAATCCATTGAATATCAATATCAGGTTTGATTTATTATATTGTTTATGTGATTGCTTGTTTGAATGATTGCGTTTTGGGACACACAATTGGTATCAGAGCACAGTACAGATTGGATTGAATAAGTTTTTGTTCGGTTCTAATTTTCTGTCAAAGATTCATGTTTTTTATTGTGTGATTGTTCATTCAAGTGGATATTAGTTTGATTGTGTTTGTTTTGCATATTAAAGTGATTGGGTATTGTTTGATTTGATAATTGCATTGTTTCTGGTTATCAATTTGTTGAATTTGGTTTTCTGGGTTCGGTTTGGAGACGGCACTGTGTGCTCAATCGAATTTTTCTTAAAGTGGTTTTTACTGAAATTAATTGGTAGCAATCAGTTCTAATCGTGTAATCAATCGTTTTTGCAAAGTTTGGGAGTTTAATTTTGTGTTTTGATCTGTTTCTGGGCTGATTCTGTGTTTCTGGGTCGATTTTTTCGAAGAACATATCGGTCTTTGCTCTTCCGGTTGAAGTCTTTTCTATCAGTCTATTGCATTTGACCGATACACTCACAATTCAGTCTATTCCGGTCTAAGACCTTCTTCCGGTCGAAGACCAATACCGGTCGAAGCTTTTGTTTCAATCGGTCTTAGCAACATCCGGTCTTAATACTTCCGGTCTTTCATATTCTCGGTCGAAGCATAGTATCGGTCGAACAATCATCCGGTCTTACCAACATCCGGTCTTGCATTCAATCGGTCAAATCATTCGACCGGACTCTACAAGTACCCGGTCGAACACTATATCGGTCAAATCACTCGACCGGACTTTACAAGTTCCCGGTCGAAGGCAATATCGGTCTTTGCACTCCCCCGGTCGAACAAGTTCCCAGTCGAACTCTCGACCGGTCTTTACAAGTCTCCGGTCGACTCAATATCGGTCGAAGCACATCCTCGGTCGATTTTTGCAAACTGTAATAGGGCATCTAAATGTCAAAAAAATTTATCTAGGGGCGCTGCCCCTCTACCCCGCAAGGGCGTTGCCCCTTGACCCCACCCGCTAACCGGGTAGCGGGACCCCCGTGCTAAGTCTGCGAAGGGGGATAAAGTTCTGTTCGTGATCTGATTTTTCTGAATTTCATTCTAAGTTTTTCAGTATTGTGTGATTTTATCTTGACTTCTAACGATCTCATCCAGTTGATTGTTTCAATATCAGATAAGTTTGATTTCTAATCATATAAGTAAAGATGTCTCGGGAAACTCTTGCTATTGGAACAGATGTGAAGCCACCAGTACTCTTCAAGGGGGAGTACGAGCAATGGAAGGACAAATTTTTGGACTTCATTGATCGACATGATTTGGGAGATGAAATCAGAAAATCTCTGAAAGACGGGATCATGACACCTCCGACCAAGGTTCTCACTATAGCTGGAGAAAATGGTCAAGAAGAAGAGACAGAGTACAAATTACCGATTGGTGAATATTCGGAAGATCAGCTGAAGAGACACAAGGGTGACAAGCTGGCAAGATCATTTATTCTCCAAGGCATACCGAATGAAATATATGTCAAGATTGACAGCTATAATGCTACCGGTAAGCAAATGTGGGATCAATTGGAGAAGATGATGATCGGATCCAAAGTCGGCAATCAGCTCAAAGTATCTACATGCCTGAATAATTATGAAGAGTTCAAAGCCAAAGCTAGAGAGTCTCTCGAAGCTACTTATGACAGATTTTTCACTTTGCTGAACGAGCTCAGCAAGAACAAGATCAGCAAATCTCATGTGGAGCTGAATGTGAAATTTCTCAGCAATCTTCAGCCTGAATGGAAGAGGTTCACCCGTCAGATGAGACAGTTGAAGGATCTGCATGACATTCCTCTTCTTGAAGTTTATGAGATCCTCAGACAGAATGAGGAAGAGGTAGAAGAGATCAAGGCTGAGATGAAAAAGGCTGACAAAGCAGTTGCTGATCCAGTTGCTCTTGTGGTTAAGAAGTCAAAGAAGAAGAAGGTGATAGATTCTGATTCGGAAGAAGCTGATTATGAGGAAAAGTCTGAAACTGACGATTGTGAAAAACTGATGGAAACCATGCTCATGTTAACCAAGGCTTTCCAAAAGAAGTTCTATAAAAAGCCAAACTCCAATAGTCAGCGATACTCGTCTGGTCCGAACAACTACAAGCATAAAGAGAAAGTTGAAGAAAGGAGATCAGAAGAAATGAAGAAGGATGGAGCTGAAGAGACCAAGAAAGAAGAACCGATTAAGTGCTACAACTGTGGTAGACTCGGTTATTTTGCCAAGGACTGCCGCAAATCAAAAGTCCGAAACTCAGAGTATTACAAGAATAAAATGCTTCTAGCCAAGCAACAAGAGGCTGGAAAAGCATTAATGGCCGAGGATGAATACTGGCTCGACCACTCGGATGAAGAATCTGAAGAAGGAGAGAAGGATGAGACAGCACATCTGTGCTTGATGGGGAAGAACCAGTCAGAAGCTGAAGCTGATTCGGAAGATGGAGATACTGATGAGGTATGTAACTTTACTGAATTTGATTTATTGAACCAAATGAATGCCATGATGTCTAAACTCCAAGAATTAGAGTCAAAACTGAAGCGTGAAAGAGGTGTCATAAATGAGAAAAATCAATCTATACATAAACTTAGTAATGATATTGCTGAGAAAAATGTATTAATTGAAACTTTGCACAAAAATATAGACACCAGCGCTAAAGAAAATACTATAATTCATAAAGAGTTATCTGAAACTGATTCAAAGTTTAAAGAATGTGAGTTTAAATCTAGAGAGATTGCTAAAAGGTACTTTTCTACTTCAAAAGAGAATAAATCTTTAATAGAAAAGGTGAATGCTTTGGAAGAAAAATTACACTCTTTGGGTCAAACTGAACACACTATTCATTTGAACAAACCTAAAGAGAAACCTGATACTTGGGGACTTGGTTACAAGAACCCACATCATCTCAAAAAGGGTATATCTGAAGTGCCTGCACTTTATGACTTTGGGTTTATGTTGTTGGATCCTCAACATCAAGAACTCAAACCCTTTTGGACTAGTCTGTCGGAAAAAGATAAAGCCAAGGAATATGATAAAAGAAAGAACACAACTAAAGTTCAACTTCCATTTCGCTATGAGAAGTTGAACAACAATTATCGTTCTAATAAATCAAAATTTCTTTCAAATGATTATTTTGAAAGTTATTCTGTTAAAGAGTTGGAGGCTAAACCCATTGAAGGTAAGCTTTACGTCCCTCCCCTAGTTTTGGAAAGTAAAATTTCTGAACTTGAGAATACTCTTACAGATGAAAGAATTTGATGGACTTAGAACAAACTGTATTTTCAACAGTGTTAAAAAATTCTAATTTTCCTAAACTCTCCAAAGCTTTAAATTCGGATGACAGATCTGGTTCACTTGATAATGAGCTTAATTTCTTAAACTCTGAAGGTGTTTTAAATAAGTGTGTTTCTCAGTTTGATTTTTCTTCTAAACTTCCTGATCATTCATCTTGTGTTGTTAATTCCTTTGGATTACCCAGTGTTTTTGACAAAGGTGAAACATCAACGAAAGTTGATAAATCAGTTTCTGTGAAATCAAAGAAAGCAAAAGGTAAGAAACAAATATCTCATCTTTCACAGAAACCGATCCCCACTAGTAAGCCAAAGAAGAAGCATTCTCTTAATTCTCATCATTCTAACTCTAAAGTTTCACATGTTTCAGATTTGAGAAAGCAAAGGGTTGGAGTTAAGACTGCATGGATACCGAAACAGAAGATAGACGAGAAAGCTAAATCTAGTTCTAGTTTTATTTTGAATAAAAAGACTTCTAGTAAAGATGATTTGAGTGTGAATGTTGCTACTTTTAAAAATAATCTTGTTGATTCTCGCAAGAAATACTCTATAAAGCAATTATTTCAGTTAGCTCCATCTAGTACTAAAAAGTTTTTAAATTATGGTGAATGTGATTATGCTTCTCGTAGATATTCTGATGTTTGGTATGGTTCATATAATGTTTCATCTTATCATTATCATACGTCTCATCATGCTTCTGGTTTTCAAAGAAAAAGCGGACCCAAATTTAAATGGGTGCCAAAATCAAGTACTAACAGTGGAGGTCCCATTTTTAAATGGGTTCCTAAACCTCTTCTTTCTTGATTTGTGTTGTGCAGACCCGTCATATGTGGTATTTGGATAGTGGGTGTTCCAAACATATGACCGGGCAGAAGAGTATGTTGTCTAATTATAAGGACAAATACTGCGGCACAGTTCGTTTTGGAAATGATCAGCTTTCACCTATTCTGGGATATGGTGATGTTGTACATGAAAATCTTACGATCAAGAAGGTGAGTTACGTTGAAGGCTTAGGGCACAACCTATTCAGAATTGGCCAGTTCTGCGACAAAGATTTAGAGGTTAATTTCAAGGCCAAGACATGTTCAATACGTACTGAAGAAGGAAAAGAACTCCTGGTCGGATCTCGCAAGTCAAACCTCTACACCATCAATTTGTCAAAGGTCCAGGCTGACAATCAGGTCTGCCTACTATCAAAGGCCTCGATGCAACAAAGCTGGTTATGGCATCGACGACTTTCTCACCTCAACTTTCGGTACATCAACAAGCTGGTCAGTGGCAAGCTAGTGAAAGGTCTTCCAGAACTGAAGTACGAAAGAGAACATCTATGTGCAACGTGTGAAAAGGGAAAGATGAAGAGAGCCCCACACAAACCAAAGCCTGAATCGAGTACAAGCTCTCCGTTAGAGTTGTTGCATATGGATCTATGCGGTCCTATGCGAACGCAAAGCTTAGGAGGAAAGAAGTATGTGTTGGTTATCGTGGATGACTATACGCGATACACTTGGGTTAAGTTTCTACGGTCTAAAGATGAGACTCCCGATGTTCTCATTACATTTCTGAAGATGACCCAAGTCAATCTGCAAAAACAGGTCAAGATTCTCAGGAATGACAACGGCACAGAGTTCAAGAACAAGACAGTTAAAGAATATCTCGAATCAGTTGGGATATCACATCAATACTCTGCTGCTCGCACACCTCAACAGAACGGCATCGTCGAAAGGCGAAATCGTACACTTGTTGAGGCCGCTCGAACAATGCTCAGCCAATCTGAATTACCTTTATTTTTGTGGGCTGAAGCTATATCGACTGCGTGTCACACTCAGAATCGCTCCATGATACACCGCCGATTTCAGAAGACTCCGTATGCGTTGATCAACAACCGCACACCAATCATTAAGTATTTTCATGTTTTTGGTTGTACGTGTTATGTTCTAAATGACCGAGAGAATCTGAACAAGTTCAGTGCTAAGGCGGATGAAGGCATCTTTGTTGGTTATTCATCTACATCGTCTGCATATCGTGTTTATTTGAAGAAGTCGAAGACTGTGATCGAGAGCGTTAATGTTACATTCGATGAGGAAATGGCTTCTGAGCACATCAGTTCAGAACCCGTCATTACCGGAGTATTAGCTTCTGGACCAACCAGTCCAGGACCTGCACCTCAAGAGATCAAATCAGATGGCGCTTTGTCGTCTACTTCTAATTTATCTGATTTGGATTTATTATTTGAACTGTTCTATGATGAATTTCTTGGTTCTAAATTGCCTAACTCTGTTGTGGTTGACAGGATAGAAGACTCGATGACTTCTCATCCGACCACTTCCGATATCTCTACTGAATTTGGTTCCCCTATTCAGCAAGAAGTTCCAGTTCAAAAGCCTACTCCGACAATTGAAGTTGTGACCAACAATGCCGAGACAGAAGTAGCTGACTCCGTAGGATGTACTGTAAGGACTGATCAACAGATTGACCAAGCTGTACCTACTGCAACTTCTGCAACGACTACTTCAACTGAAGCCCTCGTTAATTCAGAATCATCTGAAGGAAATACCAGTGGATTCCTAGATGCGGACGATGATCAACATGCATCTAATCCACTCTCTCATGAACATAAGTGGACCAAAGAGCACCCAATACATCAAATTATTGGAGATCCTTCTGCACCGGTGCAAACTAGATCTGCAACATCAAATCTATGTATGTATGAATCCTTTCTGAGCAAGATCGAGCCTACACGCATATCTGAGGCCCTTGCCGATTCAGATTGGGTAACTGCGATGCAAGATGAGCTGAATCAGTTTGAAGCACTGAAAGTCTGGAGACTCGTACCCAAACCGCAAGGTAAAACCATCATTGGTACGAAATGGGTGTTCAAAAACAAGAAAGATGAAGATGGCACCGTTATCCGAAACAAAGCACCACTTGTCGCCAAGGGATATAGGCAAGAGGAAGGGATAGACTACGATGAGACTTATGCTCCAGTGGCACGTATAGAGGCAATTCGGATGTTCTTAGCCTACGCAACCCACAAGAACTTCACCGTCTATCAAATGGACGTGAAGACAGCTTTTCTGAATGGAGTACTCAAGGAAGAAGTCTACGTCTCACAGCCAGAAGGGTTTGTAAATCTAGATAAGTCGAACCATGTCTACATCTTGGATAAAGCTGTTTATGGACTGAAACAAGCTCCTCGCGCCTGGTATGATATTCTATCTCAATTCTTGGTTAAGTCGGGTTTCACAAAAGGTACGGTTGATACCACTCTTTTTATTAAAAAGGATAAAGGCGATATCATTCTAATTCAAATATATGTGGATGATATTATTTTTGGTTCTACAAATCCTAAGTACTGTAGGAACTTTGCAAACCTTATGGTGTCTCGTTTTTAAATGAGCATGATGGGAGAGATGAATTTCTTTCTCGGATTGCATGTCAAACATTTTTCAACGGGGATCTTTATCAATCAATCTAAATACATTTTGGATATTCTTCGGAAGTTCAAAATGGAAGATTGTAAACCGATTGGTACCCCAATGGCACCTGGTACTAAGATTGACACCGATCTTTTGGGAAAGGCTGTTGATGTTAGGACTTATAGAGGGATGATAGGTTCCTTAATGTATCTCACTTCAAGTAGGTCGGATATAATGTTTTCTACATGCTTATGTGCTAGATATCAGGTCAATCCTAAAGAATCCCATTTGTCTGCTGTAAAGCGGATTTTCAGATATCTGAAGGGGACTGCAGATCTTGGTCTGTGGTATCCTAAGGATACAAGCTTTGAACTAACATCTTATTCAGACGCAGATCATGCTGGTTGCATGTTAGACAGGAAAAGCACCTCGGGTCATATACAATTCCTCGGAGATAAACTCGTCAGTTGGGCTTCGAAGAAGCAATTATGTGTCTCCACATCAACGGCCAAATCGGAATATGTAGCTGCTGTTCTCAGGTCTTGTGGATGAGAACACAACTGCGAGACTATGGATTTCATTTCAATAGAATCCCGATCTATTGTGATTCGAAGAGCGCTATTGTGATTACCGCTAACCCTGTTCAGCATACTAAGACCAAACACATAGATGTCCGGTATCATTTTATAAAAGATAATGTAGAAAAGGGGACAATTGAACTTTACTTTGTAAAAACCGATTATCATCTTGCGGATTTGTTTACCAAACCTTTAGACGAAAAGAGATTTAATTTTCTTGTCTCAAGACTTGGTATGCTAAATCTTAAGACCTAATCGATGGTTACCTATTAAAGTTTCTTATTGTGTTTCTTTATCATTTCTTTATTATTATTTACGCATGATACCTGCTCTTTAATAGTTTATTCATGATCTCAGGGGGAGTGTAAGAAGTATTTCATTGATAGTCAATGTTAGTTTGAGGGGGAGCATATTTAAATGCATCGTGCTTACTGATACTTGTTAGTAATGCATAAATTTCGGGGGAGCGATCAAGTCAAAGGAGTATGGCGATGACTTCTGATTATTTCTGATCAGAACTCGTACATCAATTGTTTTACTGCTTTATGTCATTTCAATTTCAGTGAATAAAGTTACTTTGACTAGACTCTTAGACTTTTGTAGGTTGAGAGATGCTTCAAAGATCATATCTTTATGACTTTAAGCTTGACTTCGTGAGATGTAAGACTGTACTCAAAAAAGGTATAATTCTTAATCTTCATCTCCTCCATGGTGGAAAGAAGGACAACTTTCAATCAGAAGAAAACATGTTCTTCATTGTTCAAACCACTTCCAAATTCTCAAAAAGATTTCTTGATTTGGAAGTGTGATTTTAATGTTTTCTACTTCATCATTGAGCCTTAACTGATAAAGTTAAATCACCTGAGCATCTTATGCTTCATAGGAAAACATGGGATCGGTGTGCTAGGACTTAAGTGAACTTCTATGGATTCACGTTAACCAGTGTTTCCTGCCCAAGAAGTTAATCCTGTAGTGAAAGAATGTGAGGAGTCCAACAAGAAATGAGTGTGGGATGTGTGATGAGGGACAATATTAAAAGAGAGTTTGGTTAGCTGTGAGCTTAAAGATTAAAAGAAAGAGGGTGAGAGATCAGAGTAAAAGAATTTTTAAACTCTGCACCAACTACTTTCTGAGCCGGGCAGCCACATTTCTAATGCTTCACAATTCTTGGTGAAGATTATTGAAACAGGCAACTAGCCCATGCCAACTCTTGACTTTACCCCACCATCTACTCATTTTCTTCTCAACAAGAAAATGTTTCATTTTCAAAGGGGACGCAACACATATGCTATCTGATTTTCATTTGGAAAATCTGGATATTGAAAAGAAGGAAGTCTGCCCCACCTTCACACTTTACTAATGCACATTGAGTCTGTGTTTAACTACTTGTCTCAGTGGTTTACACTTATTTGAGCCTTATAAGCAAACATCATCTGCTTAATTTATTCTATCACTTGCACGAACACACAAAGAATTTGTTTCTTTGTCATAACGTTCATAGAAATTGCCTTTGTGGTGTTTCGATGATTGAATGGAAGCCCTGGGGGAGTGAACATCATAAAAGCTCCTTCATATTGTGTATTCGTTACACACAGTGACTTTGTGTTACTTACAGGCAGTTTTAACTGATTCATTTGTTGCTTCAGGTGTTACACTTCATTTTCTAATTTGTCTAGATTTTCAAAGATCTGGATGAACATCTTAATGAATTGACGGATGATCAGTGGTTCTGTTTGCAAGATCAATAGTGGAAGAAATTTCTTGAAGCCACGTTTTGATGAAGTCTTTGCTCTTTTCATCAAAAATGGGGAGAAGCGTCAATCAAGAAATATGGAGATCAAAAGTTTTTGAAAGAATATCTGAAGATATTATGAAGTTTTGCTGCTTTGAAGAAATTTTCTTTGAAGATGATTTGCTGAAGTATTCCGAGCTGAAACTGGAGATAATTTCTTTCCAAAAGATATTCTCATCGATTGGGGAGATTGCTACATTCTGAAGACAAAAAGGAAGATTACATTTTCTGAACTTAAAGAATGATCTTGATCCAAAGGGGGAGATTGTTAAAGCACATATTTATTGGATTCAAGATCATAATTATCTGAAGATGGAAATATGAAGTTAAAGTTGTTAAAGTCGTCTCAGCAAATAGTCTAGGGTCCTTTTGTAATAATTAGTCAAAAGTATTTTTACGTATTTTATTTATTAGTCTTTTATTTTGTTAAATAAGTTAGTTAGGCCAAGCCTTGCTAGCCTAGCCCATTAGGCTATATGGCCTAAATATAAATAGTTTTTGTTTAGTGGTAATTAGGGTTAGATATCTTAATTGCAAATTAATTATTGAGAGAGGTTTGGTGGTGGTGTGGGGCGCTGTGAAGAACAAGAAGAGAGAAAGAGAGGATTTCAATTTCAAGTTTGTAATCCTGTTGAATCCATTGAATATCAATATCAGGTTTGATTTATTATATTGTTTATGTGATTGCTTGTTTGAATGATTGCGTTTTGGGACACACACCAATTTTTGAATTCATCTAAGGCATTTAGATTTGAGTTTTCCTCAATCTAGGGTTTGTATTTTACAATGGATGAAACATCTAACCTTTTTTTGTGGTGGATGTTCTATAAGTTGTTGGCAATAAATTTCTATAAGGAATGTGATTTAATTTTTGATTTCATCTAGAATCATAGAATTATTATGTGCACCTAACATGTAACTTTGTGTGGAATGTATAAGTATCATAAGGGAGAGCATGCTAGTGCATAAAGTATGGGTGTTGCATACCTTGTTAGTCATAGTGCATTGAACATTGGACCTTCATGTGTGTAACTTAGTGATGGATATCATGTTCGCATTTGGAATCTCATGTTCATTGACCAACATCTCTAGGATTTTTGCATAAACATGGACAATTTTTGACAAAGCCAACCTAGGTTCCGACTTAGGTTTAGGATTGTGGGTTTCATGGCGGCACTCATACATAATTCTTCCACATAGATCATGGTCTAAGTTGGAGTGCCATGTGTTCGCGGTGCGGTTTGGGGCAAAATCGCAAACCGCACCGTATATGCGGTTTGAGCATTTTTCCAAACCGCAAACCGCACCGCAAAATGCGGTACGGTACGGTTTATGTGGGTTGTACCTTACGCACTTTACACCTACAATTTAATAAATATGGGGTCAAAACTTCATTTTAAAATCAACAATAACGTGATCGTAGTTCAAAAATAAAAATATTCAATATGTCTATTTCCTAAATACATATTTATATAAATATTGCAATTATATATATACATGTGAGTGTAATATATAAAATTAAATATATATATATATATATATATATATATATATATATATAATGTGCGGTGCGGTGCAGTTTGAAGCGCGGTTTGATAACTCAAAACCGCAAACCGCACCGCATAGTGCGGTTTGGTAAAAATGCAAACCGCAAACCGCACTGTGAAAGTTCTAAACCGCACTTTGAGGTGTGGTGTGGGCATTTGTGCGATTTGGTGGTTTAAATGAACACCCCTAGTGTCAAGTACTCCAATATTTCTTAATCATGCCCATGTTTTGTGCACTTTCACCCCAATTGGCAACTCATACTCTTGTGTTTTTTGTAAGGACTAAGCTTATAAGGGGTTCAAACCTTTGTTCCGACATAGTTTTGGGGTCGTCACTTTTCAACACATTTTCAATTTTGGCAAGAAGAAAAGCTAGGCCACGACCTAGGTTTGGGGTACCAACCCATCATGGAATATACTCATTGTACATTGGCCCAACCTAGACATCAGTCTAGGTTTGGGGGTTCTAAGTTACTTGGTCGTTAATGTCACAATTTTTGGATTTAGGAAATGAGAAGAGTTAAGGTAACCATTACCACACCGAGATGTCTAGACTATGACAGACTCACACATGTTCAAGAGGCACAACTACGTCAAGGACTAAACCGACATTACAAGAAAGGAGAGAATCTCTTTGTCATCCTTGCTTGTCTTGTTGATCTTGTCACTATATTTACTTTCACGTTGTATGGATGACTGTACCTAATACTGATATCTTCTACACTGTCGTACTAATCGTAGTTATGTGATGGTTGTCATGCTTATCATTTATCTGCACACTTTCTCACACCAGGCTTAAAACCAAGCTAACATATTAGGGACAATGTGTCGGTAAGGTTTGGGTTGTAGACCCGGGTATACTTATTGTTACATTGCATGCGGGTCGGTGCACAATTTTTTTTTCTTTGAAATTCATAAGAATCTTCGGTTTAGAAAAATTTGTATTGTTTTGAGAAGCTGAGAACGGAGATATAATCCGGAGAGTGATCAGGAAATTGCATGACTAGGGGACATTAGTGGAGACCACAGGATATATTAGCTGCGATAATTAGACCAAATGGGTCAAAGAGCACAAAAAAAGGAAAAAAGAATAAAAAATCTCAAAAATAAAACGGAGCAAAAGAAGGCAACAAGGTTGAAAATTGAACGAAGAAAGAATGAGGGTGAAAAATATAGTGGAAATGGCAGAAGAAATGGAAAAGAAATATGGATCGTTCATAAATCGACACATCTAGGAATTTGATCTTATTTTACCTTCATTTCTTACCCAGTAACCTAAGCCCCATTACAACCTTTTACAAAGACCTAGATGATCTTTTGGAAAGTGTGAGAAGATATACTGAATTTCACTAACATTCCTAGTCTTGCTATTTGATTCCTTCTGAGATCACTTTTGGTTACAATTGTGGGGTTTTCTTGATTAGTTGTTGATGTTTATATATTGTGAATTCTTGTACACCAAGTCCAAATGCATGAACAACACGTGTGACAGCCTAGGTTCGAGTATAAAGAGAGTATCTCGTGAGGTAGGGCCAAAGCGAAATCCTCCTAAAAAATGTGATGACCTGTTTCCTTTTTGGTACGGTGTCACTAGTTTTAGTTCGATCTTCAATATTTATGACTCTAATACCTTTGATGGGATTGAATTCCAGGTACCTCGTATTTACACATATTAATTCTCTAACACGATAATAATATTCGATAAGTACACCCATTGGTCCTTTTTATAGATGCAACTTGTTTTTAAGCTGGTTTATTTTTATTTGTTGGGAACTGAAGATGTGAACAAGTCTTTAATGCTGCTAGTTCAGAATTACTACTGCCAGAGGACTTCAAAAGTTAATACTGCTAGGTATTACTACTTCTAGTAGAATTAATACTGCTAGTCAAAGTTAGTGTTGCTTAAACAAAGTTAGTACTTCTTAGCTAGTTAGTACTGCTAGAGGTTAGTGTTGCTTAGTAGTTAATGCTGCCAAGACTCAGTTAAAGCTGCTTCTAAGATAATGTGAAGATAATGTTGAATAGATCGTGTTCAAAGATAAACATGGGAAGTTGAAGATATTCATGGAAGATATACTGAAGATATTTTATTTATTGTAATTATCTTTTATTCAGTTTATGTATAGAATATATAGAATAGTTTAGAATTCAAGATAATTAATTCTAAGTTTTTGTTCTAAGAGAGAATCAACCTCAAGGCATAGTTCCTAATTCTAGAGAAGTAGAATTCGTCTTGAAAGAGCTTGTTCTTCAAGATTGAGGTTGAGTGTGTAATCTTGTGATTTAAAGCATTCAATACAAGTTTACAAATTATCAATTATATTTACTGTTTGTTTTACTGTTTCATTGAATATCAAAGTGTTCTTCCGCAAACTTCTTTGATATTGTTTCTAAGTATTCATAATTCTTGTTGAGAATTCGATCCTGACAAGTGGTATCAGAGCCTGTTCTCTCAGAAACATCTATTCATCATGGAAAACTTTGCAGAATCAAACAGTACTCTGGTCTCTAAGGTTCCAATGCTCAAACCCAGTGAGTTTGACATGTGGAAGATCAGAATTAGGCAATACATTCTTCTCACTGATTACTCAATGTAGGATATCATTGAGAATGGTCCTTCTGAAGCAGGAAAGATTGGACCAGATGGGAAAAGACCTCCACCAAAGACAGATGGTGAGAGGAAGATCAGACAGACAGAGATGAAGGCCTTGAGCACACTGCTCTTGGCCATCCCCAATGAATATCAGCATCAATTTTGCAACTGCACTGATGCTCAGATTTTCTGGAATGCTCTAGAGAAAAGATTTGTTGGAACTAAAAGCATCAAAAGAAATCAAAGAGATGTTCTAAAGCAGCAGTATGAGAACTTCACTTCTTCAAAGAATGAGTCTATGACTCAAACTTTTGATAGGTTCAACAAGCTTATTAGTGAACTGGCTACTGTAGGAGTGAAGATGGATCAAGATGATATCAATAGAAAGTTCCTCAGATCTCTTGGGGATGAATGAACTATGTACACTATCTCATATAGACAGAGTGACAATCTGGAAGAGAAGGAACTTGATGATTTATATAATGATCTAAGAGTTTTTGAAACTGAGGTAGAAATCAAGAAGAAGCCCACTGGATATATTCACAATGCTGCACTTCTATCAGCATCTACTGATACTACTGCCAACCCTGAAGCAGTTAGTGCTGCCAGTGGAGTGAATTCAGAAAAAGGCACTGAAACTATCTTTAAAGCCTTTTTGTCCAGTCACAGCAACAACTCTTTGATTAATGATGATCTGGAACAACTTCACCCTGATGATCTGGAGGAGATGGACATGTTATCTATGAGGGTAAAGAAGTTTATTAAAAGAACTGGGAGGAATAACTTCTCTCAGAAAAGAGAAGATGGTGCTGGTTTTGACAAGACAAAGGTGGAATGCTATTAGTGCCACATGAAGGGACATTTTGCTAGAGAGTGCAGAAGTGGTATACAAAATAAAAACCACCAACAAGCTCAGAATGGAGGCTACAATCAAAATAAGAACCCTGCTCAAGCCCTTGTTTCTCAACAAGGAATGGGGTTTGACTGGAGTGACCAAGCTGAGGAAGCCATTCAGAATCAAGCTCTTATGGCAGAAGTGTCTGATCTCCCCTCTGAGGTAATTTCTAATCTTTGCACTCAATCTTGCATAGACACTGTCAAAAGGTACAGGGATCACAACCAAAGCATGTGTGATGACCTCAAAAGATTAGAAAAGGACAGAAGAGACTATGTGTTGATAGTAGAGAGATTTGAAGAACAAATCAAAGGCTTTCAAGCTAATGAACTTCAACACTCTTATGACACAAACTACTGGAAGTGGGAAAAGAATGAGTTAGAGACAAAACTGTCTAAGTCCATAGAAGAGAATGACAGGCTGAAAGAACAACTGTCTAAGGTTAAGTTTGACATAGAAAAGTTTTCATATGCTTCAAAAGCAATGGATTCTCTTCTAAAGGCTCAGATTCATGATTAGATGAAGCCTGGTATTGGATACAACAATACACCTCCTCCTTACAACAACAACTATATCTCTCCTACTTCAGACTTGTTAGAGACCAAGGAGAAAAAGGACGTGACTGAGAAAGCTTTTAAGATAGATCCTTTGGATGAGGTAGTAGTTAAGGATTTGACTGAGAAAGAAGCCAGTGAGAATAGGAATAATGCTGTGAGTAAATAGATACCATTAGAAAACAACATTATCACCAATGAGGGATGTGGAAAAATCTGGGTCAAGTCTAAGGAGATAGAGAAGACCAAAGGAAAGCATAACAAGGTCCATTACAAACAAACCACTGTTGTGAATCCTGGACCTTGTAAACAGTGTGCTTGCAATAAATCTAAGAGCCTAAATTCTGGTATAAAAAGAGGTAACCAAAGAAACTGGAATAATCAATGGGCTCAGAAACAAGGAGTTGATCTGAATAAAATAATCAGACCAAATGCCTGTTTCATATGTGGCAAGTTGAATCATTTGGCTAAGTACTGTTTCTTCAATCCTATTAACCAAAGGATGAACTTTCAAAGATTTTTGCAAAAACCTGTTGGTTATAGGAAGACTAGAAAGAAACATATAGCTAAGAAATCTGTTGAAACCAAAGGCCAAATGAAGAAAAAGGTTTTAAAAGAAAGTGTTTTAATGTGGGTGCCTAGAAGCACTAAAACTGTTAGTACTGCTAACTGGGATAGTGCTGCTAATAGCAATACTGCTGCTACCAGTGTTAGTACTACTGAAAAGATTAATGCTTCTAACACTGTTAGTACTTCTTCAATGGTTACTACTGCTAATAAAGTTACTGCTGCTGACACAATTACTACTTCTAACAAGGTTAGTACTGCTAAGCATGCAAGTGCTGCCAATGCAATTAGTGCTTCTAATACCAGTACTGCTTCTAGCAAGCGTGCATCCAAACCTATTATTATGACTAAGTAATCCAGTAATGAGGAGTCAAAGTTTAAAAATCTTGTCAAGAAAGAATGTAAATATTTTGATGAGAAAGGGGTACCCAAGACCACTGTGGCTTGGGTTCCTAAATCATACTAACTGATTTATCTTATGTGCAGGGCAACCAACAGCTCAAGGGGAAAAGCATATGGCATGTTGATAGTGGTTGCTCTAGGCACATGATAGGCAACATGTCATGCCTTCAGAATTTCAAGCATATCAATGGAGGACATGTTGCATTTGGAGATAATCTTACTGGTGGTAAAATAAATGGAAAAGGTAATGTTACAAAAGGTAAGATGACATTTGAGGATGTCTACTATGTTGATCAGTTGAAGTACAACCTGTTAAGTGTATCACATGTTTGTGACAAACAACATAGCATATTATTTACTAATACAGAGTGTATGATCCTTGCTCCAGGGTTCAAAGTAGTTGATGAAAGCATGATACTACTTAGAACTCCAAGAAAGGACAATGTTTATTGTCTAGATATGGACAATGTTTCTAGTGATTCATCCCTGAACTGTCTTGTTTCTAAATCTTCTGTGGATGAATCCTCTCTTTGGCACAGAAGGATGTGTCACATGAACTTCAAAACAATGAACAAACTTGTTAAAAACAACCTTGTAAGAGGTTTACCATCAAAAGTCTTTTCATGTGATGATCATTGTGTTGCTTGTCTTAAAGTCAAACAGCACAAATCTTCTCATAAGACCAAAGAGTTAAATACAATTTCTTCTTGTCTCCAGTTATTACATATGGATCTGTTTGGTCCTACAAATGTTATGAGTATAGGCAAGAAATCTTACTGCTTAGTTATTGTTGATGAATATTCTAGATTTACCTGGGTATATTTTCTAAGGACTAAGGATGAGACAAGTGGACTGATCAAATCCTTTATCCTAATAATTGAAAACCAAACTAATCAAAGAGTAAAAGTCATTAGATCAGACAATGGGACTGAATTTAAAAATCTTGATCTAAACACCTTTTGTGAAGAGAAAGACATTGAGAGACAATATAGTGCCCCTAGGACTCCTCAACAGAATGGAGTTGCTGAGAGGAGAAATAGGACACTAATAGAGGCTGCTAGATCTCTGTTGGCTGATTCAAAACTGCCAATTACCTTCTGGGCTGAAGCAGTTAATACTGCCTGTTATGTCCAAAACAGAGTTCTAGTGGTCAAGCCAAAGAACAAGACCCCATATGAGCTTTTAAATAAAAGAAAACCCTTTATTGGATTTTTCAAACCTTTTGGGTGTCCTTGTACAATTCTTAATACCAAATCTCACTTAGGTAAGTTTGATAGCAAGGCAGATGATGGATTTCTTGTTGGGTATTCATCTCAGAGTAAGGCTTACAGAGTTTTTAACTCTTCTTCTAGAATAATTGAAGAAAGTGACAATGTCAAATGCAATGAGAACACACCAAATCCTATTGGGTCTGGTCCTCAGTGGCTGTTTGACATTGATTCACTAACTAACTCTTTTGGTTTCAGTAGTGATGATTATGCAGGTTCAGGGTGTGGAGGATCAGGGACTACACAAGTTCAAGATAGTTTATCTCAATCTGTGATCTTTCCCATACCTACAGTGGTTTCTACTGAAGACTGTGAAAAGGAATCTGTTAGGGCTAATTTATTAGTTAAATAGAAGTTCAGGGTAGATTATGACAAGTTATCATTGTTGTAAGCTTGTTGGGCCTAAAAGTCCATAAGCCCATTAGGCCTGCGAGCCTGCGTATTTAAAGTTATTTCTATTTCATTTGATAGTTTAGAAATTCATTATTCAGTTTACTAGTTCTTAAGGTTTACATACCCTTATCAGAAATTCTCTCTGTAAACCTTAACCCTTTGAAGTTATATCAATCATATGACTAGTTGCTGTGGCCTATAATATGTTCATCATTATTCATTATTACTTGTGATTGCACTGCACTGGGATCTACAATTGGTATCAGAACAGATAGGCAAAAAGGTTTGATCCAGTAAAAAGGTTTGTCTGAAACCCTAAGATCAATTACTTGTGTTAATTGCTTTACTTGCTTTAATTGATTGTTAGTGGTTAAATTCTGTGTTATCTGTTTGATCGATATCTGTTTGCTTTTGGTTTTAGTCGATCGAATTTTTTATTTGTAAAACAATAAGATTTCTTTAGTTCGGTCGAATATTTTTCTAGAAATCCTTTGTTCGATCGATTATTGGTTACTGTTGATTGTTAATTCGTTGAATCGATTTTTGATTGATATTGTTTGTTTCTTTCGATCGAAGGAGAAGATATGGCTTTTGGTTTCGGTCGAATCCCAGATATTCTTCGGGTTCTTCGGTCGAACTCTTCGTGTTCTTCGGTCTTTATTGGTTAATCAATCTTATCTATATTTGTGTTTATCGTAATTAAAGTCTTTCGACCTGAGTATTCGACCGGACACTTGTGCTCCGGTCTTGCCCCTTCAACCGAATAAGAGTTTCTCCGGTCTTGCCCCTTCGACCGAATAAGAGTTTCTCCGGTCTTGCCCCTTCGACCGAATAAGAGTTCCTCCGGTCAAACACCTTCGACCGGATACGTGTATCCCCGGTCTTGTCTTTCGACCGGATACGTGTATCCCCGGTCGTATCATTCAACCGGATAAGTGTTTCCCCGGTCCTGTCATTCGACCGGATACCTGATATGTGTATCCCCGATCTTGTCTTTCGGTCGTATCATTCGACCGGATACGTGTATCCCCGGTCCTGCTTCCTCCGGGCTTACCTTCGACCGATATCTTGCATACTCCGGTCTTTCGTTTGACCTGATATTCTGTTAGACTAAGTGTTTCTGTGTTTCTTCTATTTTTTATTATATTTGGATCATCCTGCTTGCCTAACGATCATTACAGTGCTCTTAAGTTAAGAAGTAAAGATGAACTCAAGGGATGCTCTAGCCATCGGTTCTGACCAAAAGCCCCCGGTGCTCTTTCGGGGAGAGTATCCTCAGTGGCATGACCGTTTTATGAACTTCATAGAAGCAAAATCCAACTATGAAGACATCTACAAATTCCTGACTGAGGGTCCACAAGATTGGCCAATGAAAGTGGTACCGGCAAACCCAGCTGAAGGATGGCCAGAGCGACAAATTCGGAAATCTATTGTTGATTTTACTACGAAGGAAAAGGAAATGTACGAGGCAGAAAAGCTAGAAAAATCGTACCTTCTTCAAAGTCTACCAAATGACATATATGCTTGTATAGATAGCTTCAAAGATTCATCGAAAAAAATGTGGGACCAAATAGAGAAGATGATGATGGGAAGCCACATCAATAACCAGCTAAAGGTGACCAACTGTATCACCAGATATGATGGGTTTAAAGCAAGAAAAGGTGAAATGTTGACGGAAACCTACGAGAGGTTTAATATGCTTCTGAATGATCTTTAGAAAAATAAGATCACAAAGACGAACACAGAAAACAACATAAAGTTTATAAACAACTTACAGCCTGAGTGGAAACCGTTCGTCTCCCATATACGCCACACTCAGACCCTGGAGAAGCTGTACCTTCACGAACTCTATGAAATGCTGCTCCAGGACGAAGAAGAAGTGATGAAGCTTATTGGGAAAGCAGAGGAAAAGCCAGTAGCTGATCAATTAGCACTCGTATCTGAGAGAAGAGGCAAGTCCGTCAGCCGATCATCTGGAAAAGAGCCCGTGCTGAGTGATTCTGAACCTGAAGATCCCGATAGCGACTCAGATCCAGAACTTGCCAAGATGAAAGAAGCAATGGTGTTTCTCACCCAAGCATTTCAAAAGAGGAAGTTTTTTAACAAGTCCTCCAACAAGCAAAGAGTCTCTACTCGACGTGATCATCGAGAAAAGTGTGAAGGTAATAGTCGCTTTGAAGCTGGTAAGAAGTCTGACAAGAGAAATGAAGAAAAGCCGAAATACGAGCCGATCAAATGCTACAACTGTGGTCGGTTAGGTCATTTCGCCAAAGATTGTCGCAAGCCAATTGTGCGCAACGCCGACTACTACCGAGCCAAGCTGCTTCTTGCCAAAGAAAAGGAAGCTGGTAAAGCTCTAATGGCTGAAGACGATTACTGGTTACAAGTGTCGGATGAAGAACCTGAGGATGCTGAAGCTCATTTGTGTTTCATGGGCAACCATTCATCACCATCCGATACTGATGAAGAAGATCACAATGCTCCTTGTCAGGTATGTGCCCCTTTTCATGAAGCTTTACTTGATCAAATGCAACTCTCATTGCACAAACTTGATTCTTACAAGCAACTTTTAAAAGAAAAAGAACAAATTCTCTCATCTTTAGAAAAACGTGTCACTAAACAGTCTGAATTTATGGAAAAACAAAGCTTAGATATTTCTAGCTACCTGTGCACGATTTCTAATTTAAGAGAAGAGAATGTGAGTTGTTCAACAGAGTCACAAAAACTAATGACCACAGTAGATGACCTGACCGATAAGCTTCGTACGTCTGAGACCGAGAAAATTGATTTGTTGAATCAAAACGTGGCTCTCAAAAATGAGAACATAAGGTTATCTAATTAGTTAAAGGAGATGGAAAATAAACTTTATAGACTTGGGCAATCTCATCAAACGTTACATCTAATTACACCAAAAGAACCCAAAGCATGCGAATAGGGGTAACGGTTACGATAACCCATATTATTTGAAAAAGGCCTTATCCCAAGTTCCGACGATGTACGCATCCAAATTTCTTGGATTAGATAAGACCTATCCAGAATCAAAAATCAATTGGACCAAACCAATTGAGGATGAGGATTGGGAAGAGGATGATTTAAGAAGGGAGACCTCCACAAAAATGAAACTTCCTTTTGTTTATGATTCTTTAAATGCTTCTTACAACGAGGAAAAACCTATTTTTCTATCAAATGACTACTTTAGAAGCTATACTCAAGCTGAACTAGATACTAAAACCGTTCAAAAGGAGGAGGAACAACCAGACCATAAAGTCTATGTTCCACCTCTGATTTTAGAAAGAAAAATTGTTCAACTAGAAGAGTCGTTTGAACAAGAAAGAGACAGATTTCAAAAGGAAAAACAAGAACTTTTATCCCAAATTGAGTGCCTCTATTCCACTAAAGAGGAAAATGTCTCAGTTAAGGAGAAAGAATACTTTCAAACAGAAATAAAGAGGTTAAATTCACAACGGGCTGTTTTGGCAGCAGATCGCCTGAAAGAGCAACTTCACAAGGCTGAATCTCAAGCTAAGCCTTCAATTCTCCAAAGTGACAATACTCATCTGTTTGAAAATTCTTATCCTGCCTCCGATACATCTTCCTGCAAAGCTTTTATGGGTGACTCGTCACCAATCATTTCAAATAAGGGAAAAGAGCCTCATGTCTTTGAAACGGATCAGTGTTCTGATTGTAAAAATGCTTCCGCAAATGATCCATTCTTAACAAACTCTTCCGCTGTCCTGAACTCCTCAAGCGATAAGGTCCTTTCTGATGAGGAACTAGAATTTTCCGCATTCTTGAATTCTGAGGTGTGTTTAGATAACAATTTGAGCCAATTTGAGTTTAATCCTTCTCTACCTAGCCATGTTGATTTTTTAAATGAGTCATGTGAGCCTCCGGTTAAATTTTATAAGGGTGAATGTTCCACATCTGCCCCGCAAAAACCTTCTGTGAACAATTCGTCAAAATCTTCCAAGTCTAAATCTAAAAGGCGTTCACAGAAGAAGAAAAAGACCGGTAGCTCTCAAAGGTCACAATCTTCAATTTTCAAATCCACTGACTATGGGTTTAACGACATTTCAGATACGTATGGTCGGCGGAAAGAAGTGAAATATGCTAAGAAGTCAAAAAGAGAGCTCGGCAACATCAGAATTAGTTGATCCTGTCTTAAAGTCTAGAAAGAACAATAACAATCATGATGTTTTTATTTCTAAACCTTTAGTTGAATGTAATGGAACTCTTCCTTTAAAAGTTTATTCGATTCCGCAATTACTTCAACTGTCTCATGATTGTCTGTGTTGTTCTTATTGTGGATCAAATGATTTTGTTGATAGTCGTTATGCATCTGATTGGTTTGGCTAATATCATATTGCTCATACTGATTCTCATTGTGATGTTTCCCATGATAGACAAAGACCCAACTCTAAACGGGTCTCTAAGTCGGGTGTTAAATCTAACCCCAAAGTACCCATTTACGAATGGGTACCTAAAAAGAAATAACCTGTTTTGCAGGACAGTCATGTGTGGTATCTAGATTCAGGTTGCTCCAAGCACATGACCTTAGAAAATTCAGTCCCAAAGCGGATGAAGGAGTGTTTATCGGCTACTCCCAGCACGCCAAAGCTTACCGTGTCTACAACAAACGGACGAAGACCGTCGTTGAGAGCGTAAACGTGACTTTTGACGAGACCGCTGATATGGCTTCTGAACATATCAGTTCAGAACCCGCGCTTACTGGTGTGTTAGCCTCTGGTCAATTTCGTTCAGAGGCTACACAATCTCCAGTAGATTCAAATCATGCGTCTACGTCAAGAACACATCTTTCTGATTTGGATTTGCTGTTTGAATTCTTTTATGATGACTTATTTAATGTTAAGTTTAAAGCTACGTCGTGTGACAGGAATCCTGATCAAGCACCCGAAGTGACACAAGTCACTGGCCCTACCGACTCCGGTGGTCCATCCTCACCGGGTGCTCCATCCTCTACTGCCAATGATCAAGCTTCCCCGAGCTCAAGTGATAGACATCCTCTTGCTCAAGTTCCTGATGACGGTGTTCCTGAAACGACTCCCGTTTCAGTTCTACTCCCTGAACCGACTCCTGTTGAAGGTGCTCCCGAAGCTACCTCTCCGGCAATCCCGGATCCTCCTTTCGGTTCATCACCAGCTGAGTCGTCCTCTTCTCCATGTTCGACTCCCTGTTAGAGCATAAATCTGTTGGATACAAGATCAAGAATACTGAAGGTCAAAGTTGAGAAAGTCAAAGCTGAAGAAAGTCAAATATCATTAAAAGTCAAAGTCTTTTATAATAAAAGTCAATGTATTTGTTTAGTTGTAGTTTTAGTCTCTTTGTAGTTAGTTGTAGGTATAAATAGTTTTAGTTTTTCATTTTTAGAAGTGTGTGTAGTCAAAAGGAGAATACGTTTTAGAGAGAGAGAAAGACTTCTAGAGAGAAAAAGTATATTTTGTGAATTGAAAGAGTAATCAAACAGGTAAATTTGATTGTTAAATCTTGTTTGTTTGATTAATCTTGATTAGAAACTAGATTCAGGGACACACAATTGGTATCAGAGCAGATCCAAAGGTGAAATCAGATCAAGAAAATCAAGAAACGAGTTACTGTTCATCGTCTATGTGGTCGTTACTATTCAGAATCAATTTTTGATTTTGAATGTGTTTTTGGAGCAGATTTTGATTAGGATTTGTTATAAAAGTGTATTAGATCGAGTTCTTGTAATTCAATTTCAGTTTAGCACTATAAATCATACGAATTTAGTGATTTTGGTTGAGTTTTTGTTAACGAGTTGTTTTTACTGTTACATCGATTCTTTTGATTTTTAAGTGTTTGTTTGTAAGTTTCTTGAGTTGTAATTCGTTCTAGAGTTGTAATCGAGTAACAATCCTAAGTTTCAGATCATTTGGACCACATTTGGATCATTTTTTAGATGAAAAGTTCGTTTTTGGGTCGACAGAAGGAAGAACGCGCTAGATCCCTCAAACACGCAAGTTCTTGGTGAAACGCGCTAGTTCATAAGTTAGAACGCGCAAGCTGAAGGAATCAATTTTGGTAAAAACGCGCAAGTAACGACTAGCGAGTTTTAAAAACGCGCTAGTTGAAGTCTGCGAGTTTGACGAAATGCGCACGTAGTGATCTGCGAGTTCACCAAATGCGCTAATCAAAGTCAGCGAGTTTTGGGTGGAATAGTGACTTGCGAGTTCTTAGGCTTGCGAGTTTGAGGAGAAACAGTGATTAGCGAATTCATCGACCTGCGAGTTTGAAGATTTCAGAAATAATTCTAAGTGTTGAAACGCACAAGCTTCGATCTGCGAGTTTGGGAAACGCGCAAGCTTCGATCTGCGAGTTTGGGAAACGCGCACATCACAGTCAGCGAGTTCTAGGCGCTTGCGAGTTTGATCTGAGTATTTGCTTGCGAGTTTCAAAACGCGCAAATATCTGCGAGTTTACTTGCGAGTTTGTCTGCGCGTTTGGTTGAGAATTTATAGAACGCGCAAGTCTTAGTCTGCGAGTTCTTCAGTCTGCGAGTTTTAGGGCTTGCGAGTTCTGACACTTAGTCATTATTTTTCGATTTTTTCAAAACTGTAATATGGCCTTGAATAGTGAATTTTTTTTCTCTAGGGGCGCTGCCCCTAAACCCCGCAAGGGCGTTGCCCCTTGACCCCACCCGCTAACCGGGTAGTGGGACCCCCGTGCTAAGTCTGCCTAGGGGGACATAGTTCTTTTTGTGATTAAAATTTCTGATTTTATATTTCAAGTTTTCTGAATTTTCTTGATTGTTTCATTTGAACTAACGATCACTTCTAGTTTCTTATTGATATATTTTTCAAACAGGTTTATACAAGATGACTTCCAAAGATGCTCTTTCAATTGGAACCAATGTCAAACCTCCAGTTTTATTCAAAGGCGAATATGAGCAATGGAAAGACAGATTCTTGGATTTCGTGGATCGGCATTCAAATGGAGAGAATATTTTACTGTCTATCACTGAAGGTCCAATGGCTCCAATTACAGTTCAGATACCTGATGTTGACTCTTCTGATAGAGAAGATGGAACTGAAGAACGAGAGCAAAAGATGAAAACAGTGACAGTGGATATTTCTCAATATTCTGAAGAGCAGAAAAGCCGATACAAAGCAGATAAACAAGCGAGATCTTTACTTCTTCAAAGCATCCCAAACGAGATCTACATCAAGATTGAGAGTTATAAAGCAAATGCAAAGAAGATGTGGGATCAATTACAAAAGATGATGATGGGATCAAAGGTCGGAAACCAGATGAAAGTGGCAAACTGCATAAATAGCTATGAGGAGTTTAAAGCCAAGGAGAATGAGAGTCTGGAAGATACTTATGAGAGGTTTGTGTTGCTTCTGAATGAGTTAACAAAGAACAAAGTTAAGAAGAAGCAACTGGAAAACAATGTCAAATTCTTGAGTATCTTACGTCCAGAGTGGAAGAAGCATACAAGAAGAATGAAGCAAATGAAGGATTTGAATGAAATTCCTTTACATGAGGTATATGAGACTTTGAAACAGAATGAAGAAGAGGTTGAAGAGAAAAGAGCTGAGAAGAAGAAGGTAGCACAAGCTTCTGATCCTATTGCCTTAGTAGCTGGAGAGAAGTTGAAAGAAAAGAAAGAGAAGAAAGAAAATAAAAAGAAGATAGTTTTTACAACTTATGAGACAGATTCTGTTTCAGATAGTGATGATGGCGAGAGTCTAAAACAAGCTATGATTTTGCTGACCCGTGCCTTTCAGAAGAAATTTTATAAGAAGTCGGGATCAAATTCTCAACGGTATTCTTCTTCAAGTTCAAAGAACCACGAACACCGAGAGAGGGTAGAAGGCAAGAGATTTGAAGAGAAACGGTATGGTGAGAAGAAACCAGATGAGAAGAAGATGTTTGTGAATGACTACACTGCTGCTGAAAAGCCTTCAACTGATTCAATCAAATGTTATAACTGCGGCAAGTTGGGTCATTATGCCAAAGATTGTCAGAAGCCAAAAGTACGCAACTCTCAGTATTATCAGAACAAGTTGCTTTTGGCAAGACAACAAGAAGCTGGTGTAGCTTTGATGGCCGAGGATGAGTTTTGGTTAGATCATTCTGAGGATGAAAGTGATGAGAAAGAAGAAAATGCTCATATCTGTCTCATGGGCAAAGAAGAAAAAGATGATGATTCAGATGATGAGGCCGTTAATGAGGTATTAAGCTTAACTCCAAAAGATCTTATTACCAAATTGGAAACCATGGTGGTTGAGCTACAAAATTTACAAAATAATCTGAAAAATGAAAAGGAAAAGGTTGCTAAAAAGAACAAGAAGATCTTTGAACTTAATACTTCTGTTATCTCAAACAAAGATCTAATTGATTCTTTATGCAAATCTGATACTGATTCTAAATCTAAAGTAGATGATTTTGAAAAGAAGATTTCTGAGTTTGAAGGTAAAGTAAATAAATATGAGTTTGAAAAGAATGAATCTGCACTAACTGTTTATAAATTGCAGGTTGAAAACAAGAATTTGAACAAGAAGGTAAATGATCTGGAAGTTAAACTTTATAAAATAGGTCAAACAGATCAAACCATTTTTCTTAATGCTCCTAATGAAGAGGTATATGTTAAGCAAAGATGGGGACTTGGTTTTAACAACCCCCATTATCTTAAGAAAGCTATCAGAAAACAGCCGGCACTTTATAACTATGATTTTCTTGCCTGCACTGATAAACATACTCATTTGAAACCCAAATTTGTTACCAAATTGTCAGATGAAGATGAGGCAAAAGAAACTGAAAACAGAAAGAATAAAAAGAAAATGCAACTACCATTTAACTATGTCAAGTTAAATGATAGTTATCTTTCAGAAACACCGAAAGTTCTTTCAAAAGACTATTTTGTTAGTTATTCCGCATCTGAGATGAAGGCAAAACCTGCGATTGCAAAGGTTTATGTTCCTACATCTATTCTTGAAAGCAAAATAGTTGAACTTGAAAATGTTTTATCTGATGAAAAACTTTTGGTTGATATAGAACAAAATGTGTGTTTTACAGTTATAAAGAACACTGTTTTTCAAGAAGAATCAACAAAGTGTTCTACAGTTTCAAAGGCACCTCAAACTTTCTCTGATAATTCTGATGACTTATTTGAGTCTGCAAATGATTCTTTTAATTCTGATGATGGGAGCATGGAAGAATCTGATATGTTTGAAATTCATTCTAAACTTCCTGATCATTCTACTTGTCTTGAAAATGACAAAGTGTTACCAAGTGATGTTAGTAATGACAAAGTTTCTGTAACTGCTGATTACTATGCTAATGGTAAGAAACATAAGAAGCAGCGATTACAGAAACAGAAATACACTGGTACACAAAAGAAACCTCAGTCACAGAAATCTATTTTTCCTAATAAATCTACATCTTATGTTTCAGATTTAAGGAAGAAAAAGGTGAAAGCTCAATCCAAATGGAGACCAAAACAAAAGGATGCTGAGATAGCTGAATCAGTTACTGATAATTCTTATACTAAATCTGTTAGTAGTGATTCTGATGTAGTTGATCAATGTGCTTCTCGTAAACAAAACCTTGTAACTTCTTACAAGTGTTATTCAATAAAGCAGTTGATTCAATTATCTCCTATTACTACTAAATTTCATCATAATTATCGGAAAACTGACTTTGCTTATTCTCATGATTCTTCTGATTGGTATGGATCTTATCATGTATATTCTTCTAGATCAAATGATTTTAAAGGTTTTCAAATGAACAGAGGATCCATTTTCAAGTGGATACCAAAATCTTGGGCTAATCCGTTAGGGCCCGTTCTTAAATGGGTACCTAAAATTGTTATTGCCTGATTTCTCTTGCAGACCCGGCATATGTGGTACTTGGACAGTGGATGTTCCAAGCATATGACTGGGCAAAAAGCTTTATTGTCTAACTATACAGAGAAATTCAGTGGAAATATCAGATTTGGAAACGATCAGCTTTCACCTATCTTAGGATATGGTGATATCATTCAAGACAACATAACGATCAGTAAAGTGAGTTATGTCGATGGCTTGGGGCATAACTTATTCAGCATAGGTCAATTCTGCAATAAAGGGTTAGAGGTCAACTTCAAGTCTAAGAGTTGCTCAGTTCGTACTGAAGACGAAACAGAACTCTTGGGTGGACATAGAAAGACAAACCTCTACACCATCAACTTGTCCAAAGTTCAGATTGACAACCAAGTATGCTTGTTGACAAAAGCTTCATTGCAACAAAGTTGGCTCTGGCACAGACGTTTATCTCACTTGAACTTTCGTTACATCAACAAGCTGGTTCGTGGGAAATTAGTAAAGGGACTTCCTGAGCTGAAATACGAAAAAGAACACTTATGCGCAGCATGTGAGAAGGGTAAGATGAAGAGAGCCGCTCATAAATCGAAGCCTGAACCAAGCACTAGTTCTCCGTTAGAACTGATACACATGGATTTATGTGGACCAATGAGAACTCAGAGTTTGGGTGGTAAGAAATATGTGTTGGTAATTGTGGACGATTACTCCAGATACACGTGGGTCAAATTTCTTCGTTCAAAAGATGAGACACCGGAAGTTCTCATTTCATTCTTAAAGACGACCCAGGTGAAACTGCAGCGAGAAGTCAAGTTCCTTCGAACTGACAATGGCACATAATTCAAGAACAAGATTGTTGATGAATATCTCGATTCAGTTGGGATTTCACATCAGTATTCTGCTGCTAGAACCCCTCAACAAAATGGAGTAGTAGAAAGACGTAATAGGACGCTAGTCGAGGCCGCTCGGACTATGCTTAGTCAATCGGATCTACCTCTATTCTTGTGGGCGGAAGCTGTGTCAACTGCATGTCATACGCAAAATCGTTCCATGATACACCGCCGGTTTCAAAAGACTCCATATGAGTTGATCAACAAGAGAACACCTACCATTAAATACTTTCATATATTTGGGTGTAAATGTTTTGTGCTTAATGACAGAGAGAGTCTGAACAAATTCAGTGCTAAAGCGGATGAAGGCATCTTTATCGGTTATTCTTCAACTTCTGCTGCATATCGTGTTTATATAAAGAAGTCAAAGACAGTTGTGGAGAGCATCAATGTCACATTTGATGAAGAGATGGCTTCTGATCAAATCAATTTAGAACCAGTTATCACAGGAGTATTAGTTTCTAGGCAGATCAGTCCAGAACCTTTGTCTACAGCGACAAATTCAGATAACGCTTCTACATCTACTTCACATTTAACTGATTTAAATTTGTTATTTGAATTCTTTTATGATGAGTTTCTTGGAACTAATGTATCTAAATCTGTTGTGACTGACAGGTCTGAAGATACAAGTTGTCATCATCCAGTCACTTCAGAACTTATTACTGAACAAGCATCCCCAGTTCAGACAGAAACTCATATTCCTATTGTTACTCCTACAGTTGAAGATGTTCAAACAAATGCTGAACCAGAAGTAACTATTTCAGTTGGGTGTACTACATTGTCTAATCAACAGCTTGAATCTGCTGTCCCAACTGATACTTCTTCAACTGATATTTCAACTGAAAAACCCCCTCCTGTAATTCAAACTGAAGATTTTGAAAGTGGATTTCATGATGATGATCATGTTCAGAATTTATCTATTCCACTTCCACATGAGTATCGTTGGACCAAGGATCATCCATTACATCAAGTAATTGGAGATGTTGACAAGCCTGTTCAGACAAGGTCAACGACTCTTAATCAGTGTATGCATGACTCGTTCCTAAGCAAGATTGAGCCAACACGAGTATCCGAGGCTCTTGCTGATTCGGACTGGGTATCTGCAATGCAAGAAGAGCTCAATCAGTTTGAATCCCTAAAGGTTTGGAGATTAGTTCCTAAGCCTGAAGGAAAGACTGTGATAGGAACTAAGTGGGTATTCAAGAATAAAAAGGATGAAGATGGTGTCGTCATCAGAAAAAGCTAGACTTGTTGCCAAAGGCTATCGGCAAGAGGAAGGCATTGATTATGACGAGACATATGCTCTAGTAGCGCGCATAGAGGCAATCAGAATGTTTCTCGCTTACGCCGCTCATAAGAACTTCACAGTCTTTCAGATGGATGTGAAAACAGCCTTTCTGAACGACATTCTTAAAGAAGAAGTGTATGTGTCTCAACCAGAAGGGTTCGTTAATCCAGATAAGCCAGATCATGTCTATATCTTGGACAAAGCCCTTTATGGATTAAAGCAAGCTCCTCGAGCCTGGTATGACGTCTTATCCAAATTCTTGGTCAAGTCTGGTTTCTCTAAAGGTAAGATCGACACTACTTTATTCATAAAGAAGGAAAAAGCTGATATTATTCTTATTCAGATTTATGTTGATGATATAATATTTGGTTCTACTAATCCAAAATATTGCAAAAACTTTTCTAACCTCATGGTGTCACGTTTTCAAATGAGTATGATGGGAGAGATGAATTTCTTTCTCGGATTACAAGTTAAACAACTTTCTACGGGGATTTTTATCAATCAGTCTAAGTACATTTTGGACATTCTTCGGAAGTACAAAATGGAAGATTGCAAATCTATTGGCACCCCGATGGCACCAGGAACTAAGATCCACACTGATCCTTCGGGAAAAAGTGTTGATGTTAGAACCTATAGAGGTATGATAGGATCGTTGATGTATCTTACTTCGAGTAGACCAGATATTATGTTCTCAACATGTCTTTGTTCTAGATATCAAGCTGCTCCCAAAGAATCCCATTTGGCCGTTGTCAAACGGATTTTTAGATATCTGAAGGGGACTGCAGACCTTGGTTTGTGGTATCATAAAGATACTGGGTTTCAACTGATTGCATATTCAGATGCAGATCATGCAGGGTGTATGCTGGACAGAAAGAGTACATCTGGTCACGTTCAATTTCTTGGAGACAAGCTAGTTAGCTGGGCTTCAAAGAAACAGTTATGCATTTCCACATCGACTGCTGAAGCAGAGTATGTAGCTGCTGCTAGTTGCTGCTCTCAAGTCTTGTGGATGCGAACACAGCTACGTGACTATGGTTTTAAGTTTGACAAAATTCCGATATACTGTGACTCGAAGAGCGCGATTGCCATATCTGCTAATCCTGTCCAACACACCAAAACCAAACACATTGATGTAAGGTATCATTTTATAAAAGATAATGTTGAAAAAGGAACAATTGAACTTTATTTTGTAAAAACAGATTATCAACTTGCAGATTTATTTACCAAACCCTTAGATGAAAAGAGATTTAATTTTCTTATCTCTAAGCTTGGTATGTTAAATCTTAAGATGTAATCGGTTATTACCTACTAAAGTTACAAATTGTTATTTTCATCCTTTTCTTTATCTTAATGTCTCAAAGATACCTGCACTTTAATGGTTTGCTCATGATCTCAGGGGGAGTATGAGAAGATTTTTAGATAATCTACATTCATTTGAGGGGGAGTATTAACTAATTTTTGCATTTTGCTTAACTGACAAAATCTTTGCAATGCATGATTTTAGGGGGAGCTTATAAGTAATAAGGAGTAAGACAATGATTTCTGATTACTTCTGATCAGAACTCGTTCTTTAACTGTTTTTACTGTTTTATGTCATTTACATTTGAATAAATTTTTGTGAATAAATTTTTGACTAGACTTTGAGACTTACAGGATGAGAGAAGCTGACACGATCATATATACATGACTACAGCTGACTTTCTGAAAGAAGGACAACTTTCAGGTATAGAAAACATGTTCTTAAATGTTCAAACCACTTCCTGATTTTTAAACAGATTTTATAATTTGGAAGTGTGATTTTAAATGTTTTCATTTTATTTTTGTGCTTCATTGATAAACAAACCGTGTGTTTCCAAAGATAAATACTTGAGTATTGTCTTGTCTATATACTTTCAAGTATTCACACACACCGGTTTGAATTTGTTCAATATGTTCTTACCATGTCTCTAAATTGGAACAATTTTTCTTCGATGGTAAGACACTCCGCTTGTATTCAAAGAATTTTGAGCGATATTTCATTTCGAAACGGTCATTTTAAAAATGTCTATATCTTGTTTCGTATAGACAAATATCAATTTTTCTTGACCTTAAGCTTTAATTGATATATCATTCATTTCTGATCATTTTATACAATGTCAGATTTTCAAACAAGTTTCTTGCATTCATGTTCATTCATTCAATTTCCTTGTTTGAAAATACTTCAATGGTTTAAAATGCTCATATCTTCATGATTTTATCACTGAGCATACTTATATCTGATATTTGTATATGAGCTTTAACTGATATAGTTAAACCATTTGAGCAACTCATGCTTTATAGGATTACATGGGTTCTTTGTGCTAGGAATTAACTAAACTTCTATGGATTCACGTTAATCAGTGTTTCCTACCCATGAAGTTAATCCCTTAGTGATTGAGTGTGAGGAGTCAAAAGAAATGAGTGTGGGTGTGCTGAGGTAAAATGGAAAAGAGAGTTTGGTTAGTAGTGAGCTTATTGATTAAAAAGAAAGAGGGTGAGAGATCAGAGTAAAAGAATATCAAACTCTGCACCAACTACTTTCTGAGTCGGGCAGCCACATTACTAGTGTTTCACAACTCTTTGGTGAACGTTATTGAAACAGGCAAATAGCCCATGCCAACTCTTGCTTAAACCCCACCAACCACTCATTTTCTTCTCAAAAAGAAAATGTTTCACATTTTCAAGGGGACGCAGCATATAATCTATCTGATTTTCATTTGGAAAATATGGATATTGAAAAAGAAGGAAGTCTGCCCCACCTTTGCACTTCTATCATGCACATAGAGTCTGTGTTTATCTACTGTTGTTTCAGTGGTTTACACAATGTTGAGCCTTATTATAAAAGCAATTATTCGTGCTTAATTCTTTCTACACTTGCACGAGCACACAAAGAATTTGTTTCTTTGTCATAACATTCATAGATATTGCCTTTGTGGTATTTCGATGATTGGATGGAAGCCCTGGGGGAGTGAACATCACAAAAGCTCCTTTATATTGTGTATTAGTTACACATAGTGACTTTGTGTTACTGACATGCATATTAACTGATTCATCTGTTGATTCAGGAGTTACATGTTCTTATTTTTGTCTGGATTTGTAAAGATCTAGATGAAACCTTGGTTATGGATCACAGAATCAGAGGATCAGTATGATAGATCAGAATGGTAAACGACATTTCTTGGACGAAAACTTTTGATGATATCAGATGCTCAAATCATCAAAAAGGGGGAGATGATATGAAGAAATGTATAGTGGAGATGGTATGAAGAAATGTTAAAGTTTGTGAAGATAAAGGGAGATGATTTCAAAGAAATGACAAAGATTTAAAGTTTTGAAGACGATCAAAGAATTTCTGAAGTTTTGAGGAATTTTTCTTTGAAGATTATTTGCTAAAGCATTCGAGCTGATTTTGAAGATAATTTCTTTCCAAAGTCTGAAAGTGTTGTGTGAAAGTTTTGAGAAGATTGTTATTCATTTGAAGAAAGCTTTGGAAAGAAGACCATCAAAGTAAAAGGGAGATTGTTCAGACATAGCTTAAAGTGAAGACTTAATGCTACATCTTTCAACAATGATCTTGAATCCAAAGGGGGAGATTGTTAGAGCATAAATCTGTTGGATACAAGATCAAGAATACTGAAGGTCAAAGTTGAGAAAGTCAAAGCTGAAGAAAGTCAAATCTCATTAAAAGTCAAAGTCTTTTATAATAAAAGTCAATGTATTTGTTTAGTTGTAGTTTTAGTTTCTTTGTAATTAGTTGTAGGTATAAATAGTTTTAGTTTTTCATTTTTAGAAGTGTGTGTAGTCAAAAGGAGAATACGTTTTAGAGAGAGAAAAAGACTTCTAGAGAGAAAAAGTATATTTTGTGAATTGAAAGAGTAATCAAACAGGTAAATTTGATTGTTAAATCTTGTTTGTTTGATTAATCTTGATTAGAAACTAGATTCAGGGACACACACTCCCACTAAGGAGCTTTCACCTCATAGGCCATCATCCCTCGAGGCAGTTCAGGATTTACCCCCAGGTGGTCATGTGGATTCCGATACCTCCCATCAGACATATCAACCTCATCCACACACCACCAAGTGGAATCGAGCTCACCCCCTGCATCAAATAGTCGGTGACCCCAATACACCAGTTCAGACTCGATCCACCACCGCGAATGACTGCTTATTTTCCTCGTTCCTCAGCCGTATCGAACCTTCTACTGTCTCTGAAGCGCTGAATGATCCGGACTGGGTAATTGCTATGCAAGAGGAACTCAACCAATTTGAGACCCTCAAAGTATGGCGCCTAGTTCCCCGACCTAAGAACAAGACGGTGATAGGGACTAAATAGATTTTTAAGAACAAGAAGGACGAAAACGACATCATTGTTCGGAACAAAGCGCGTCTAGTGGCTAAAGGATATCGCCAGCAAGAAGGAATTGATTACGATGAGACGTTTGCACCAGTTGCCCGCATTGAAGCGATCCGCATGTTCCTCGCCTACGCCGCTCACAAAAATTTCATCGTCTTTCAAATGGACGTGAAATCCGCGTTCCTCAACGGCGTTCTCAAGGAGGAAGTGTATGTCTCACAACCCGAAGGCTTCGTGAGTACTAAAAATCCGCATTACGTCTACTTTCTTGACAAGGCCCTCTACGGTCTTAAGCAAGCGCCACGAGCCTGGTATGATGCACTCTCATCCTTCTTAGTCAAGTCTGGCTTCTCTAAAGGTAAAATCGATACTACTTTATTTATTAAAAGAGAGAAGAAAGATATCATTCTTGTACAAATTTATGTTGATGATATAATCTTTGGCTCCACGAACCCCAAGTATTGTCAGAAAGTTTCTGTCTTAATGAGTAAACATTTTCAAATGAGCATGATGGGGCAAATGAATTTTTTCCTGGGCCTTCAAGTAAAACAATTACAAACAGGAATTTTCATTAATCAATCTAAGTACATCTCGGATATTCTTCGGAAATACCAGATGGAAAAATCTTCATCTCTGAAAACCCCCATGTCCACTACTCTAAAGCTTCACTCTGATCCTGACGGTAAGGATGTGAATGCTACTATTTATAGAGGTATGATTGGCTCTCTGATGTACTTGATGGCTAGTCGGCCTGACATTATGTTTTCGACATTCTTGTGTGCAAGATTTCAGTCGAAACCTAAAGAGTCTCACTTAGCTGCGGTTAAGCGAATCTTCCGATATTTAAAAGGTACTGCTGATCTTGGTTTGTGGTACCCAAAAGAGACAGGTTTTGAATTGACATCATACTCGGACGCTGATCATGCTGGAAACATGCTGGACCGGAAAAGCACGTCGAGTCATGTTCAGTTCTTGGGCGATCGTCTTGTCAGCTGGGCATCTAAGAAGCAAAACTGTGTGTCCACCTCCACCGCCGAGGCGGAGTATGTAGCAGCCGCCAGTTGCTGCTCGCAAGTCATCTGGATGCGCACCCAGCTCAAAGATTATGGATTTAATTACTCCCGGATTCCCATCTACTGCGACTCGAATAGCGCTATAGCCATATCAAGCAATCCCGTCCAGCACACGAAGACGAAGCACATTGATGTGCGCTATCATTTTATAAGAGATCACGTAGAAAAAGGTACTATCGAACTCTATTTTGTTAATTCAGAGCATCAGTTAGCAGACCTATTTACCAAAGCCTTGGACGAAAAACAACTTAATTACCTTGTGTCCAAGCTAGGTATGCTAAATCTGAAAGTTTGATCCGTTCGCAGCTCTCTACGAGTTTTGTTCAATAACGAATGACTGTGATACGCACCAGTGATTTGTCTCTGGTTGCTATTCTCCACACTCCTTGGTTATTACATTTTACTCATACAAGTTCTGTGACAGTTACAAACTTCTGTATCAACAAAGTAGATTTCGTGTGTTTCTAGTTTTTCTTGTGTTCTTGTTTTTCTGTTTTCGTGGTGTTTTCGTGACTCTTTGTGCAGTTCATTCTTTGTTCCCTGAAGAGTGTAAGTTGTTAGTGATGGATCTACAAGTCGGTAATGTGTTCAGGGGGAGCACTAGCGTCAGTTGGATGGTAAGTCTCACGAGTCCTCCATTCGAGGGGGAGCAGGTAAGAGGGTTCTGTGTTTGGACCTCCTCTTGGTAAGCATTCGAGGGGGAGCTAAGTCTCGTGCCTTCGGTTTTTATTTTTTTCCTGTCTTGTCTTCATAGGTTTCATTTTTTTTGTTTTGTTTTCCCCTTCAGTTGTGTTTAAGTTTTTATATTTCCAAAAATTACAAAAATATTTTTTGTTTGTGTGTGTTTGGTTTTGTTTTTTTTGTTTTGTTTACTTGCTTTGCTTCTGTTTTCCCCGGCCCAAGCCCTAACCCGAGCCCAAGCCCTGTTTTGGGGGTATAAGAACTCCGATCGAATCTCTCGACCCTTCATTCGATCGCTCCTTCTATTTTCTCTCATAGTCTCCTATCTATCTCTCGCCCGGACTCTATTCGACCGAAACACCAAACGACCGAACTCCTTCGACCGAATCCCTCGTCTTCATCTTCTTCATTCGACAAGGTAGGTGTAATCAAGTTTAGTTGTGTTCAATATGCATCGATCGATTGTAATCGATCGATTTTACGGTGTTCAATGATCTGGATTTTCCCCAGAGATGGATCTGGTGTCGATATGTCTTCTCCGGGGGTTCTTACTCCGATCTAGGTTACGCCCCGGTCGAATGCACCCCCGGTCAAATGCTTCATCCGGTCGACTGACCGCCGGTCTTAATGGACCTCCGGTCGAATTACCTCCGGTCTTAGTGACCTCCGGTCGAAGACCTTATCCGATCGAACATATATCCGGTCTTAGTAGACCTCCGGTCGAAGACCTTATCCGATCGAACATATATCCGGTCTTAGTGACCTCCGGTCGAATGACTTCCGGTCATTTGGATAATCCACTCAACTTTTATTCGGTCTTAAGTGACCTCCGGTCAAATGCCTTCCCCGGTCGATCTTTTTCCGGTCGAATCACCCTTTATGGTTCTAATGTGCTTATTGTTATACCTTTTCATATGTGTGTTTATGAGGGATTTTGGTGGTTATATGTGCTGGTGCATTCTATGTGCTTTGGTGACTGACCCTAATTCACGAGTAGGGTTTGTTCTTCCAAATTTTTTTTGGAGTTAACATCCGTTGTGGTTTAAATCATGACTGTATAACTCCAACGGCTATTATCTGTTTCCAAACCTGTGTACTAATCGATTAATTCTTCACAGGTACAATGGCACAAAACCAGCCACCAGCGATTGATCCAATCACAGATGCGGAACTGATTCCCGAGGATCAGTTCCTCCCTCTTATAGCCAATAACTACCATCTTGATGTAACCCAACCTGCTATTCAATATCAGGTCATCATCGAGATACTCAAGGGCCATCCTCTCGCTTATGCACTCACGGAAACAGCAACCGTACCAATCTTATACTTACAGTAGTTCTGGCATTCTCTCCATGCGTTAGAGGCCGATGACGGATTTCATCTTGAAGGACGGATAGATCACACACCAGTGCTTCTCACATGTGATCTCTTCCGACAATTCCTTCGATTACCGACCGCCGGATCCGTAGCAGGCCGCGAAAACATCGACCCCATGGTCACTGATGCTACACTGTGCACCGACCTTCTCTCGTTAGGTTACGGCGCAGAACTTCGGATTCCATCAACCTTCAACCGCAAATACCTATCGACGATTTGGTACACGTTGTTCACATACATCAATCGGTGCCTTTCTTCTATAACGAAGGGCATTGATTAGACGAGCGGCCCGATTCTACGCATCTTTCACGCGGTGGCCTTCAATCGCCACGTGGACTTTGCCGACTCTCTCTGATTTGAACTCATTCAGAGAGTTCGTTCTACTGCATCTCGCCGGTCAAACTTCATTCCATTCATGCGGTTCCTACAGATCGTTATCCGGAACTACATGAACCTGTATCCCGAGATACAGCGCCGCTCTACCCACCCGACGTGCCCACAACATCCAACTCGCAAGATTCCTTCCCGCGCTGATCCGGAAGGTGTTGTCGCCCGACAAATCCCAGTCGTGGTTCTAGACCATGCTCGTCCCACGGCACTGAGTGTGATAGCTTATAGGCACACACACAACATTCCAGCTCCTATGGTCCGGCCAGGACCGGCAGGACCTACCCAGGGAGCAAGACCTGAGCGACGTGAGGGTCCGCGTCCACGAACGAGAGGCGGGAGTGTCCGTATAGCTGGGGCTTCCGGACAGGGTGTGTTGAGAGCTATTATCGTGAGGGGATCTGGCGTGGGCAGTGCCGTTGGAACGAGCTAGCCTAGCTCTTCAAGACAACCATCTTCGCCGCCACCAACCGAGACTCAAATGGCAGAAGAGGCAACAGATTCTGAAGCCTTTCATGCTCAGTCCTCTTCTGTCGCTGCTACTGAAGACACGTCAGCCAATTTCGACTCGGAAGAAACCCAAATTGCAGCATCGGCATCAAATGAAGAGTCGTCTGACTCCGATGGTGACGATGATCAGCCCTCATCCGGAGAGATAAGGAGAGCGGAGGGAGTTATGGATGAAGATGATATTCTAGTGAGCCGAGAGAGGGAAAGAAAGAGGAAATATGACGTTGTGAGTACACGAGTGACGGGACAACCATCTTCGGTTGTATCCCCCCTAGCCACGTCTAGCCAGGTAGCCACATCTGCTACCCAGTCTCATGTGTTGGGACAGGGTATTGAAGAAGCCGTCGTGGACCTAGCGGCGAACTTGCATGCCCAACCAAGCCACTCCACCATCTCTCAACAGATGGTGGTTTCACATTCTCACGGGGATTTAGCACATACGCTATCGGGCTCTCACTTGGAGAGTGCCGATATTGAAACAAGAGAACAGCTTCCCCCGTTCTCGCCATCTTTGATTGCACGAAGTCTTGTCAGGATCGAATTCTTAACAAAAATAAATTCTCAGAAACTAATATCAAAGAAGTTGCGGAATAACACTTTGATATTCAATAAAACAGTAAGCAAAACAGTATATGATCAATAACTTGCAAACTTGTATTGAATGCTTGAAGTTACAAGATTAAACACACAACCTCAATATTGATGAACAGGCTCACCAATACAAATTCTACTTCTCTAGAATTAGGAACTATGCCTTGAGGTTGATTTTCTTTAAAACTTAGAATGAATAATTAATCTGTATCAACTATTCTATTAATTCTATACATATATTGAACAAAAAGATAATTACAATAAATAAAATATCTTCAGTATATCTTCCATCATTATCTCTATAAGCTTCCTTGAATATCTTCAGTTTATCCAGCTGTCATCCTTTTCATACGGATCTCCATCTCATAAGCAGTACTAACCATGCTCAGCAGCATTAATCTTGTTGAGCAGTACTAACTTTGTTCCAGCAGCATTAACTTCTACTAGTAGCATTAACTACAGAAGTAGTAACCATGATAAACTAGCAGCATTAACCATACTTAAGCTTTTCTTCAGTTCCCAACAATCTCCCCCTAACTTGACTTTTAGGAAAAGAAGTCAAATTCTTCAGAATTAATCTTCAAGATGCTTTCAACACTTCAGATTCAGTTTCCCAAATTTGGATCTAAGCCCAAACTTTGATTGACAGTTCTTCTCACCATAATCTTGGCCATCTCTGAATCCTTTGTGCATACTAGTGTAGCTTTCAGCATCCCTTCTAACTTCTCTTTGCTATGCTCATAAATTCTGTCTACCAGGTAGTATTCATGATAACAATTGTCAATAGTAATCATGTATACCCCACAGTTTTCAAAAAGTATCCATTTATCAATCTTCTTAAATATAAACTCATGCTGATGATCTTTAATCCTATAAGCCACTCTTTCTGGATCAAACATCATGCACAAGTATTCCATTGCTATCTTGAGAAGATTCTCTTCAGTACCTTTCAACACAGGCTCATAGAGTTTTATCCCCACTTTGTATAATTCTTCTATGTCAGCTCTTGAACAACTTCTGACAACTCTCCCCCATGTTGAATATGCTTCAAATGAACCATCAGCTCTTTTTATTCTGAAGAAGTCCTTTCCATTATCTCTTAGAATGTCCCAGAAGGTAATCTCAGGAGCTTTCATAGAGATTGGAACAGCCTTCAAAGGTTCTACTATTGTCATGTAGAGATCCATACTCTCAGTAGTTGACTTACTTGATTGTTCTGGAATTTGTACTGATTCTACTATAGGTACCTCTGAATGCTCTGCTGCAGATTCTGTTGTTTCTTCCACTCTAGGCCTTTTAGACAGCCTTTTGGAAGCAATTGTCTTCACCCTTTTTCCAGCTTTTGCTTCTACACCAACACTCTCAGGTTCTTCCTTCTTCTCTTCTACTTTATCTTTTGAGGGTGTGGTCTCCTCAGGGAATGTTTTTTGAATATTCAAGTCATGCCTTTCCTTCATTCTTCTCTCAGCCTCTTCCCTTTGTGCTGAATCCCCTTGAAGCTTGGCCATTTCCTTTTGATACAACTCTTCAACCTGAGTGTATGCCATGTTGGTAAACATCTCCCCCTTAACACCAATTGCACCCTTCAGAAAATTTATCATTTTTCTTCTTTCCTGATTGGCCAAAAATGTTTTGGAGGGTTGTCTTTTCTGTTTCTGTTTTTGAGTTGGCATCTTTTTAACTGGAAGTTTCTTGGCCTGAGCTGCTGTCTGAGCTGCTTCTTTTAAGCTCTTTTGGTATTCTGCATTTAACTTCTTGGCCATAATCTTTGCAAGTTCTCTAACTTTTTCTGTTTGCAACTGTTCCTCCTTCTCCATTTGGTCTTGAAGCTGCTTTGCTATTGCTTCATCCATTTCAATCTGAGACTTCTTCTTTGCAGGCATTTCAGCTTCAACCATCTTCTCCTTTCCTTTTCCCTTTGACTCCTTTGCCTTTTCTTTTTCCTTCTGTTGAATTTCTCCTTCATTGATGACTACTCCCTTGGCCTTTTGAGTAGCCTTAGGAGTATCATTCTTGGCTTTTACCAACGTATCAGCTATTTCCAGTTCTTCAACAGATAGCCCTGTTACTGCTGCTGCTTGAACATTATCTGTTTCCACTGCTTGTGCTTCTGTTTCTGCAGCGTTCTCCCCCTTAACATCAAATCCCATCTCAGAAATACTCTCTTTTTCTGCTTCAGCCTCTGAATTCTCCCCCTTGTTGAAAGCATCATTAGCAGTTTTCCTCTTCTTCAAAACAAATTGCCTTCTCCTCTTCTTTTGCACCAACCTTGTGATCATTTTCTTCAATTTGGTAATCTGTACTTGTTGAGACAGAATCACCATTTTCATCTCTTCTATGTCTTTGCCTTGTTTGATGACATCCATATTGATGTTGCCCATTGTTTCCATCAATTCATTGTAGTCATATATGTCCTCACCTTCTCCAGGAGTGTTACCCCCTTTTGAAGGATCATAGGATCTTTTAGTAGTAGAAGCCTTCTGCCTAGCAGAAGCACTATCCACCCCCTTGGTTTCTTGCCACCGGGGACCTTTGAATGATTGCTCATTCAAAGTTGCCATGGGAGAGGTCTTATGTATGTTACCACTATCCTCCTCTGCGCTAGCAGGAGTAGTGGCAGCCTTCTTACCCATATGCTCTTCCATCTCCTTAGAGAGCACCTCCCGAGGGTTGGGAGACACCCTGTTGGTTTCCCTTTGGATACTCTCTACTGGAGAGTGCTCCAATAGAGGGCTTTGAGGCTCTTGGTTAATAGTAGGTACACCAAGGGAAGGAGCCTTGTGTACCTTTCTCTTGACATAAGTCTTGGATATTCTGGGAGTGGGTTTAGCAGCAAAGGACTGAGGAAAAATATGAGAGAGGGAAGGTTGGGATTGGCTAGCAGTGGGTTGGTCTAATGGGGGCCTTGACCCTGCTACCATACCTTCATTAGTTTGGGACACCACCATCATTGTAGAGAATAATGGGGTGTCTACTCCTTCCGAGTCCCCAGCAGATCTTCTCATATTTGAGAAAACCTTGCCTTTAGGGGGTTTTGGTACATATATCCCTTCAGAGTGAGGAATATCCGTCAATTCGTGGTTGATTACTGCTTGAACAAACCTGGGATACATATAAAAGCTCTTTTTGTTTCCCATGTTTGAGACAAGATCATTGAAAATCATTTGTGAAAAATTATACCTTCTGGAACTGGCCAAACAGACCAAAGCATAAGCAATGGGACTGCTGAACTCACTCCATCCAGTAGTCTTTTTAGAAATGCAGTGCATCAAGGTATGAACAAGAAAACGCCATTGGGGTGAGAATTTAGCTTTTGAGAACTTAAAAATACCCAATGGGCCTCCATGCCCCATTCTTGTAAGAGTTGAAAACAGTTCATCATTAGAGATAGAAGTTATACAAGAGGCATCGTCTAGACGTAGACTGATGCGAATTACCTCTTCAGTAACTGTCAATGGCTTGCCACACATTGTCGTCTTGATCATTTGCACACCATCCTCAGTAACAATGGTGGCATGTGCCCAGAATTGCCTCTGATACTCTATGAAGATAGTAGGAGACATGGTGAGAGCATAGGCATTGTGGCTAGACTTCAGAAAGTCAACTATCTGATGAAAACCTTCAGCTTGTTTTGGCTTTTGGAGCATCGCGATTTCATTGTGCTCGTCAATGAACGCCATTGATGCCATGAATCTTTGAAAATTCTTGCCTGAGAACTTTGAACTTGAGAGAAAGAGGGTTTAGAGCGCAAGAGAATAGTATGCAAAGAGTCGTTATGAACTTTTAGGCGGGCAAAGGGTATTTATAGTATTCGGGACATAAGCAGTATTAACCTAGAGCAGTATTTACTAATAAGCAGTACTAACGGCTAGCAGTATTAACCACTAGCAGTATTAACTACTAGCAGTATTAACTGAGAGCAGTATTAACGACTAGCAGTATTAACTAACTAGCAGTATTAACTGAGAGCAGTATTAACCACTAGCAGTATTAACTAACTAGCAGTATTAACTGAGAGCAGTATTAACTACTAGTAGTATTAACTAACTAGCAGTATTAACTAACTAGCAGTATTAACTGAGAGCAGTATTAACCACTAGCAGTATTAACTAACTAGCAGTATTAACTGTGCACTGGCAGTATTAAAACTGTACTGGCAGTATTAACCATACTTACTCTTTTAAACTTGTGATACACTGAGTACTGCTATACATATCCTGAAAAAGAAGATTAGTAACACCAAGAATAAACAATATACAGGTATTGAACCACTTTTTGAGAAGGGGCTTATTCAGAGTTGATCATTCCCACACTTATTACCAAGAAAGTGAATCTACCCACATCAAAAGCTTTAGTGAATAGATCAGCAAACTGGTTATCAGTGTGAACTTTTACAACTTGAATAAGTTTCTTTTCATTACAGTCTCTTATGAAGTGATACCTGATCTCAATGTGCTTTGTCTTTGAGTGCTTGACAGGATTATTCACAATGCTAATAGCACTGCTATTATCAATAAAAATTGGAGTGTGTAGAAAGGTTACCCCATAATCCAGCATTTGATTCTGAATCCATAAGACTTGAGAACAGCAACTTGCAGCTGCTATGTACTCTGCCTCTGTTGTAGATGTGGATACTGTGGTTTGTTTCTTGCACTGCCATGAAACTAGTCTTGCACCCAAAAACTGACATCCTCCAGAAGTAGATTTTCTGTCCAAGTTTGCTCCACCTAGATCACTATCTGAGTATGCAAGTAGGTCAAAGGATGAGTCATGAGGATACCAAAGTCCCAATCTGGGTTGCCCTTTGAGATATCTGAATATCCTCTTAACAGCTTGATAGTGAGATTGCTTTGGCCTAACTTGGAATCTTGCACATACACAGACTGGAAACATTATATCCGGCCTAGAGGTTGTAAGATACATGAGAGAGCCAATCATGGATCTATAATGATGAACATCCATATCCTCCCCCTCAAGATCTGTTGTTATCTGCTTGTGTGTCTCCATAGGTGTGCTAGCAGGTTTTGAATCTGAGAAACCAAACTTGGTTAGAATGTCCTGCACATACTTGGACTGACAGATGAAGATTCCATCTGACTTTTGTTGAACTTGGAGTCCAAGGAAGAAAGTAAGTTCCCCCATGGAACTCATTTTGAACCTTTGATGCATTAGTTCCTCAAACTCCTTGCACATGTTGTCTCTTGTTGATCCAAAGATAATATCATCAACATAGATTTGGACCAGCAAGATATCCTTCTTCTTTCTCTTGATGAATAGAGTCTTATCAATGACTCCTCTTTCAAAGCCATTTTCCAAGAGATAGGATGACAGAGTGTCATACCATGCTCTTGGAGCTTGATGTAGTCCATAAAGTGCTTTCTTCAATTTGTATACCCTGTCTGGATAGCTTGGGTTTTCAAACCCTGGTGGTTGACAGACATATACTTCTTCTTCAATTGAACCATAAAGAAATGCACTTTTCACATCCATTTGATAGACTTTGAATTTCATATAGGAAGCATAAGCCAGGAATAATCTAATTGCTTCTATCCTGGCCACAGGTGCAAATACTTCTTCATAGTCTATTCCTTCTTCTTGTGTATACCCTTGAGCCACCAGCCTTGCTTTATTCTTTATCACTATACCTCTTTCATCTTTCTTATTCCTGAAGACCCATTTTGTTCCTATTGCCCTTTGGCCTTTAGGAAGGTCTACCAGATCCCAAACATCTTGCAGCTTGAACTGCAGTAGCTCTTCTTGCATGGCTTCTATCCAACTGGATTCTTTCATAGCATCATGTGCCTTTTTAGGCTCAAGCTGGGATAAAAAGCAAGAAAGCACTGTGTGTTGTTGATCTTGTATTTCCTGAAGCCTACTTTGATTTCTAGTCATCATAGGAGAGTATATATCTTCTATTACCAGCTGCGGAGGATGATTCTTTTGTATTCTTGTGTGATGACTAGGTTCTTCATTAAGTCCCACCTCTAGATTAGAGGCATTCAACTCAACTGAAGTGTTTTCAGTAGCCACTTCTGGTTCTTTATTTTCTTGAGTCTCCTCATCTCTACTTTCTTCTTCACTTTGACTTGGTCCAGTAGATGGTTCATTTTCACAGTCTTCAACAGGATCCACTGTGGGTATGGGAAATATCACAGATTGAGATATACTTTCTGAGACTTGTGTAGTCCCTGATCCTCCACTCCCTGTACCTGCATAATCATCACTACTGAAACCAAAAGAGTTAGTTAGTGAGTCAATGTCAAATAGCCACTAAGGACCAGACCCAATAGGATTTGGTATGTTCTCATTGCATTTGAATCAGCCAACAGAGATCTAGCAGCTTCTATTAATGTCATGTTTCTCCTCTCAGCAACTCCATTCTGTTGAGGAGTCCTAGGAACACTATATTGTCTCTCAATGCCTTTCTCTTCACAAAAGGTGTTTAGATCAAGATTTTTAAACTCAGTCCCATTATCTGATCTAATGACTTTTACTTTTTGATTAGTTTGGTTTTTAATTCTTAACAAGAATAAATTCTCAGAAACTAATATCAAAGAAGTTGCGAAATAACACTTTGATATTCAATAAAACAGTAAGCAAAACAGTATATGATCAATAACTTGCAAACTTGTATTGAATGCTTGAAGTTACAAGATTAAACACACAACCTCAATATTGATGAACAGGCTCACCAATACAAATTCTACTTCTCTAGAATTAGGAACTATGCCTTGAGGTTGATTTTCTCTAAAACTTAGAATGAATAATTAATCTGTATCAACTATTCTATTAATGTCTTGTTTCTCCTCTCAGCAACTCCATTCTGTTGAGGAGTCCTAGGAGCACTATATTGTCTCTCAATGCCTTTCTCTTCACAAAAGGTGTTTAGATCAAGATTTTTAAACTCAGTCCCATTATCTGATCTAATGACTTTTACTTTTTGATTAGTTTGGTTTTCAATTCTTAGGATAAAGGATTTGATCAGTTCACTTGTCTCATCCTTAGTCCTTAGAAAATATACCCAGGTAAATCTAGAGTAATCATCAACAATAACCAAGCAGTAAGATTTCTTGCCTATACTCATAACATTTGTAGGACCAAACAGATCCATATGCAGTAACTGGAGACAAGAAGAAATTGAGTTTATCTCTTTGGTCTTATGAGAAGTTTTGTGATGTTTGCCTTTAAGACATGCAACACAATGATCATCACATGAAAATACTTTTGAAGTTAAACCTCTTACAAGATTGTTTTTAACAAGTTTGTTCATGGTCTTGAAATTCATGTGACACATCCTTCTGTGCCAAAGAGAGGATTCATCCACAGAAGCTTTTGAAACAAGACAGTTCAGGGATGAATCACTATAAACATTGTCCATATCTAGACAATACACATTGTCCTTTCTTGGAGTTCTAAGTAGTATCATGCTTTCATCAACTACCTTGAACCCTGGAGCAAGGATCATACACTCAGTATTTGTAAATAATATGCTATGTTGTTTGTCACAAACCTGTGATACACTTAACAGGTTGTACTTCAACTGATCAACATAGTAGACATCCTCAAATGTCATCTTACCTTTGGTGACATTACCTTTTCCACTTATTTTACCACCAGTAAGATTATCTCCAAATGCAACATGTCCTCCATTGATATGCTTGAAATCCTGAAGGCATGACATGTTGCCTGTCATGTGCCTAGAGCAACCACTATCAACATGCCATATGCTCTTCCCCTTGAGTTGTTGGTTGCCCTGCACATAAGATAGATCAGTTAGTATGAATTAGGAACCCAAGCCAAAGTGGTCTTGGGTACCCCTTTCTCATCAAAATACTTGCATTCTTTCTTGACAAGATTTTTAAACTTTGACTCCTCATTCTTGGAGTACTTTGTCACAACAATGGGCTTTGAAACATTTTTGCTAGAAGCAATACTGGTTTTAGAAGTACTAACTGCTTTAGCAGCACTTGCATGCTTAGCAGTACTAACCTTGTTAGCAGTAGTAACTGTGTTAGCAGCATTAATATTTTCAGCAGTACTAACACTGTTAGTACTTCTAGGCACCCATAGTAAAACACTTTCTTTTAAAACCTTATTTTTCATAGGGCCTTTACTTTCAACAGATTTCTTCATCATATGTTTCTTTCCAGCCTTCCTATAACCAACAGGTTTTTGCACAAATCTTTGAAAGTTTATCTGTTGATTAATAGGGTTAAAGAAGCAATACTTAGCCAAATGATTCAACTTGCCACATATGAAACAAGGTTTTGGTCTATTGATTTTATTCAGATCAACTCCTTGTTTCTGAGCCCATTGATTATTCCAGTTTCTTTGATTACCTCTTTTTATACCAGAATTTAGGCTCTTAGCTTTATTGCAAGCACACTGTTTACAAGATCCAGGATTCACAACCGTGGTTTGTTTGTAATGGACCTTGTTATCCTTTCCTTTGGTCTTCTCTATCTCCTTGGACTTGACCCAGATTTTCCCACATCCCTCATTGGTGATAATGTTGTTTTCTAATGGTATCTCTTTACTCACAGCATTATCCCTATTCTCACTGGCTTCTTTCTCAGTCAAATCCTTAACTACTACCTCATCCAAAGGATCTATCTTAAAAGCTTCCTCAGACAAGTCCTTTTTCTCCTTGGTTTCTAACAAGTCTGAAGTAGGAGGGATATAGTTGTTGTTGTAAGGAGGAGGTGTAGTGTTGTATCAAACACCAGGCTTCATCTTACCATGAATCTGAGCCTTTAGAAGAGAATCCATTGCTTTTGAAGCATATGAAAACTTTTCTATGTCAAGCTTAACTTTAGACAGTTCCTCTTTCAGCCTATCATTCTCTTCTAAGGACTTAGACAGTTTGGTCTCTAACTCATTCTTTTTCCACTTCCAATAGTTTGTGTCATAAGAGTGTTGAAGTTCATTAGCTTGAAAGCCTTTGATTTACTCTTCAAATCTCTCTACTATCAACACATAATCTCTTCTGTCCTTTTCTAATCTTTTGAGGTCATCACACATACTTTGATTGTGATCCCTGTATCTTTTGACAGTGTCTATGCAAGATTGAGTGCAAAGATTAGAAATTACCTCAGAGGGGAGATCAGACACTTCTGCCATAAGAACTTGATTCTGAATGGCTTCCTCAGCTTGATCACTCCAGTCAAATCCCATTCCTTGTTGAGAAACAAGGGCTTGAGCAGGATTCTTGTTTTGATTGTAGCCTCCATTCTGAGCTTGTTGGTGGTTGTTGTTTGGAACAACACTCCTGCACTCTCTAGCAAAGTGTCCTTTCATGTGACACTTATAGCATTCCACCTTAGTCTTGTCAAAACCAGCTCCATCTTCTCTTCTTTGAGAGAAGTTGTTCCTTCCTGTTCTTTTAATAAACTTCTTCACCCTCATAGATAACATGGCCATCTGCCATTTAATGTCCATCTCCTCCAGGTCATCAGGGTGAAGTTGATCCAGATCATCATGAATCAATGAATTGTTGCTATGACTGGACAAAAAGGCTTCAAAGATAGTTTCAGTGCCTTTTTCTGGATTTACTCCACTGGCAGTACTAACTGCTTCAGGGTTGGCAGTAGTATCAGTGGATGCTGAAAGAAGTGCAACATTGTGGATATAACCAGTGGGCTTCTTCTTGGATTCTACCTCAGTTTCAAAAACTCTTAGATCATTATATAGATCATCAAGTTCCTTCTCTTCCAGATTGTCACTCTGTCTATATGAGACAGTGTACATAGTCCATTCATCCCCAACAGATCTGAGGAACTTTCTGTTGATATCATCTTGTTCCATCTTCACTCCTACAGTAGCCAGTTCACCAATGAGCTTGTTGAACCTATCAAACGTTTGAGTCATAGACTCATTCTTTGAAGAAGTGAAGTTCTCATACTGCTGCTTTAGAACATCTCTTTGATTTCTTTTGATGTTTTTAGTTCCAGCAAATCTTTTCTCTAGAGCATTCCAGAGAATCTGAGCATCAGTGCAATTGCAAAATTGATGTTGATATTCATTGGGGATGGCCAAGAGCAAAGTGCTCAAGGCCTTCATCTCTGTTTGTCTGATCTTCCTCTCACCATCTGTCTTTGGTGGAGGTCTTTTCCCATCTGGTCCTATCTTTCCTGCTTCAGAAGGACCATTTCAATGATATCCCACATTGAGTAGTCAGTGAGAAGAATGTATTGTCTAATTCTGATCTTCCACATGTCAAACTCACTGGGTTTGAGCATTGGAACCTTAGAGACCAGAGTACTGTTTGATTCTGCAAGGTTTTCCATGATGAATGAATAGATGTTTCTGAGGGAGTCAAGCTCTGATACCACTTGTCATGATCGAATTCTTAACAAGAATAAATTCTCAGAAACTAATATCAAAGAAGTTGCGGAATAACACTTTGATATTCAATAAAACAGTAAGCAAAACAGTATATGATCAATAACTTGCAAACTTGTATTGAATGCTTGAAGTTACAAGATTAAACACACAACCTCAATATTGATGAACAGGCTCACCAATACAAATTCTACTTCTCTAGAATTAGGAACTATGCCTTGAGGTTGATTTTCTCTAAAACTTAGAATGAATAATTAATCTGTATCAACTATTCTATTAATTCTATACATATATTGAACAAAAAGATAATTACAATAAATAAAATATCTTCAGTATATCTTCCATCATTATCTCTATAAGCTTCCTTGAATATCTTCAGTTTATCCAGCTGTCATCCTTTTCATACGGATCTCCATCTCATAAGCAGTACTAACCATGCTCCGCAGCATTAATCTCTTCAAGCAGCATTAACTCTGAACTAGCAGTATTAATCTTGTTGAGCAGTACTAACTTTGTTCCAGCAGCATTAACTTCTACTAGAAACATTAACTACAGAAGTAGTAACCATGATAAACTAGCAGCATTAACCATACTTAAGCTTTTCTTCAGTTCCCAACAAGTCTAGAGCCATTTGTTATACATGCCATTCCTAAGACACAGATTCCGTTTTCGGCTATCGCCGGTAGCCTAAGTGGCCCGACCGAAACATCCATAGTAAATCCGTCTTCGGGTAGTTTACGAGGATTGGGTGGAAGTCCTACCACGGCTATCATCACGCCAACCGTGAACATAGGCGGCTCGACTTCTTCAGTCGTAGCTACAACGGGAAGTCTAAGTGACCCCGGAGTTACCCCATCTGAGTTTGTCTCAAGGGAATACATGGACGGCGCCCTAAAGGCTGTCCAATCTATGATGAGGGAAGAGATGGACAACATCAAACGCATGGTCAAAGGCAAAGGTCCTGCCACTGAGCCTGAGACCACACCTATTCCACCTTCCCTACCCGCCTCAGATCTTTCAATACCTGAGCTCAAATCCATCCTTCTTGCCAAACTTCTAGCCCAGTCTCAAACCGAACCCACCCAGGATGCCGATTTTCTATCTCTACTTCGTTCTCAAGCGTCCACACCTACCCCACCTAACCCCCAGTCTATTGTCTCTACCGAAGCCTTCCAGATCCAGCAAGCTATGCTTCAGTCACTTCAGCAAACCGTAGCTGTTTTGACTGAACGCCTATCAGCAGTGGAGGATACCTGTCGTAACCTGGCAGAACGGCTCAAGCGCCGACATGATGATCAGGATGATCCTGATCACCATGAGGGGGAGAAGCGCCAACGTCTATCTGAGCCGGAGACACATGTAGTGGAGTCAGAACAGGGTGAACAGGGTTCGGGTTCTGGTACTCGATCAGAAGGGCAGGGACAGGAACGGGAACAATGTATGGAGTTAGTGCTGTTTGATATTCCAAGGGTTGAAAAGCCTGAGGAATTTGATGAAGGTTCTCCGATAGTCCCTGAAGACTGGGCATTGATACTTGATCCTTATGAAGTTTATGAACCGACGGAAGAATGTGCTAATACTGAACGAGCACTGGTAGTCAAGCAAGCCGAAATAGATGAGATTCTTCATCCGGACTATCAGCCAGACAATCAGACTTCTGTTGCGGTTCCTCTTTTGACCTATTCTATTGCTAATCCAGATTTTCCTGTCAGATCTCCTCCAGCATCACCAGTTATGGGAACAGAAAGTACTACACCAGTTCGTCCATCCAAGTGGGAAAGAGTCCGAATAAAAGTTCCTTTCCTCGAAGAAAGCCAGAAAAAGATCTTTGCCCACTGGATACGTAAGTATGATGAAGTTGTACTGCATGGTCTACAGTCAATGAAAAGCAAGGAACAGCAGCGTGAACTCATATTCGTGTACAAGAAGTTTCAAGTCAAAAACAACAAGACAAAGCTGAAGATTACATCGGTTGATCAGATATTATCTAGTTTCTTCATGAAAGTAAAGTATTCAGATTTCATGGTGACTAGAGAAGATGGTCAGAAGTATTGTTTTTCTGAAGCTGACTTTCCGTATCTTGAACCACAAGATCTGTTGTTCATTCTTCGAGACTTAAAGACCAGAACTAACAGACCCGGGGAAGTCATTGATGCACTTGAGACAGTAAAGAGATATATGAAGTGTGCAATGAAGCTTGCCTCGGTGGAAGATTTTCAGATTGGGTTAGAAAGCAACCAGCCAAAGATTAATCTGCTCAAGCCTGATTTAAAGATTCCGTCTGATGCCCAAAGTGTACCTGCATTTACTGTGATAAAGCTTCCAGAGTTTGGCATGACCTACTTGAACGACAAAAGAATTATGCGTTTCATTCGTTTTAATCAGATTGCCAGATTCTGTGACGGTACGTTAATGTTGCTGAAAGAAAAGTTGAAGCGTGTACTTAATAAAGATGAAAAAGGGGTTCAGCTTTTGGATCCTAAATACAAGCTACTTGTTCTTGAAGCACTGGGAGTAATTGAAGAGCGACTGGAATACAGGACTCAGATTCGATATTTCGAGATCAGCTTTGGTTTCCGAAAAATTTATGTTCTTAACTGGCGTGACTATCAACTTCTATTTAAAGGGGGAGATTGTTAGGGGTAATTTATTAGTTAAATAGAAGTTCAGGGTAAATTATGACAAGTTATCATTGTTGTAAGCTTGTTGGGCCTAAAAGCCCATAAGCCCATTAGGCCTGCGAGCCTGCGTATTTAAAGTTATTTCTATTTCATTTGATAGTTTAGAAATTCATTATTCAGTTTACTAGTTCTTAAAGTTTACATACCCTTATCAGAAATTCTCTCTGTAAACCTTAACCCTTTGAAGTTATATCAATCATATGACTAGTTGCTGTGGCCTATAATATGTTCATCATTATTCATTATTACTTGTGATTGCACTGCACTGGGATCTACAGAATCATCTACTGGACCAAATCAGAGTGAAGAAGAAAGTAGAGATGAGGAGAGTCAAGAAGATAAAGACCCAGAAGTAGCTGCTGAAAACACCTCAGTTGAATTGAATGACTCTAATCTAGAGGTGGAACTTAATGAAGATCCTAGTCATCACACCAGAACTCAAAAGAATCATCCTCCACAGCTGGTAATAGGAGATATATCTTCCCCTATGATGACTAGAAATCAAAGCAGGCTGCAAGAAATGCAAGACCAACAGCATACAGTGCTCTCTTGCTTTTTATCCCAGCTTGAGCCTAAGAAGGCACATGATGCTTTGAAAGAGTCCAGTTGGATAGAAGCCATGCAAGAAGAGCTACTGCAATTCAAGCTGCAAGATGTTTGGGATCTGGTAGACCTTCCTAAAGGCCAAAGAGCAATAGGAACAAAATGGGTCTTCAGGAATAAGAGAGATAAAAGAGGCATAGTAATAAGGAATAAAGCAAGGTTGGTGGCTCAAGGGTATACACAAGAAGAGGGAATATATTATGAAGAAGTCTTTGCACCTGTAGCCAGGATAGAAGCAATTAGATTATTCCTGGCTTATGCTTCTTATATGAAATTCAAAGTCTATCAAATGGATGTCAAAAGTGCATTTCTATATGGCTCAATTGAAGAAGAAGTATATGTCTGTCAACCACCAGGGTTTGAAAACCCAAGCTATCCAGACAGGGTATACAAATTGAAGAAAGCACTTTATGGACTGCATCAAGCTCCAAGAGCATGGTATGACACTCTGTCATCTTATCTCTTGGAAAATGGCTTTGAAAGAGGAGTCATTGATAAGACTCTATTCATCAAGAGAAAGAAGAAGGATATCTTGTTGGTCCAAATCTATGTTGATGATATTATCTTTGGATCCACAAGAGACAATATGTGCAAGGAGTTTAAGGAACTAATGCATCAAAGATTCAAAATGAGTTCCATGGGGGAACTTACCTTCTTCCTTGGACTCCAAGTTCAACAGAAGTCAGATGGTATTTTTATCAGTCAGTCCAAGTATGTGCAGGATATTCTAACCAAGTTTGGTTTCTCAGATTCAAAACCTGCCAGCACACCTATGGAGACACAAAAGCAGATAACAGCAAATCTTGAGGTGGAGGATATGGATGTTCATCATTATAGATCCATGATTGGCTCTCTCATGTATCTTACAGCCTCTAGGACAGATATAATGTTTCCAGTCTGTGTATGTGCAAGATTCCAAGTTAGGCCAAAGCAATCTCACTATCAAGCTGTTAAGAGGATATTCAGATATCTCAAAGGGCAACCCAGATTGGGACTTTGGTATCCTCATGACTCATCATTTGACCTACTTGTATACTCAGATAGTGATCTAGGTGGAGCAAACTTGGACAGGAAATCTACTTCTGGAGGATGTCAGTTTTTGGGTGCAAGACTAGTGTCATGGCAGTGCAAGAAACAAACCACAGTGTCCACATCTACAACAGAAGCAGAGTACATAGCAGCTGCAAGTTGTTGTTCTCAAGTCTTATGGATTCAGAATCAAATGCTGGACTTTGGGGTAACCTTTCTAAACACTCCAATCTTTATTGATAATGGCAGTGTTATTAGCATTGTTAATAATCCTGTCAAGCACTCAAAGACAAAGCACATTGAGATCAGGTATCACTTTATAAGAGACTGCAATGAAAAGAAACTTATTCAAGTTGTAAAAGTTCATACTGATAACCAGCTTGCTGATCTGTTCACCAAAGCCTTTGATGTGGGTAGATTCACCTTCTTGGTAACAAGTGTGGGAATGATCAACTCTGAATAAGTCCTTTCTCAAAAAGTGGTTAAATACCTGTATATTGTTTTTGTTTGGTGTTACTAATCTTCTTCTTCAGGAAATGTATAGCAGTACTCAGTTCATCACAAGCTTAAAAGTGTAAGTATGGTTAATACTGCTAGTGGTTAATACTGCTCTCAGTTAATACTGCTACTTAGTTAATACTGCTCTCAGTTAATACTGCTACTTAGTTAATACTGCTCTAGGTTAATACTGCTTATGTTCCGAACACTATAAATACCCCTTGCCCGCCTAAAAGTTCATAACGACCCTTTGTATACTGTTCACTTGCGCTCTAACCCCTTTTTCTCTCAAGTACTAAATTTTCAGGCAAGAACTTTCAAGCTTAATGGCATCCATGGCATTCATCGACGAGCACAATGAGATAGCTATGCTCCAAAAGCCAACACAAGCTGAAGGGTTTCACCAAATAGTCGACTTTATGAAAACAAGTCACATAGCTCATGCGCTCGCTGTGTCTCCTACCATCTTCATAGAGCATCAGAGGCAGTTCTGGGTTAATGCACCATTGTTACTGAGAATGGTGTGTGAATGATCAAGACAAGGGTGTGTGAAAAACCCCTAACAGTTACTGAAGAGGTGATACGCATCTGTCTACGTCTAGATGATGCTGCATGTATAACCTCTATTCCTAATGAGGAATTATTCTCAACTCTTACAAGAATGGGGTATGAAGGCCCATTGGGGATTTTCAAGTTTTTCAAAGCTAAGTTTTCACCCCAATGGAGGTTCTTTGTTCATACCTTGATTCATTGTATTTCTAAGAAAACAACTGGCTGGAGCCAATTTAGCAGTCCAATTGCCTATGCATTGGTATGTTTATCCACTGCTAGAAAATACAACTTTTCTCAAATGATTTTCAATGATCTTGTCTCAAACCTGGACAACAAGAAGAGTTTCCTCATGTATCCCAGGTTTGTACAGACAGTTATTACCAATGAATTGACGGATATACCTCACTTTGATGGGGTATATGTACCTAAACCCCCTAAAGGCAAGGTCTTCTCAAATATGAGAAGATCTGCTAGGGACTCGGAAGGAGTTGACGCCCCATTGTTCTCCACAATGATGGTGGTGTCCCAACCACAAGAAGGTATGGCAGCAGGGTCAAGGCCCTCATTAGACAATCCCACTGCTAGCCAATCCCAACCTTCCCACTCTATATCAATCCCCCAGTCTCTTCTTGATAAACCAACTTCACCAATCATCCAAACATACAAAAGGAACCAGGTAAAGAAGGCTCCTTCCCTTCTTGTACCTTCACCCACTAAGCCTTTAAGCCCTCTAAGGGAGGATTCTCCCTTAGAGAATATCTACAGGGAAACCAATAGGGTGTCTCCCAACCCTGAGGAGGTGCTCTCTAAGGAGATGGATGAGCATATGGGAAAGAAGGCTGCCACTACTTCTGCTAGCACAGAGAAGGACAGTGGTAACATCTCTAAGACCTTCCCCATGGCAACTTTGGCTGAGAAATCAACCAAAGGACCCTGGTGCCAAGAAACGAAGGGGGTAGTTGGTGCTTCTGCTAGGCAGAAGGCTACTACTACAAGATCCAAGGATCCCTCAAGGATGGGAAAAACATCCAAAAAGGGTGAGGACAGATTTGAAACTAATGAATTGATGGAAAAAGATTCCAATGATCCTTCAAGGGTGGGAAAAACACCTAAAGAAGGTGAGGATAGCTATACTTATTTAGAATTGATGGAAACCATAGCCAACATCAATGTTGATGTGGTCAATCAAGGAAAAGAAATCAAAGCCTTGCAGCAAGTAGTCATCTCCCAACAACAGCAAATTTCCAAACTCAAGCAATTGGTGGGAAAGCTCATGGCTAAAAGAAGAAGAGGTCAGTTTGTTCTAAGAAAGAGAAAGGGGTAGCCAAAAAGGAAAATGAGAATGCTTCCAAAAAGGGGGAGAATTCAAGCTCAGAAAAGTCAGATCAACAGATTGAGGGGGAGTTTGTTGAAGAAAAGAAATCTGCAGAAACAACACCAGCAGCAGTTACAACCCAAGAAGCAGAAATGGTTACTACTGCTGAGCCAAAACAAGCAGCAGAAACTGTTAGTGCTGCTGAAACTTCACAAGCAGCAGTAACAGAGTTAACACCAGCAGAGATTGAAGTAGCAGAAATGCTTGTCAAAGCAAAGAATGACACTCCCAAAGCAAAGGGAGTGGTCATAAATGAAGGGGGAGCAAAGAAAATAGAGAAGAAAGAAATGGCTGCAGATGCAAGGAAAAAGGAAAAAGCAAAGATGATAGAATCTGATCAACCATCCAAAAAGCAAAGGATGATTGAGTCAGATGAAGCATTAGCAAAGAAAGTGCAAGAAGAGTTAGATCAAGCAGAAAAGGAGCAGGTGGAAAAAGACAGAGAAATGGCCAGAGCACTTGCAAATGAGTTAAATGAATCATTCTAGAAAGGGTTGGAAACAGAGAAGGCAAAGCAAAGAGCAATGAGCTTGAGAAAGGCTATGATGGCCAGAACAAGTGCTAAGAAGAAAAGACCTTCACAAACTTACCTTGCAACTCAGGAGAGAAACAAAATGATAACTTTCTTGAGGAGTGCAATTGGTGTAAAGAAAGAAATGTTTGTGAAGATGACTTTTGATCAAATCAAGGATCTCTATGAGAAAGAAATGGGAAAGCTGAAGAGTAATGAAAAGGATAGAGTGGAGTTTGAAAAGAAGGCCAAGGAGAGACATGATGTGAATATTAATCAGCCATTCCCTGAAAGTGAAGAGGGAACTCCTACAAAAGAAAAGGCAGAGATAAAGGAAGAAAAGAAGAAGGAAGCTACTATAGGGCAAATTCAAAAGACTCTGAAGAGAACTAAAATGATGGCAAAAAGAAAGAAGATTGTAAAGAAGCCTAGAGTAGAAGAAGAGAAAAAGGTTGCTAAAGAAGAAGAGGCACCTAAGAATGAAGCTGAATCTCAGGAAGTACCACAGAGTTCAGATGTAAACATGTACATGGTGGTAATGGATAAAATTCCAAAGCCTATCTCAGCTGAACCTGTTGGATTCAAACCTCCTGAAGTTATCCACTGGGATATTATGATGGTGGATGGCAAAGAGTATATCAGATTGAAAAGAAAAGATGACAAATATGAAGTCTACAGCACTTGGAACAAAATTGTCAGAGAGTGTTCAAGATCTGATTTGGAAGAAATGTTTGAAGTAGGTATGAAAGTACATGCAGATCAGTTGAAAGCCCCAGGGTTACCAATAGTGAAGCTGGTCATGGAATACTTGTGCATGTTGTTCAATCCAGAAGCAGTAAAGCATTTAATCAAAGATGTGTTCAAAACTGTTAGAGGATGGACTCTGTATGAAAGGAGTGGAGTTTATGAATTAGCTTTGGATACTTTTCACATGGAGTATTACTTAGTGGATAGGGTCTACAATCACACACGTCTGAAGCTCCATGCCATGTTAAAGAAGAAGTTAGGTTGTGCATCAAATTCAGAAATGGCTAAGTACCTAATTCAGAGAACTATCAATCAGAGCATGGGACTGGATCCTAACATTGGAGTAGATCAATGAAGATTTTGGAAGCATTTGAAGAACTTGACTTCTCTTTCTATAAGTCAAGTTAGGGGGAGATTGTTGGGAACTGAAGATGTGAACAAGTCTTTAATGCTGCTAGTTCAGAATTACTACTGCCAGAGGACTTCAAAAGTTAATACTGCTAGGTATTACTACTTCTAGTAGAATTAATACTGCTAGTCAAATTTAGTGCTACTTAAACAAAGTTAGTACTTCTTAGCTAGTTAGTACTGCTAGAGGTTAGTGCTGCTTAGTAGTTAATGCTGCCAAGACTCAGTTAAAGCTGCTTCTGAGATAATGTGAAGATAATGCTGAATAGATCGTGTTCAAAGATAAACATGGAAAGCTGAAGATATTCATGGAAGATATACTGAAGATATTTTATTTATTGTAATTATCTTTTATTCAGTTTATGTATAGAATATATAGAATAGTTTAGAATTCAAGATAATTAATTCTAAGTTTTTGTTCTAAGAGAGAATCAACCTCAAGGCATAGTTCCTAATTCTAGAGAAGTAGAATTCGTCTTGAAAGAGCTTGTTCTTCAAGATTGAGGTTGAGTGTGTAATCTTGTGATTTAAAGCATTCAATACAAGTTTACAAATTATCCATTATATTTACTGTTTGTTTTACTGTTTCATTGAATATCAAAGTGTTCTTCCGCAAACTTCTTTGATATTGTTTCTGAGTATTCATAATTCTTGTTGAGAATTCGATCCTGACATTATTGATGCTAATTTGTTTGGGGACAAGCAACACTTGGTTTGGGGTTGTCTGTCGGGACTAGGGCCGGGGTCGGGGATGAGATTGTGAGATCGGGGCTAGGGATTGCATTCCCTCCACATCCCCACCCCATTTCCATGCCTAATCCCCATCAAAGAACAAGATTCCTTTTCCATCTGCACCGGGGAATCAAGGATTTTTCTTCATTTATAAAGTTTATTTATCTATACTATATTATAAAGCACGGATAAAAAACTCTTAAATACAAATTATTAGGCACAAGGTACCATCATTTTATGCAAGATTTTAAAAATCTCTTAATTTACAAGTATCAAAGCACAAGATATATATTACTACTGCAAACTTTTAACACTCACTAATTTGGTATGTACAGGGCATTTCTTTTATGCAGACATTTTCATGTATCACTATTAATTAATATATTATATTACTATAATTTTGTTTTAATTATATTATTAAATATGTAATTGGTTATTTTTTCTTGATGTCATTAAAATATATAAGATAATCATTGAATTCTTACAAAATATTTAATTTTTTTATATAAAAAACATTATATTATTAAGCCTAAATTAAACAAATTTATAAAAAAAAACATTATCATTTTCTCAAAATCATCCAAAATCGTAATTTAATATCGACAAAAAATTAAAATGAAACATTAAAATCATGATGTATCTCGCTGCATTGCGCGAATACGCTTCTAGTTTTTCAATAATATCCTTATAAATGTCAATTTCATGTTTATATATTATTCTAAAACTTTAAATTGCCAAAATTTAATGATTGCATTTGTATAAGAGTGCAAAAATAAATATATCAATTAAAATACTTAATAAATGAAATTTTACATGTCCATTAAGAGGTAAACAAACAGCCCCTTAGTTATTTATCTATTTGTTTATTTTTTTTAATTATTACTTATTATTTATGTATATTAGTTGTAAAATGATAATTTAATTTCCAATTGTTGAAAATCGACTTGCCTTATGTTTATTACTATGGTTAATTTGAGTTAGGATTTGTTCCAGATCAAATTTTTTATTATTGATTATTAATTGCTATAGCTTGTTAACAAAAAAATTGGATTTACTAAAAGTGAAGATATAATAAATTGTTTTCAAAAACTCAAAACTTGTTGAGAATAATAGGAGAAAGTAATGATATTATACTTTTAATTATTTGAATTTTGTTTTATGAAATGTTAATTAAAATGTGCCCAACATACTACTCCCTCCGTCCCAAAATAAATGTCCACAATGAAAATGACACACAGTTTTAGAAATGTGCAATTATTACACTTTTAAATAACCAAAATACTCTTTTACTCTTGAAAATAGAGAGATAAACTTTCTTCACCTTATAATTAAGGGTAAAATTGGAAATTGAAAATTTACTTTTGAATGTGGACATTTATTTTGGGACAAACTAAAATAGTAATGTGGACACTTAATTTGGAACGGAGAGATGTTTTTCTCGAATGTAAACACCAAAACGCTTGGTTTACCAAGAAAAAAAAAACGTCGATTAATTATTAATCAAATATATAAATTAAAATTGTAACAATAAAACCCATGTATATATTATCATGAAAATTAGTTGACAAAAAAATTGGTCGACATAAAATAGAATTTAAATTTTGTTTTCTAGTATCCATTTGCATATTTTAGTCAAAGTCTCCGCCAATCTTGATGGCATCATCCATCCATAAATACTTGCACTTTCACTTGCAAACTTTCCTCATCTACAACTTTCTTCATACACACTACTCCATAGTTAAGTTTCATAAAAAATTTAGAGATGGAGAGCAAAGATTTACTGTCCTGCGCAATTGTAGCGGTGCTCGGAATAATATCGGCAGCCATGGGTTTTGCAGGGGAGGCCACTAGGGTTAAGGTAACAACCTAAATCAATATATACAGTATATATGTATATATATATATATATATATATATAACTTGGTTTAATTAATTAAAACTGGAATAACTTTGTGATTTTATAATGATATATGTATTAATTGTGGGCATGGTGCATGTATATATATGTATACAGGTTTCTGAAATTTATATCGATACCGAGACCGATACATGCGTTTATCCAAGTAGTCCAGCTCTCGCCCTTGGAATCGTAGCAGCTGTGTTCGCAATCATTGCACGAATTTACATAAGTGTTTCGTTCGGTGGGTCTGGCTGTTGTCGAAATGGCCCTAATTCGACCCCGATTTCAAAACTCTTTTTTGTACTATCATGGTAAGTTCCTAATATATAGATGTAAATTAATCTCATTAATTATACATATTACTTTTTGTCGTAAATATTCTTACATTAGTAAATAAAACTAATTACTTACTTGCCATGATCTTGAACATCCAATTCCAGGGTAGCTTCAGTGGGAGCCGTACTTTTATTGTTGGCAGCTGCAGGACTCAACAATAGAGAAAGTGGACAGATTGATTCATATGGTTATATAACATGTTACGTTGTGAAACCTGGAATCTTTGCAGCTGGAGCAGTTTTAGCTCTTGTAAGTTCAGGTTTGGCAATTGTTGCATATTTCGTCACCTTATCTTCTTCAACTACACAAACCACCACACAGCCTTCGATTGGACTACCAGCAGCACATGGCAATGTCGTTGATCTAGAAAAGCATCCTCAACAATACGCTCCTCAGCAATACACTCATCAACAATACCCTCCTCAACAATACCCTGCTCAACATCACTTTCCTCAGCAATACCCTCCACAACAGTGATTAAAAGAAAATAATTAAAATGGGCAATATCATATCCATCAATCGATTGAGTCGGGCAGTATCAAGATCAAGATAAGACATAAAAAATTCAATTAATTTACACGTTTTCGATTTCGTTTTTAGATTGTTTGCTTGATGTAGTGAGTAGAATATATGTCAAAACCCTCGAACAAAGAAAGAAGATTTGAAAAAGGGTGGTGTTCTTTTTGGGTTTATTATGGATTTTCAGTTTCTATATATGTTGTATTATCTTAATTTGTATATTGAAGTTTCTTAGGGTTTGAAGAGTAATTAATTAATTTATAGTTTCATTTTCAGTTTTCAGAATTTGTTTAATGACTAATCAAATTTTTATTTAGGAACAAGCATAAATAATTAAAGGCTTGCTTTCCCTTCCTATCTTTCATGAATTCAAAATTAATTTGATTGAAACGAATAATAATATGTAAATAACAATCAGAGAAAAAATAAAAAAAATTAGAAGGAAGATAAAATAGAAAATTAATTATTACTATTATCAATTATTACTTGTTTTTCACCATTGTTTAATCATTTTCCAATGAAAAATTCCAAGAAATTGGCGGAACGAGTGATTACCAAGTGTCAAATCAACTAGGCCGGTGATGCACGGTTCATCTCCTCGGCCTACCCCTGCTTCTCTTCCTCTTTGATCATCATAATTTCTATCATCTTCAATGGTGTCTGTCATGCACCTTCCTTCTAATTTTTACATCTTCCATTTTCCTCTCATGCACCCTCCTTATTGTACAGCACTCCGACTCATACAACATAGTTGCTCTAGTGGCTATTTTGTAGAAATTTTCTTTTAGTTTTAACAGGATTTTTTTGTCACACAACACTCCGTGACAACTCTCCATGTTAACCACCATAGCTAGCTTGAATCCTATGTGTTATGTCTTCCTCGCGACCTCTTCATCCCTGTGAATCATGAAGCCTAAATACTTAAACTTGTTCGTTTTTGTGTCCTATGATCCCCAATGTTGAGTCCTACCTCTTCTCCCATACATTTCCTGTTGAAGTTGCACCATAGATACCCAGTCTTAGAATGGCTAATACAGAACTACGAAAGCCTTGTATTACCAATTCTGCCCTCCAATGGTCTAGTCTCTAGTTCACTTCTATACTTTCGACTTCGCTACCAACGCAATGTCATCAGCGAATAACATGTACCAGACACTTGCCTATACATATATTAAGGTATTTTGAAAAATTAAAAGTGTCATATTTAATTATTAAAAAAATAAAACGAGTAAAACATTATCAGAAATAGAAGTTATTTTAGAAATAGTTATTGAACATCATAATCCATACACACAAAGCAACTCAAAAACGATAAAACATTGACAGATTGTCCAAACAAATTAAGTGGGGTTTGGTGAGGATCGATTTGGACCACAAATCCTATATGGGGGGGGGGGGGGGGACTACTTTTTGGATGATGATACTAGTCCTAACCAGGAGTAGGCCTTGGAGGAGGAGTCGAGCCTAAAATTATAACATAAGCACTAGTCGCAAATTTGGTCTTTATGCACCTCTAAAGTAACATGAGTGCATAAATATTTACGAGAGCTCATCCTTTAAACACAAGGGATTGTATTTCTTTATATCATTATATTATCTTTGACCAAGTACAATGATACTGTCAACTTTACCCGTAACAATTAAATACATATTGTTGTAGGATAATGACGCAGTGAGGAAGTACGGAACGGATCAGCAAGCGACTGAATCATTTAAATAAATCGAGAATTACGAAACCTAAAACTCAAAATTCAATAGAAAACTCTCTATAAAAGATATAAACTTTATTAATTGATAACTTTTAAAACAATTAAACTTAATAGTCCTATTTATAATCTAAACTAGGGAAGATAATTACGGAATTATTTAGAAAAAGGAAATAAGGTAAAGGAAAATAAATAAATCTAATCATAATTTACAAAAAGAAAATAAGGAAAAGATAAATAAAACAAAAATAATAATAAACTAATGGGATAAACCAAAGGAAAAGAATTGAAAGGGTTGTCAAATATCACGGATGTTTGGACTCCTAAACAGTGTCCGACGTGAGTTTCATGTGGGTTAGGCCACATGCAACTCACTTGCAAGTCGCTTCGGATTCTGTGGTGAGTTTCATGTGGGTTTGGCCATATGCAACTAGCACCAAACTCGCTTCGGCCGTTGTTCGCAATTCTCAATTTGTTACTTTTTTTATGCCAAATTCCGAGCCTCTTTCGAGCTCGTTTTTCTCTTCGACCCCGTTTTCCTCTTTTCCAATTATTTTCATAAATCCTTATTAACTCTCAAATTCTTCCTGTATCAGTTACCCACACTTGAAAAGAACTCGTCATCGAGTTCATTTGAAAAACATCTTGATCCGACCGTTAGAACATTCATTTCTTCAAAATGTTTGGATTCACAACTTGGCCTCCAAAGTTCAAAAGATTTGACCAGTCTTCAAATCCCAACGAAGGTTGTCGTGATCTTATCCACACGAGCGATATTTTATCAAAATCGAAAGGGTAAGAGATCAAAGTAGCTTTACCGAGAATTGTTTCGGTTTGAACCGAAGCCTTGGGTGCGGGATTGATGGAAGCACCATCTTCGGGATTAATCTTCTTGACTTTTCGCAACAAAGATTTCGTTGGCTCGAGAATGTTCTTAACTAGTTCACTTTCGATTTCTTCGGTGGCCGGTTCGAGATCCGGTTCAGACACTTTGGTTCCGGACAAGATTTCTTTTTGTCGCTCGGTCACCACGGGAATGACTTTCTCTTCGAATTTTTCTAACAAGAGTTTATCTATTTCAGGTGTTTTTTTTGGAACAGGTGGTTGTTTGACTAGAAAAAGAAATGAATGCATAATAGAGTCGTTGTTGTTGTCGCACCAAACCTTGACAGATTTCTCATGCCTATCTCTTCTCCGGTGGTTGACGTTATCGGGTTTGGGATAGAGTTTGTTAAGGGTTCATAATCTTCCCGGTAAGAATCATTCCATCATAAGTTGCTTCATTCTCCCCGAAGATCAAACCGGTCCTTTTCTTTGTCGTTGTTTTTGTACGATCCGTTTATCCTACCAAATAACGGCGACACTCTTTAGACGGAAAGCAACCAACTTTACCTGTTTGTCTTTGGGAACCTCCATAATGTTAAAGAATTGATCGACTTCGATTTGGCAATCTAAGAATTCTTCTATTCCAATAGTTCCGTAGAAAAACGGGATGCCCACTTTCATCTGGTAATCGTGGTCGTTTCTTCTCAGGTTAACTGGTTTTTCTTCCTCATCCTCTTTGGATTCAGAACTGGATTGGTTGATCCGGTTACGATTGCCGCTGGGCGGAGACATAATCGGATCTATACGTCTCTCCCTTCTCGGGCGGTGGTCGTTGTTGAGTTGGGTGAGGACTTGGGTGACAGCAGTCGTCAGATTGCCTAGAGATGTGGTCATGGTCGCAGTCATCGAGGCTAAATCTGCTTTGGTAGACGGTTGTTAATCTGTCACGGTTAGTGAAAAGGACAGGTGAATCCTGCTCTGATACCAACTGACGCAGCAGAGAAGTGCGGAACGGATTGACAAGCGTTTGAATCCTTTAAACGAATCGAGAATTACGAAACGTGAAACTCAAAATTTAAGAGAAAACTCTCTAAAAGATAAACTTTACAAAAACATATAATTAGTCGCATTTCATAAAAATCTATACGACTAGCTAATTTGAGTAAAACGACAAAACCTTTTAAATAGAAATAATAATATTAAAATATTTAATATAATATCATATTATATATATACACGATTGATACATGTATATATATATATATATATTATTTTATTTATTAATAATAATTCTAATATATTTTCACATATTTTCATCTCTATAATTATTTATCAAATATATTTTTCTCTTCCAACAAAAATATTTTCTAAATCTTCGAATTAAATCTTTTCATTGATATTAATATTTTGATATTAACATCTTAACTTTAAATTTGTATCCGAGGTAAATATCTCTTTATCGAAAAACATAATTTAAATTATCGATTATATATCATCATATTTAACAATTATCTTAAGGATTTAAGATAGTTAAATGCACGTAATTTTGTCTTTATTATAATAGTGAAAACAGGGTGTTATAATTCTCCCCTCCTTATAAAAATTTCGTCCTTGAAATTGATTCGTACTAGCTATCGTCTTTAATTTCTTATTTCTTATTCTATTTCCCATGTAGTAGCATCTGGTTCATGATGATACTAACAATTGACTAACATCCAGATTATTACCTTGTTTCGGAGTTTCTCAATTTACAACTTATAAATATCATAGTCTTAAATATAATACTTCAAACTTTCATCATTTTTTTTCTCTTGCTTCTTAATATTATCTACAATCTAAATATCCTCATATACTTTACTCTTAATCCTTTATAGCACTAGATCACAATTACTAAATGTCGATCTCTTTTGGATACACTCAATGTCCCTATCATTTACATATATTCAAACATCTTTATTTACCGGTATCTTAACTCCTCAGCAAATTGGAAATCTTCTACCAAATATTTAATCATCTGATGATCACCTTACGTCAGTACTTATTCTTACATCAATTACTAAAAAAATATTCTACTAATCCACAATTGCATATATCAAACATTAGGTTCTTAGATTGCATTTCCTGACACTAGATTATTCGTCATAACTTATCATAGAGCAATAATTTTATCAAACATTTTTTTACTTGACGCTATTTACTATCTCAACATCCTCATATACTCTATTCAAAATTACTTCCCGATCATGATTCCAAACTATCGTATACTTTTGGATACAATTATATCTCCTACTATGTGGTTAATTCCATTTAGATTCAAATTCCATCATTTATAGATATCCTAGTTTTTCTGCAAATTGGATATCTCTTATTGACAATTGGCAGTCAAAATTACTACTTTTACTACTTACCCATACATCAATGGATTACAGATTTATCCTACTAACCATACTTGCCAATACTATGTAAAAAGTTCTCGAGATTGTATTTCTTGACACTATAATATAAATATAAATATATATATATATACACATATATATTTATAAAGTATCACATGGAAATGATTTAAGCAACCATATATCAAACTAGAAATTTTCTCTAGTCTTTACTAATCACAGTTATGTTTGTATACATTTCTCCTGTCATACTATATTGGTATTTAGAATAGTAGTATTTAAAAATAAATTTCTTCTCTACTAGTAACATCATGTTTTCGCTGCGCACTCTGATCCTTTTCATACCTTCTTTATTATAATTCGTATTCTTATTTAACTATTGATGATACATCAAACTTTGTTTTACCCAGACATCTCTAATTTCTTATTGTATTAACAATATACCATGATCCATTCGTACATTGTTATTTAAACCATATCCTTTATCACATAATTTAAAACTTTTATTCTCAATTTTTTTTTCACATGCAACACTCTGAAATAACCTTGACAACATATACTGCACACAGTGGTTGTGATCCACCTAGCATGACCTACTTTGTCATGCTCTTACGGTAAACTTATATCATGGCATAACCCACTTTTCATGCTCTTACGACAAATTTTAACAACCACTACCACTGCATTTAGTAAAACATTGTCGGTTTCATGTTCATGCGTCTTTGAAAACACCTTTTAAAATCAACATCTTATAGCATGAACAAATCTTATTTCACGACAACCATTTCATGTATGCATCTCTATCAATCCTACATGACTATACATTTAGTGTCGTTCCCTGCATGAGGTCGATTTTGAACTTGAAAAAATTTCTATTGGTATTATAGGAAAAATCAGAGAATGAAGCAAGTGTTCTTGACAATTTATTGGAAGCTAATCAGGATACAATTCTTTTGCAAGAAATGTTTGAACGGGGAACTCCTAAGGATATTCATCTAAGTCCTGTTCATAATGAGATTCCCGAGCCGAACCTTTCCGAAGTGCCTAACATTCCTACTTTACAAGAATTTAATTTTTTTTCTGATGTTTTTGAAGTTCTTGCTACTCAACCAAGTCCTCCAAGGCATCCTAGTCCTCAAAGCCAATCTATTCCACCAAGCAGTACTGATCAACCAGATGAAGTTGTTCACATTCCCGATATGCCCAACACAGATGAAGCTGGTCCATCTAATGCAAATGCACCTGAATCAGAGTTTGGTCCCACGGAAGTTGAGCTTTGACAGATAAGACATGTTCTGAGGGTTCCATTTCTTGAAGAAGAGAAAAAGAAAGTTTTTGTGCACCGCATCAGACCGATAGATATCTTTAGAATTATGGGAGTGAAAGACAAACCTAGAGAATATCAACAAGAATATGTTGATATGCTAAACTATCTTAAGCAAGTGCAAAGAACTGTGAAGAGCAAATTTAAGATAGTTTTTGTGAAGGAAGTTCGTCTGAAGAAGTTCATCAAGCTTTGGTATCCTGTTTTTATTGTCCAGAGAAGATATATGGAAGGATATACTTTTTCTGAAGCTGGTTTTCATTATCTAAGTGTGGATGATCTGAAGTACATGTACCATGAGTTAAGAAACATGATCATTCGGAAGGAGAATATTACCTTTGCTCTAGAAACAATAAAGAGATTTGTCATGAGGCATATCTACTACACTTATTGTTATGACTTTCAGTTAGGGATAGAAACCAACCAGAGAAGGGTGAACATGACAAAACCAAACATGACTCTTCCAGACTTAATGAACTATCCTTTGTTTATTGTGCTTGAAGAACCTGAGTTTGGAGTTTTATATAAGAATGGGCAGAATGAGAAGAGGTTCCTTTGATTTTCTGAAGTTGCTAAATATTCTGATGGAACGCTCAAGGTGATCAGACTTCAAATCAAAAGCAGGCATGCGGAAAGTGAAAGACAAATATTTGCTGCTAGTGACCGTTTGCCAAGGAGAGACAAAATCGTTATGGAAAGAGCTTTAGACATTTTGGATGATATAATTGAATTCAAGAAAGGCATCAGACGTTTTGAATCACTTTTGGGGATCAGAGATAATCATGTTAGAAGATTTACAAATTGATCCAAAAAGGGAAGATTGTTAAGTCAATGTTTGAATCAATTTGTCTTTTGTAATGTTGTTTTATCTTGTAATGTCTGTATGAGGTCAAGGATTGTTTGACCCATATAAATAGCCTTTGTTCCTTTGTTTTTCCTTGTAACTTTTGAGTAACTCTTGTAAATTTCATGGTGAGATCTTTGTATCTTGAGAGACTTGTGACAACAATACACTTGTGACTTTCTCTCTTTAAACTTTCTCTCTATACGCTTCATATATTTGTGCTTAATTGTGTTTTGATTGCTTGAATTCTAGACTAACATTCTAGATTTTCTTGCATTCTTGCTTAACATCTTGTATGTATAACATAAATGCAATACATATTTCCTCAAACACCTACTTATTTTGATCATTGATATAATTCCTATTTCATCAATCTATCTATATTATCCACAGATCCTCCATTCTGGTTACATATCTTAATCATCTTTTTTTTACATATCACCTTAATGTCATTCTTTGTCAACTATTCCACCCCAAAATCTTATGAAACTAATCTATATACATCAATTTAACAAGGTAACTCTTCCATTTATATCGATTGAACAAGCCTCAACAGTTTCTTTAACCTTTATCTGACCACTTGTAGCAGGCACTACATATTTGTTATTGTAATTGCGTAAGTTATCTATTCTAGTAGCGGGAATTAATCTTCTAGATGTACATGAATTGAATAAACTAGGGCATAATAACTATTGGCAAGAAATGGACCCAAACATTGTCAGTGTCAGTAATTCCTTTGACCTCGTTTGTTGTACTGACATATTCCATAATCCTTACCTCTGTTCCTCCATCTCATTTCCATTCTAGACTAAACTTTCTCATGTCAACCTCTATATTATTGTTGAATTATGTTGAAGCTTAGGGAAACTGGATCCGATATCCCCATCATATCACACTTATGGAAATTACATCTCTCTATAAAACTCCTTTTATGTTCGTCCTAAATTTTCACATATGTAGAACCCAATGCTATATTTGTACTTGGCACAGTCACAAGTTCCCAAACTTATTGTAGATAATATAGCTAACTCGGATCTCTATGCATATTTCTTTAGATGGTTAATCAATATATTTTCCACCTATAACATCCTTGGTTACAACCTCAAAGTCTTGTTCTTAACACAAGCCTCAATCGCATCCTCCAGTAGTATACAAAGTTTTCATGAAGTGACAAAAACAATTTTCTTATTGTTTACCAATAGCTCAGTCTCTACCTCAACCTTTACCTTAACTTTGACATACCAAAACATTTAGTAGCATGGTTACATTCATGACACCCTCATTCCCATACATTGTTCTACCATTCCTTTCTAGACATTCTTTTTAAAGAAATGACGACATATATGTGTTCCATAATCCTCTTTATGAGTCATAATTGTGTATGTTGGATGTATTGACACATATACATTCATTAACAATTTTGGAATAAATAATATGGTCTCCTAACATAGTCTGTTATCTTGAAATACAGTCGCATTGATCTAAGCATATACTGTGTACGTTTGAGAATAATCTTTTGGTTAAACCTGATCAATATGATTATCAATTGTCATCTCACATATTACTTAAGTGTGGGATATTTGATATCTTCTTCAACATAGTAAAGGAACTCTTACTAAAGTATTTTATCATAGCATAAAATCTCAAATCTTAAGGTTTTAATTTTGCACGAGCTGATAATCTATTTTTCTTATACCATAGATCTTATTATTTTTTTCAAATTACCACATCTTACTAATCCATCTGACTACCAATATGAAATAGCCAGGCCGGTATCACGGGGAGCCAGGATCCTTTCGGTGCAAATATAATATGCGACCTTTCGGAAGTCCACAACTCAGCCGTTTCACCTTTCTAGACACCATCCCATATGGTTATATCGACCAGGATAAGTAATTACCAGAATAATTTGGTTGAGTTTATATATAAATTAATTATTTTAAGGCAATGTAGTATTCTAAAACTCAGTGTCGTCCTCAAAGTTTAAGTCTTTATATCTAATCTAAGGCAACCATAGTCCACTTAAACTAATGCTCTGATACCAACTTGTGACGCCCCGTTTTTTTTCTCTCCATAACATCATAACCTTTACATCTGCGGAAGCGTTCTTGCAACAGTTCAATAGCCTAACATTTATAATGGTTATTTTAAGAACTAAAACTCTTCATGAGATCCCTTCATGTCTTATCATGATCTTACCTGAGATACATATATGGAATACGTAAGCTTTAAGCTTAGTGAGCAGTTATGTTTTCATGAAGAAATCATCTTTCATAAAATATATGGTTTTAGTGCATAGAATAACAACTCAATACACTTCTCATAATAATGTATAATAACATTGATGCATAAAACCATTTCTATAAAAACATCATCTTCTTTTAGTGCGAGATCTCATATGTGTATGTATGCCAAACATTCTCAACAAGATCCTAGATCCCTGGGGTTCCGTGAAGGATCTTCCCCCTGGGGTTCCGCGAAGGATCTTCCCCCTAAGGCCCGTTTGCAAGACGTCCTCATTTCTTATACCCCGTCGGGTATTTAACATGGCCATACTTTCACAAGCACAAAACTTTTCATATGCCACATGTAAAATACATATCTTTTTCATAAAATGCATTATAAACATAACCTTATCTCATGCAAGGCTAACATGCCAAAACATCATTTCAAATATTAATCATGCATAAAAACATTAATATAACATATACGTATCCCAGTAAATCTCATAACATACTCACCTTGATTGCTTAGCCGAAATATTTGATTTACCTCATTGATCTAGCTTTTGTTGTCTAAATATTGTGAATATGATTTGATGTAATTGAACCAAAGTGAAGCTCCATATTTATAGTGATAATGAGATTAAAAAAAAGTTAGGCGGTCATGCATTGGCGATTTGGGCGGTGTGCATGCCGCCTTTCCCTTCATGCCCAAGTAACATATATGTGTATCTAAGTTTATATAATATATAATATATGATATATTATTATTATATATACTATAGCATTTATCTAATATAACTTTGTGTACATAACTCCAAATCTTAATATAAACATATATTTGGGACCTATGTGATAGTACCTATATTCATAGGCATGCTATTGCTATACCTTTTTTTGAGTTGTATAAATTTCTGTAATCATATTTTGATCTTTTTGACATTTACGGTATCTAGATTTTTCAACGTATTTAAATATGAAATTTGGTATTCATTCGATATTTCTATAATCCATAAATGATACATTTCTATAGTTTTGCTCAAGTGACCCTAAAATAAAAACATTATCCTTTTCCAAATCTGAAAGTGTCATTATGATCTACGTAAATTGTTGAGTCCGAATATATATGCATTATATAACTTATAAATCCATTTGAGTACCGAAATTAATAAAAACGATATATTTAATATCGAATCAGTCCTATAAATAAAACTTTGTCGGTTTTCAAATCTGAAAGTTTCATTATGACCGTCATAAATCGCTGGTTACAAAAACATATTAGTCGCATTTCTTAAAAATCTATACGACTAGCTAATTTGAGTAAAACGACAAAACCTTTTAAATAGAAATAATAATATTAAAATATTTAATATAATATTATATATATATACACGATTGATACATGTATATATATGTTATTTTATTTATTAATAATAATTTTAATATATTTTCACATATTTTCATCACTATAATTATTTATCAGATATATTTTTCTCTTCCAACAAAAATATTTTCAAAATCTTCGAATTATCATCTTTTCATTGATATTAATATTTTGATATTAACATCTTAACTTTAAATTTGTATCCGAGGTAAATATCTCTTTACCCAAAAACATAATTTAAATTATCGATTATATATCATCATATTTAACAATTATCTTAAGGATTTAAGATAGTTAAATGGACGTAATTTTGTCTTTATTATAATAGTGAAAACAGGGTGTTACGCCAATAGTATTTGAATACACGCCTGGCCGCCCCTTTTGGCCCTCATCAAATTATACAAATGTGGGCTATCTTCGATTTTGGCTCAAAAAAGGTGATGTTAATCAAAATTTATATGTAACACACCTGCTTTATTGGAGTAAATTTCTGCAACATCAAAGGTGGATGTGGGATTGCTATATGGTGGTTGGATTGGCGAGCGTATGGTGGCACCCATGGTTACTGGTCTAGACAAGGTCTTGTTAAGTTTCGGTGTTTATTTTAGGATTTTAATGTTTGTTTTACAATATCCAAGTTGACTTTTGATATCTCATGTGATCACATGTGAACATACAAATATGCATTATACAAATCGAAAAGCGACAAATGAATTATTAATTTTTTAAAAAGAAACAAAATCATCGACGGGTTAGTGGCAGATAAACTACAACTTTTAAAAATAAAAAAAATATATTTTTTGTTTTTTAATTTTTTTTTTAAATTTCAGCGACGGCTCAACGACGAAAATCCATCGCTTAAAGTTGGTGGGACCGTCACTCATTGATAATAGTCCCTCACAAATCCGTCGCTAATGCTGGTTGTCGTTAATCCATCGCTAAGAGTCCGTCGTCGATCCATCGCTAAGAGTCCGTCGTTGATTCGTCGCTAAACAGCTCTCATTGATCCGTCACCTATCCGTCGCTGAAATAGTCCGTTGTTGATTGTCATTGAATTTGTCCGTCGTTGAAATAGTCCGTTGTTGATCTGCCACTGAATTTGTCCGTCGCTGATCCGTCACTGAATTTGTCCGTCGCTGATAGCATCACCCACAACTGTTTGGCTCATGGACTATCAGTGGTATGTTAGAGCATTAGCGATGGATCAGACACGGACTGATCTGCGTTAATAGGGCCCAATTTTGTAGTGTATATTACTCTCTATATAATTGTTCACTACATGTCGTCATTATTCAATGAAGGTCAATGAATCATTTATTTATTTTGATATTTTGAACAAATAAATGATAACTAAGATATATTCTTTTGGTTAGAGGTTGAATTATATATTAATCAAAACGACTAGAAAATAAAAGAAGTTCAAACGAATTTATAAATGCATGAAAGAACTGAAATGAAACTGTAAGCCATACAAAAGAATAGGTTACCTGGGAACACATTTATTTTATTTAGGGTTTCGGATAAACAAATTTTGAATAATCATTTTACATTAAACAAAAGAAAAAAAGATTCGTGAACGAAACAATAATAAGTTACACTCCAGACCATCAACAAAAAGTCAAATATACAAATTGATATAATACAACGCAGAAACATGGAAATCTAAAAAATATCAAACCAACACTCTTTTCAAAGATTTATGCATACAATCTTAGCTACTCGCTATATGAAGCAAACAATTTAAACATCTGTTCGAACACATACGTAGAACAATCTATCTTGCTTCGACATTGATCGGGCCTGACTGACCGACTCCACGGACTATGATCAATCGACGGATTTACAACTCCAATTTTCATTTTAATATTGTTGTGCAGGGTACTGTTGGGGAGGGTATTGCTGAGGAGGGTATTGTGCTGGATTTTTCTCCAGATCAACATTAGTACCCATTGGGAATGCAACTGCAGGAGTTGTGGTGGTGGTTTGTGGTGGTGGAGTTAAGGTGATATAAGCAGCAATACCAAAAACTGCACTTAAAAGAGCTAACACAGCTCCTGCTGCAAAGATTCCAGGCTTCACAACATAACATGTAAAATAACCATATGAATCAACTTGTCCACCTTCTTTGTTATTTAATCCTGCAGCTGCCAGCAATAGACACACAGCTATAACTGTAGCCACCCTGCAGCATGTTCAACAATGAATTAACTATATGTACTAACATATATAAATATAATCATGATATAGATATATAGAATAGAAGAAGTTGAATGTACCATGATAATACAGCAAGGAGTTTTGAAATTGGGGTGGAATTAGGGTCGTTTCGACAACAACTACATCCGCCAAAAGTAACGCTTATGTAAATTCGATTAATGATTGTGAACACGGCTGCTATGATTCCAAGGGCGAGAGCTGGACTACTTGGATAAACGCATGAATCGGCCACGATATAAATATCATTAGCCTGTATAGGCATACATATATGCACAATGTGTATATTGTTAAAAAACTCTAAATATATATATTAATTAAATGACGAATGTTATACTTTAAACATATTGATTTTGATTGTACCTTAACCCTAGTGGCTTCTCCTGCAAAACCGGCAGCCGCTGATATTATTCCGAGCACCGCCACAACTGCGCAGAACCCTACGGCTTTGCTCTCCATTTATGAGTTCTGTATGAAACTATGGAGTGTTTATGAAGAAGGATGTAGATGAAGAAAGCTTGTGACTGGAAGTGCAAGTATAAATAGATCGGTGATACCATGAAGTTAGCTGGAGATTTTGATTAAATATGCAAATGGATACTAAAAAACAAAGTTTACTTTCTTATGTCAACCCAAGACTTGGTCAAAAAATTTGGAACGATTTATGTATTTTACATTTATATAATAATTCTAAATTTTTGTATTAACTATATTTTTTATAAGAAAATAATTAAGCAGACATTTCTTCGTTGTAAATAAACTTCGTTAGTATGCATATATATATATATATATACTAATATAAAATTTAGAGTATATACAGGGGCGGAGCCAGGAATTTACCGGAGGGGGTGCACGAGATAAAATAGATAAAAAAAACGTAAGTTAACATTATAAAAATAGCAAAAATAACGATATTATATATCTATATTGATAATATTCCATATTTACATATTTAACAGTGTCCTCGACGAGTTTTCATTTTTTGGAACTTATCTATGATATCTTCATTATCAAGCTCGGCAAAAACATATTTTTCGATATAAGTAACTAAGCAATCGTTCATCCATTGATCTCCCATTCTATTGCGCAACCTATTCTTCACGACGTTCATAGCTGAAAATGTCCTCTCAACTGTCGCAGTCGCAACGGGTAATATCATTGCTAATTTTATAAGCAAATACACAAGAGTGAACACCTTATCCCTTTTTGATTCCACCATCTTCTGCGCAAGATCACTGATCCCTATTAGGTTATAAAACTTTGACGTCGTCCGCATTTCAACGATATAAGTCTCTAGTTGATCATCAAGTATCAAAAGTTCAACATCAGAAAAATCATCGGGATAGAAATGAGCAAGATGAATCAATTTGCTCTTATCAAAAGCTGCAAAAGAGTCTCTTGGATTTAGACAGGCCATGGAAATCAGCAAATCAGTGTTAGTCTCATTAAATCGATTCTCCAATTCCATAAGTTGCAAATCAATGACAGCGTAAAATAACTCAACACGATAGTAGTGCAAGTTTGTCATTTGTGGAGCTTTGCGGCGCGACCTTCCGGGAAGTAAGAACATTTCATCCATGCTACAAACATCAATATCGTGTTTCTCACAAACCACAACAACTTGATTGAGTAGCGAATCCAGTGTCGCCTTAAGTGAGATGGATGTAGTGTTTGGAACATGCTCAATGCTTAAAAAAACGCTCAATTATACATCCTCTCATATCCACATAGCGCAATACAACACTCATATGTTCTTTTGTTGAAACATCGCGAGATTCATCGACGAGCACAGCGAAAAAATCATCACCAAGATCACGTATAATAAGATCTGTTGTTTCGGTTGCAACAACATTAACAATGTCCTTTTGGATATCTGGTGAAGTTAACTTCAAATTCTCAGGAGCATTGTTAAGAGTAACTGCTTTGATGCTTTCATTATGATCTGCCAGGAACTGCAATAGCTCAATGAAGTTCCCTCTGTTATCAGAATCTTCGCGTTTATCATGGCCTCGGAATGCAAGACCTTGTCTCAACAGAAACCGAATGCAATCGATCGATGCAGTCAAACGTAGCTTATAATCCATCCTAGCTTGGTCTGAATGCTTGATGATAATAGATTCAATATGTTGCTTTCTGTTCAACAAAGCTTCACACTTTCCCCAAGCTTGGTTGTGAGCACTATTTACGCCTCCAATATGAATCGTTAGCTTTTCTTTCTTCGCCCAATTTGTGAAGCCTAAGCCAACAAAAGACTTACCACCTCCTTGGTCTCCAACACTTGGTTTGAAAAGATAGCAGCATAAATAGTAAACTGCATTCTTACTGATACTATACTCGAGCCAAGTAGAAAATTCATCAAACCAAGCAGGGTTGAATCTTCGTGATCTTTTCTCGAATGTCGTATAAGAAAAATCATGGCTTCGAGGTTGGCAGGGCCCTTTCAACAGACATGCTCTACGAACTTCATCACGAATATTAGGATTGTAATCCAAAATCCTAATCCGCAATCCAGGGTCGGTTGGAAGATCGGATAAGTTGATTTCGATACGACTTTGTTTACAACTATCAGTATTATTATTATTTGGTGTAGATGACGAATCACCGGTTGCTTTTCTCTTTATTAGAAATTTATCCATGACTGTTATTCTGTTAAACATTAAATAATGAACAACCAGTTTACCTCACTATTAAACTAAAATACTAGTTAAACAGTTAAACTAAAATACTAAACAACTAGTAATCAATCTCGGTTATCAATAATCAATAATCAAAAAGTGATATAAAAAGTGATTAAAAAAGTTCACTGTTAATTGTTAAACACTTAAACTAAACCGGTAATCAATCAAGAATCGAATAATCGATCATGCCTCGATTTTGGTTGGTTCTAAGAACCCCTCCCTCGATTAGATAAAAATTAAATCCTCTCATAATTCATAAACAAATAAATTCCCAAAATCTACACGAAACCCTAAATCTAAAGGATTAACAACTTAGGGCTCTTTTCCCCAATCTACACGATAACAATCAGACCAAAAGAATAATAATCAGAGAAAGAGAGGAATATGCTTACCTTCAACCACTAGCTCGATTCCCAAATCCTAATGAACTTGACTTTCTCCTATCTTCTCTTCCAAATCGCCAAATGCCCAAACAAGTTCACTAATCAATCAAGTAATCAACAGTTCAAGTTCAACACTGGAAAACAGGAAAAGTGATCAAAAATTTTAGAAATTTTAAAGTTTAAACCCTAACCTGATGTAGTCGGACGTCGGTGGTCTGGCGTCTGGCGACCGGCGGCAGCAGCAAACCAGATGCAGAGTCGATCTCTCGATCATGAGAACCTGAACAGGGGCAGAGACATCGATCGTGAAGTCGTAACTTGGCGTGAAAATTAGAGTGAAAATTGAAATCGTGAAGTGATGTAAACTGTAAAGGCGAGCGGGAGTTTGGATTTAGGATTTAGGAATCTTAATTTCAGCAACCTATATCTATTTGGAGGAGCCCAAGCCCAACCTATCTAATATTTTCAAAATTTCAGCAGCCTATCTAATATTTTCAGCAGAATTTTTTTTAAAATATCAGGTGGTGCCAATGCACCTTGTGGTGCAGTAATGGCTCCGCCCCTGAGTATATATATATATATATATATATATATATATATATATTTTTTTAACAGAAAGTTCAAATATAAACACTTTAGCGGAACGGGGAGTATAGAAATATAGAATACTAGGTCATCCACAATCATGAATATGGTTTCATAACTAACTCATAAGAGCTTCCTCAGTCATGGATATTTTAGATCGGGTTTTCCTCTTTGTAACATCGATTTTCTTCTTTCTACACATTTAGACCTCTTAACCAAATTATTTTTTAATTATAAATTGGTTCATATTTTTTAAATGGACTCAATATTCTTTATTTACTTTATAGTTAATATTTATTATAAATTAATTTATTTTACATAACTAATTAGATTTCACAATCATGCATTTACAAGTCCATGACTCTTAAACATCGGTTCTTTTTCTTCCGTATCAATCTTCATTTTTTCCTATACATTTCATAAACATCTAAGGGGTTGTTTGTTTTTAAAATAAAAAAAAAACCTCTTAATGACTCTTAAGTCTGAATCGTTCAGACCTTTTTACACACCACCTTTTATTAATCATAACTAAAATAAGACTTCAGACTTTAGACCTCTTAAAAAACAAACGGCACCTAAATGTTAAAGGAAAAAGCGAATATAACAACAATAAATTGAGTGAATGAAACTGTAATTCTCATTAATCAAAAGCCCTTTAAATAGGGATGAGTTACAAGTAGATAGTTAGGAGATATTTCTGTTCTCATCTAACTCTTATATATTTAACTCTATCTTTATCGTTATATCCTTTAGACGATGGCACATTTATCCTAGAACACTCCCCCTTATGTCGAGTCAAAGGAGTGATGATGCACAATTGTTGCCTCGTTAAAACCTTACGCCAAAATAAAAACCCAGTGGGAAAAAATAAAAGTCTGACGAAGGAAAGAGTACAACGCACCAGCTTCTTTGCAATACATAGACTTTTCCTTCAGTCTAGTTTTCTCTTAGATTCGTACATTTATCATGAGGGTTAGGAAAACATGATGGTATATAAACTGTTGCCTCACTAAAACCTTTCACCAAGAAACAAAACACAATGGGAAAAATAAAACTTGGTTGAAGGAAAGAGCACAACATACCAATATCACATGTATAGTAGACTCCCCCTTTTGTCTACTACTCCCTCTGATCCGTGCATTAATCAAGGGAGTTTGGAAAACATATGTATTTACTTTCTACATGTTATCCAATATATGGTTTTAGGTAATGATTTGGTAAAATGTGTCATATTCTCCTGACATCTTACTTGATTGAATTGAATCTCGAGGAGAGTTTTCTTATTGCTGATTGTATAAGACTTAAGCAGAATATGCTTTGTGTTATCACTCTTGATGTATCTTATGTTCATTTCTTCGATACATGATGCGTTATTTCCATATATGCAAGTAGGATACTAGTTGAACCCAAAATTACTAGCTCCTCTAATATATGTAATGATAGTCCTTAATCATATACATTCTTTAATTATCTCATGGAGAATAATATCCTTGGAATAGTTCAAGGAGGTAGTTAAAAAGGGTTTGCTTAGCTTACTTCCAAGCAATTGACGTATTCCTTGTAGTAATTCTTTATCCAGTTTGGGAACAACCTTTATATGGGTTATACATATACCTAATATCAGCAAAGACATGCCAAGACATTGTTTGGTGTTTTTCTATAAGAGCTAGTATTTTTGCTGCTTACATTTTAAGTAGGTATTGAAGTTCCATTATCAATCTCAATTTTCTTTCTATAGGAAAAGTATAAGCCCATGTCAATGGTTCCAAAAGATTAACTTGATATCATTCCAATGACATTGCATTGGCGCTGAGCTAATTCTAGCTAACAAGTTCACTGAGAAGTACAATATACGGTCAAGTGTATTGTGTTAAGTATGATAATGCGCATATTTTACTTAGATAGGGAATTCCAGCTCCTCAACATTTTTTCGTCGCCATCCTTTAGACAAAATGGATCTTTCCTTATATCCAACACTTTGACCGATCATGGGAGTGCTAACCGGATGTGCTTTGTTCATATTAAAGTGTCTGGTTAGTTTCTAGACATATGCGGTCGGTGAATTAATATTTCACAAACTCGGTGTCCTAGCTCAAATAGCTAGACAAAACCAAGTTTTACCAAGATTTTTTATCTCAAGTTTAGATTTCAAGTAGCTTGTGGTTTCTCTTATTTCATCAATAGTGCCTATTATGTTCATAACATCGACATATAAAAGTACTTTGAAAATTTGGATCTTGTTTTCCTAAATAAATACGCAAAGGCATAATTTATTTTTCTTATATATCATTTCTCAATCAAATATTCACTTAGACGGGTATATCACATCCGCATAGATTGCTTTAATTTATAAAGTGAGCGTTTCAATTTTATTGCAAACGCATTTCGTGGTTTAGAGTTACTTGATTTTGGTAATGTAATGCCATCAAACACTTTTATATATCACTGAATCTAGATCCCCATATAGATATGTAGTAACCACATCCATGAGCTGCATTTCCAGTCCTTCGAAAACTACGCTAATAAACTATTTAGATGTCATAACATCCATCGTGAGAGAGTAAGTCCCCCGTGGTCAATCCAGGGCGTTGTGAGAAATCTTGCGCCAAAAGGAGAGCCTTATATATTAGGACTTTATTATTCTCGTTACACTTTCTGACAAAGACTCAGTTATGTCCTACGGGCTTTACACTTGGTAGGTTAGCAGTACCGGACCAAATACCCGATCCTTTGTCAAAGATTATAATTCTTTCTCGATTGTTTTTTACATTTAGGTCAATATGCTATTTGTTGATATTATTCAACTGTGTCTGGTTCGATGTTGTCGTGCTCGATCATCTTATGAGCCATCGTATATGCTAATAAATCATCAATGATTATATATGATTTGTCCATCGACTCATATGTACTCTCATAGTTTATTTGAGATTAATATTCCTCTCTAGAATCAATATTAACTTCGGAGCGTCCTCCAGTGATGATTCATGGACATAATTATAATTAGAGACCATCTAATGAGAGTTTTGTGTATTGATGATAAATGGGTGTGCCTCACTATTATATTCCTTTAGAATAGTATCCATCGAACCAAGTAGCTTCCACCACTTCCATTTGGTAGCTACGACCTCAACCACACCTCCACTATGTGTGATTACAACGCACTTTCCAATGGCGGTGTGCCCCTGTTGGGGACTTTTTAACCTTGCAAGTATATGTGATCTTGTCACTTTTTGGACTAACATTAAACGTATCAGGTATCAAGTCTGATTCGTTTGACTTCAATATTACGTTGTGAAATTTTGGGGATCAAAATGAGACAGAGTGGGAATATTCAATGACACTTCCTGTCGATCCCATGGAAAATCATTTTCCCTATCTCCCCCTCACGACGGGAAGACTGTCTCATGAAATTGACAACTCGTAAATCTAGTAGTAAAGAGATTACTAGTCAAAGATTCTAATTAGCGGATAATTGTTGGGGATTAATATCCAACATATACCAAATCGTCTTAAAGGACCCATTTTGATGCAATGTGGGGGTGCAAGTGGCACATATACTATGGAACCAAATATGTATAAATGTAAAATATTAGACTTATATCCAAGTTACCAACTGGTACGCATGAGGCTGGTTAGTTAGTAGTGGGTCTAAAAACAAAAAAAAATTGCATATAATAATTGCATAACCCTAGTAAATGTGGGTAAATTGGTGTGCATTACCAATACCCTAGATATCATCATATTCTTTTGATAACAACTTCTATGAGACCATTTTACATATACACATGGGTTATAGGAAACTCTACATTGATCCCAATACATATGCAATAAACATCAAATCTTTATGATGAAAATTCTCCAGCATTCCAAGTCATGTAGACTTGATGAAATAATCAGGGTGGTGAGCCCTTAAACGTATAGCTAGTGCTAGGAGTGAAGTATTTTATGTGGACAATAATATAACATGCGTTCATCGTGTTGAAACCAGAACCATAAAGTACTTTAATGTCCCACATTCTGGATGTTTATGTCCATAAGTATCACCTTGTATTCGTTGTAACAATGGAATATTTTTGTATTATGTTCTTAACTTTAGGATGGTCTCATTTCTGTCTTGGCTAAGGATCAAGGTATACAAAACTTTTAGGTATTTGAGAGGGCATATTATGATGGCGGTATTGCTTCTTATGCTGCAGAAGTCAACCGTTGCAATTTGCCTCATTTTACATTTCACTCAAAAGAGAATGTGTTTATGTGTATTTTTCAATACACGGATCACTATGTCATAACCATGGTGTCCCACATGGTCATGTCAAAACATATATGTGTCATTGCCCTAAAGTTTTTTATTGGTGCAAAAAAAAATGTTTCGATGACCCAATTATTTACTAGTTTGACACATTAGTTTCCGTGATATATGTTTACTTTCATATTCATTAGAACTTATGTATATATGCTCATTTTCATTATAATTTTCATTTGATACGAATATCTTTACAAGGTTTCTATTAATCTTGTACCAACAAGAAAATGACAGTCTATCGTCTAAGTATTTTGGTTGGATAAATTATAAAATAAATATTTGTCTATCATTTTAGATTGTGTAGAATATTCTACAAAAACTCAAGTTCTCCTCGATACATTCCTACATGGAACGGAGAATATTGATAGTTTTGTTATTTACTTAGATGTATTTTTTTACATCTATAATGGTTACATATTCGATTTTACTTAAGCAAAAGAAATTAATTCTAATACTTAAAATAAATGTCCAAGAAACCTATGCTTAATCAATCTTAAATAATATGATATAGTTCATTTTCAACTTGTCCCCCTTTTCGAAATGACTGGTAATTAATGTATTTCTTCTTTGACTATCCAATATCAATTGGGCAGTAGTTGCATCTCTGCTCAAAGGATTGGAAAATCCTTCCAACTATTGTCATGACCCTGACCCTTTCCACTGTCTTGTCCACGTGGTTTATAGATGTCGTGTGAGAAATTGTCTTTCACTTACTATTCTTTAGAGTTGTTCCACCTCTAATACTTTAATTATTGATCTCGGGAATTTTCTTTGTCCCAACATATTTGGTGTTGTTATTTGAAAGAACCTTGTTGTGTCTCTCAACCACTTGCAGTAGGTTGAAGAGTTTGTCTAAAGGTTACATTCCAACTTATATTAGTTTTTTTTATCATTTACTGATATATGAAAGGTGGAAATAATGTTAGGAATCATGTCATCTTCTGTGAGTTCCTTGCCACAGAGATTGAGACGCGTTTTGAATATAACATTTCTTTGTTGAAATCAGTTACCTTTTTGTTATCGAGTAAGTGGGTTTCATTCCACTATACGATTATTTCGGGAAGTATATATATACATGAATACTCCCGATTCTCCCTTTCGAGACATCCCACAATTTTTTGGGGGTTTCTAGTAAATGTATTCCTATGAAAGTTATGATTTATATGTCGTCTCAAAACATGAGGGTATTTGCTTGTACCTTTTCAAGATGTTGGTTTTAGGGTCAATAAAGAGTTGATGGACTTTAGGTATTTTCTTGTACATTTCAAAAGGAGATTCATATACTCATTTATGGTACTCAGATTCTTTTGAGTTTACACATTTACACCTCTTAACCAAATTATTTTTTAATTATAAGTTGGTTCATACTTTTTAAATGGGCTCAATATTCTTTATTTACTTATAGTTAATATTTATTATAAATTAATTTATTTTACATAACTAATTAGATTTCACAATCATACATTTACAAGTCCATGACTTTTTACACCGGTTCTTTTTCTTCCGTATCAATCTTCATTTTTTCCTATACATTTCATAAACATCTAAACTAAATTTATAAGAAACAAAATTGAATCCCTAAATCATAATCATCTAATCCCTTAATCATAGTCATCTAATCCCTTAATTATAGTCCTTAATATAGAGAGTTTGTTGTATCTTTTTGTATAAATTCCCCTTGTACGTGTTTGTTTTCTATCATCAAATATATGATACCTCAATGTTTTCATGGTATCAGAGCAGTGATTAATATCTGCTTCAAACACTAAAACCGCCACTCTCTTTCTCACTACCTTGGTTGGACCATCAAGTGAGAATGATGACAGATCCCTATCCCAAGTCGACCCCAATTCTGCATACTACATACATGCATTCGACTACCCCCGACAGATGCATGTAAACGAATCGTTGAATTACAACAAGTACTTGGACTGGTCACAAGAGATGGAGAATTTCCTCTCTACCAAGAACAAGATCAGTTTCATCGACGAAACCATGAAGATTCCAGAAGAAGCATCACCGAACCGGATGCTCTAGAAATGCAACGATGCAATGATTAAAGGATGGCTCACTACAGCCATGGAAAAATAAATCTGGAACAACGTGAAATACGCCATCACAACAGAACAGATCTAGAGTGATTCGAAAAAAATGTTTTGGAAAAGAATGTGCACCACGAGCATTTGAATTGAAACAGGCTCTCACCTTGACACATCAAGACAAGGCCTCGGTGTCGGCCTACTACACCAAGATGAAGGGATTGTAGGATGAGATTCAATCAGTTACACCCATGCCAAGGTGCAGTTGTGGAAAATGCACATGCGATATCGGGAAGAAGTTAACAGAAGCAAAGGAAAATGAGCACTTGTATGAATTTCTAATGGGGTTGGACGATAGTTTCGGTACCATCAAGACTCAGATTTTAGCTATGAAGCCTACACCAAGCTTAGGGTTTGCATATCACATGGTTTCCGAAGACGAAGAACAAAGAACAATTTCATCCGGGAGAAGACTAACTACTGAAGCAACGACTTTCCAAACCCATTCTTATGGTCGTAGTGCAAATAAACATGTAGAAAAAAATCAAAACTGGGAGTTGGGACGATACCCTCCAAATGATGCTTAACAAGGAGAGGATTTGTGTTGCACATATTGTGGCAAACATGGTCACAACCATGCAAGGTGTTTCAAGCGAATATGTTACCCCGAATGGTGGCCATCGAAAACCAAGCGGGAAGTTACCAGCGGAGGAGGACATTTTGTGGAGAAGAAGGCCAAACCTAGGGTGGCACACATCAACATAGAATCAAGTCCCATACCCCGTTTAACAGCAGAACAATATGCTAAATTGCTCAAGCATTTGACGGACAACGATGACACGTCGTCTAGAATGATGACACCCAACATGAATATGGCCGGTAATTCGAATTCAAATAGATCATGGGTAATAGATACGGATGTTACTGAACATATAGCATGTAATGATGATTTAATGCAGGAAAGAAAATGCCATAACAATGGAATGTTTGTTGTCATTCCAAACAGATAAATTGTTCCTATTGAAGGGATTGGGAAATCCACCTTGCCAAATGGTTTAAAATTTGAGAAAGTTTTGCATATTCCAAATTTCAAATGCAACTTATTATCGGTCATGCGAATGACAAAGGAAATAAATTGTTCCATGACTTTTTTTTTCTGGACTTTTGTGTTATGCGGGTAAATGCAGTGATGGTCTATACTATATGGAGCCGACAACAAGTAAAGGGATAGCGATGATGGTTTCGGTAGATGCAGAAGTTTGGCATAGAAGGTTGGGTCATGCCTCAAATTCAAAACTTCGACAAATTGATTTTCTGGCTACTTCCGTAAATAGCCCAAATAACAAAGTTTGTGATTCTTGTATAAGAGAAAATAAACTAGATTGTCATTTACGAGTAGTTCAATTAAGACTATTGATTGTTTCGATTTGATACATTGTGATATTTGAGGATGATATCGGGTACCTCCTTTTCTAGGGCACGCTATTTTTTATCTATTGTGGATGATTTTAGTAAGGTTGTTTGGATTTATCTTATCAAAGACAAATCTGATGCTAATGAATGACTGATAAATTTCTGCAACATGGTTTGAACTCAATTTGAAAAAGGGGTTAAAAGAATAAGAAGTGATAATGGAGGAGAGTTCACCTCAAACTCTATGACAAAGTTTTATAATGAGAATGGCATAATTCTATAAACCAGTTGTGCTCACACCCCACAACAAAACGGGGTAATGGAGAGGAAACATCGACATATACTTGAAATGGCTAGAGCCTTGAGGTTTGAAGCAAACTTGCCCATTGGGTTTTGAGGGGAATGTGTCATGACGTGAACTGGTCATTCACCAAATCGATGTGAACAATGCAATTTTGCATGGTGACTTGGATGAAGAGGTATAAATGAGTATTCCACAAGGATTTACCAAGGAAGGAGATACAAGGGTTTGTCGATTACGAAAGTCCCTTTACGGATTGCGATAAGCCTCTCGCAACTGGTATCACAAGTTCACAAAGTCGCTTTTAGATATCGGCCTCCGATAGTCCCATGCAGACCAATCTCTCCTCACATACAAAAGGAACACAACTTACGTGGTTGCCTTGATATACATTGATGATGTAATCATCGTGGGAAATGACAATGCAAAATTTTCTGACGTTAAAAGGCTGCTCGATCATTGTTTCAGCATCAAGGACTTGGGGACTTTGAAGTATTTCTTGGGGATCGAGGTGGATCGTACAAACTATGGCCTTGTCTTAAGTCAACGAAAATACACGTTAAGACATTCTAAAAAACAGCGGTCAACAAGGTTGTTGACCTAGTGCCTTTCCAATGGAGCAAAACCTTCATTTAGACGGAGCCACTGATAGCCCACCGATTGATGTTGCACAATATCGACGACGACATTGGGAGACTTTTATATTTGCAGGTTACACGTCCCGATATAGCATTTGCAATCAACATGCTCAACCAATTTTTGGCAAACCCACGTCAAAGGCACGTGGATGCAACCATGAGAGTGTTACGTTACTTAAAATCGACACCTGACCAACGAATTCTACTACCCAAGAAAGGCGACTTGAACCTTATAGCATTTTGTGATGCAGACTGATTAGGATGCTCTTTTACCCAACGCTCACAAATTAGGTACATAATCTTCTTAGGAGGAGCTCCAGTGTCTTGGCGAACGAAGAAACAATCAGTAGTTTCCAGATCTTCGGCCGAGGCAGAATACCGTTGCATGGCTACCACTGTCAGCGATATATTGTGGTTATGATGGTTGTTACGGGAACTTGAGGCAATACCTGATGGGCCTACGCCACTCTACCATGATAATGATGTCGCTCGCCACATTACTAAGAATCATGTATTCCATGAACGAACGAAACACGTGGAGATGGACTGCTATTTTGTACGAGAGCGAGTTGAATGCCGTGAAATCCGTCCTATGTACGTTGACACAAGAAATCAGGTGGCCGACATCTTCACCAAAGCACTTGGGACAGAACACTTCTGTTTTCTTGTAGACAAGTTAGGCAATATTCGTGACATTCACGCTCTAACTTGAGGGGGAGTATAGGAAACAAAATCAAATCCCTTAATCATAGTCATCTAATCCCTTTATCATAGCCATCTAATCCCTTAATCATAGTCCTTAATATGAAGAGTTTGTTGTATCTTTTTGTATAATTAAATTCCCCTTGTAATATTGTACGTGTTTGTTTTCTATCATCAAATATATGATACCTCAATGTTTTCAAAATTATCTCTCAAATATGGGATACTCATAACTTTTGAAGGGGTTCCATTTTTTATTTACTTTATAATTGATATTTATTACAAAATTACTTTAATAAATTATCATAAATAAGTCTTTTTATTACCAAATAAATATAAAAAAACTAGTTAAAGAAAAAATCAACAATAAATAAAAGTAAATATTATTAGTTACAATTTTTTATCTATACTATCTTATAAACCATTTTCTTTAAAAGTCTTAGGGGTTGTTTGTTTTTTAAAAAACTCTTAAAGAAATTCAAAACAACTCTTAAAGAAAACTTGACATGCATAAGGTACAAGTTGAAAACCTTTTTGGACACAGACACAAAAAGAGATCACCATGCCTTTTGGTTGACTTGAACAAGTTGAGAGTACCCTACAACCATGCTTTCTTTCTGACCTAGCCCTCTACCTCTTCAAGTCTCAACCATGCTGCTATTGTTCTTCCTCATGCTTAGACCCAATTTCAAATTAATATCTTAGTATCTCAACCCATCCCAAGTTCAAATTCAAAGTTTTGAACATGCTCCTACATATTTTGAGAGGATCTTTCGAAGACTACAGACAAACAGGTGACGAAAACTCTACTCTCTCTGTTTTCCTTTTGGATTCTTGTTGTTTCTTCTCTAGAACCGTGAACAAAATGGATTTCTTGTGTTGATTTTAGCTTTCTGAGGTTCCGATTCACTCTTGATTTTGCATCTGATTTGGATATATTGGTGAAAGTTTGCAAATCGGTAAATAATTTGGTCATCCTTCCCTTACCTTGGTGCAATAGTAGCATCTTCTATCATCTATCTTCATTATTGTTGTGTTTTTTTCCCTTCAGATTCAAACTTGACACAACACAGAAATCATATATGACTGGTTATCAAGTTATATATAAGTGATCTTATTTTTTATTTTTTATTTTCTTTGATCTTTTTTAATCTTTGTTTATGGTTTTCAGGTGGTAGGCCGAAAATCGTACGCAAGAATTTTTAAAAACCTGTAGAATTACTCTCACATACCTACCAATAGACCAACACTTGGTGTGTCCATGGACTAGATGTTAAGAAGCTAGATTACTCGTTCCCTTCAACTCTCACATGTGTCAATTAGAAATATGTTAAAGATCTAACTGACAACTCAATATATCAGAATGTGTGTACTTATATAACAGTTCTCCATCTACAAAATATCTAATCATTGCAAACCACGATCACCTATTTTACGCCCAAGTCCTTGGGCAACTTGTTAGTCTTTTGTTCTGCTAGCGTCCTATATGGTTTTGTAATGAGTTGGGTTGTGGGTTCAAAGTCGGTGTTGCATCATTTTAAGTCTCTGGTGGAATTCTTTTGCTTCTGTCTGGTTTTGGGTTGTCTGCAATGGCCTTCAGACAAATTTCTTTATGCCTGCTTTTTGGATCTGTTATGTGGGAAATAATCATTTTTATTTGTTGTTGCATCCTTGCTTATGGACCTGCTGTCTCTTTTTATTTTCGTCCAGTATTTGAATGCTCTGGATTGTTGCTTCCATTTTCTCAGCAATGGTTTGGTTTATGTTTTCCCATCTGCAACTGATTTTATGTCTTGGTGTCCTGTGTGGTGGTCGAAGAGGTAAGAATAAGAATCATGGGGTTTACAAGACATGTAGCAACTCCTTAAGAAGTGAAACTGCCAACATTTTTAACATAATTCAAATAACGTCATGGGAAACTGATTATCCGCATCATCTAATTGTTGATTCACCGGTATTGAGCTGATTCTAGCATTTCCTATTTTTAGGGGGTAACCTGGTTCTTTCTGACTATGTTCAGCAGTTTGAATGTCAGATAGGATGGGTTTTCAAACATTGTCTCAGACTATAGTGTTGAAACTAGAACATTTTATATGTATACAAACATACATAAATCTTACTGACATATGAGCCTCGATTTACCAACCCAAACTAAATTAATCAAGATTAGATGTTTAGTATTGATTTATTGATGTTTGTCCGCATTGATGCCGTTACTACTACTATTTTTATTTGCAATTTTGAACTTTATTAAATGATATATTTGATTAGTTGGAAGACTTGAGAAGAGATGCATAATGTTTAATTTGATTACGGTTTGTATTGCAGTCGGTTGCTTAAGAATATATTGTTAGATGAACATTGACATATGGATAAAGGTAATGCCAATGTTTTAAAACCCGGATCGACCCGGCCGGTTCAACCGGGAACCGGTCGAGAGACCGGGTCAACTATCACCGGGTTTTTGGGGATTTATGAACCGGATCGAACCGCCGGGTTTTTGTGAAAACCGGTAAAAACTCGGGTTGACCCGGTTAAAAAAATAAAAAAAAATTGTGTTTTTTTTTTTGGATTGATATAAAATTTGTCGTTATGTGTTTTTTTTAATGTTTTTGGATTGATGTAAACTTTTTGTTATGTGTATTTTTAATGTTTTAACTTGTGGACATCAAATTATTGGTTTTATATATATACATTTATAGAGGGAGGATCATGCGAGAAGTTAAACATTTTGCGAGAAGGCAAGAAGTGTTTAATCATATATGATTACACGACTTGTAAGTGTGTTTAATCATGTATTATTAAACGTTTATGTATTGCCAATATAACATGTGTTTAATCATATATGATTAAGCTTGTGTATCATATATGATTAAACACTTATCGCCTTCTCGCAAAATGTTTAGCTTCTTGTTTGAACTTTTTTAAGGGTTGTAAAATATCCTTCCACTATATATATATGCAAGAAAATAAAAAATACATAAAATTTCTTGAAACCGGGTCAACCACCCGGTTGAACCGGTTGGACCGTGACCCCGTCACCATACCGGGTCAACCTTAAAACCGAGTTTTAAAACATTGGGTAATGCTTTCATATTCATTAATCCGTCTAAAATGGTCACCATCTTAATTTATCGTGTCTAGCTTTAGGGATTTATGTTTGATAGGTGTGGGTTTTTTGTACAAGCGATGAACATCATAGAGCCTCGTGGAACACAAATTAAAAAAATGATTTTCATCCTAAGAGCAAAAGGGATGATAGCGTGGAGATTGATGTATGGGACTTCTAAAGTTGCTGGACCGGGAGGTTATAGCATTATTCCAAAGGCTTTCAAGTCAAAGTTGCCATCTTAAGTGAGTATTTATATACCTCTGTGTATGAATCACTTTCAATTTGCTATTACACACGCTTATCCTGAGCATCATTCCTATAGTGTACTCCAATGCCAACGAGGTTCCTGTAGACGTAAAACAACGTGAAGACAATGATGTAAGCACTGCAATAACTTAGAGCATCCACAATGCATAAGTCATTTGATGACCTTTTACTTTAGCCACATCATATTTCCACTAATTATGTTCAACAAAAACTTATCTTTAAAAACCCTCTTCAATGCTACCAACCTTTTTAAAAGCTTTTTTATTTAATAACTAATTTTTATACATATATATAAGTTATCTATATCTATTTGAAATCTTTCATAAAACCCTCTAATTTAAGTTGTTTAATTTTAAGTACACGATATTTTCAAAAAAAAAAAACTCATTACTTGACGTTAAAATTTAAATCTAAACCGCCTCATTTAATTTGTCTTTTTTGAGGTGAAGTCATATTTTTCAAAAACAAATATTACTGAATGTTAAAATATATTTAAAAAGTCAATGTGTTAAAAGAAAATGAAAGATGATGAATATATTATATGATTTTTATATTTTTTTAGGTATTTGATATTGTGTCATTTTGATTTTTTAACGAGAGTATTTTGATAATATATTTTGTTATAAAGTATATTTGATTTTATTATAGATATTTAATTAATTAAATTATTTAATTAAAATGTATAAAGTTTTAATTAAAAATAGAGTAAATTACATTTTTGATCTTTGTGGTTGTCACTTAATATCAAGTTTGGTCCCTCTTTTAAATTAATTATAGTTTTGGTCACTATGGTTGCCATTTTATTTCACTTTTGGTTCATTTGACTAATTCTAGTTAAAAAATGTAGTTAAACTAATGGTATCTTAGTCATTCTACTTACTTTTTTGTCTTTTTCCTTCTTCTTTTTTGTCTTTTTAGATTATAGAGTAATCTACTTTTTAGTTCCTATGGTTTGTCTTTTTTCTTTTTTTTTTTCTTTTTTTTTTTCCCTTTTTATTCAATTCTACTTTTTACATTTTTTCATTTTATATTCTTATTATATTAATTAATTATAGTTTTAACTAAAAGTACATTAAAATATGTATTCTACTTTTTAAATTACACTTTAATAAAAAATTTGTCGGTACGTTTAAAATGAGTTAAATATTGAATACTTTTAATTTTTTATACAATTTATCCATTATATATCTGTAAATCCGTCTACACTAATAAAAAAACATTTTTTATTTTAATTTGGGTTTAAAAAATGTATCCTTTCTCTTATTTATGTAAGCTAAAAAAATGAAATGTATCTATATCTATTAATAAAAAAGTATATTTTTTAGATATTTCATTCAACTAAATGTTTTTTAAATGCGTATTGAATAAAAACTTTATAATATAATTACTAAATTTTATTTCAAAATATAAATATATAAATTTATCGTTATGAAAAATAAATAACCAATTAACAACCACACATTTCCATTGTTTTATACTTAAAATGTTTATCTGCGTTTCTTTGCTTTTGATAAAAAATACAGTTTTTAATCTTAATTTTTAAATAGAGTTTAATTATTAAACTATATTTGAAATTATTAAACTAATATAGTTTAATTATTAAAGGTGAATTTTATCCATACCCCCTCCTATAAGGGGTATGTGAGTGAGGTAGGAGGGAGTATGTGAGTGAGATAAGGGGTATGGGGGGTTTTGTGAGTGAGGAGGGGGTAGGGATAACAACATCTTATAAAACAATGAAAATGTGTGGTTATTAATTGATTATTTATTTTTTATTTCGATAAATTTAAATTTGGATTTTGAAAATAAAATTAAATAACTGTGTTATAAAGTTTTTATTTGATATACATTTAAAAAAACCTTTAATTGAATGAAATATCTAAATATGATACATTTTTTACTAATAGACATAAATAAAATTCTATTTTTATCTTACATAAATAAGAAAAACAATACATTTTTAAACCCAACTTAAAATAGAAAATGTTTTTTTGGATTAGTTTAGACGGATTTGCAGATATATATCGGATAAATAACATAAAATCTTAAAAATATTCAATACATATTTTTAATGTACTTTTATTTAAAATTATAATTACTTAATTAATGTAACAATGGTATAAAATAAAAATGAAAAAAAGTAGAAACGAATAAAACTGAAATAAGACAAACCATGGGGATTAAAATTGTAATTTAGTATATAATCAATAAGACAAAAAAATGAAAAAGACAGAAGAAAAAAGTAAAATGACCAAGATACCCTTAATTTAACTAACGTTTTTAACTAGAAGGACCAAAAATGAAACAAAATGGCAACCATTGTGACCAAAACTGTAATTAGTTTAAAAGAGGGACCAAACTTGATATTGAGTGGCAACCACAAGGACCAAAAATGTAATTTACTCTTAAAAATAAGATTGAGAAGGGGGCAAAATGAAAATAAATTTGAAAAAAGCTATAACATCAAAAGCTTTTGGAGACCAAGTCCTTTTTCAATTAATCATCTTCTCCAATGCAACCGCCCTAATTAAAAGAGTTTTTCAAATCGTAAAAAGTCTTTGAATAAGCTTGCATCGGAGATGCTCTTACTTCATGTCCTCTGTTGCTGGATTATAAATTTATAATATCTATGAGGTGGTGACTCTTACTCGATAAGTGTGGGTGATGACTCTTACTCAGTTAGCGTTTACCGATAAATAACACCGTATACTTTCACCGGTAAGCGTTTGGGTAAACGACCCCTAAATAAGTTCCAATTTCGGAAGCAAGGCCATGCAAAATGCATAATATATAACAGACACAAGACTTGAAACTAAACTGATACATCATATAACATGTAAACTTACCTAAGAAAATGCTAACCAGTAAACATAATGAACTAGAAACAAGAACCTTCCACTCGAGATATCACCTTGAAAATGGGGTGTTCCTGTTTTGTCTATCAATTTTTTCAGATTCTGTCTTTCTTCTCCCAGAGCGGTATTCATTGGATTCTTTCCGGTCTTGTTTAGTTTCTGTTTGTTCAGCTATGGACAGGGATTATAATGCATATTCTATCTTTGCTCTGGACCTTTTTTTGTTGTCAAATACTCTGTATTATATTACTTGGTTCAAGAATGTGCAAAGTAGTTTTAACCTGTGTGATGGCTTTAAAACTCTGTTTTTTCTCATTCTTGCTAGTGGATGGAACCGATTTTGTAGACCTGTTTTTATGCAAATTGAAGTTTAGTGGTATGGTGCTTGGAGTTTTTGGATTTTGTTCATTTAGACAAGTTTTTAGACCGATTTTCTGTACCATGCTTAAGTATGCATCTTTCTTCTTTGTTTATCATTCATAAATTTAATAGAAACTTTTCATTAACGTCTTTATATGGTTTTGTTCTGAGTTGGGTTGTGGGTTCAAAGTTGGTGTTGTATCATATTAAGTCTCCAATGAAATTTATTTTGCTTCTGTATGGTTTTGGGTTGTCTGTAATGGCCTTTGGTCAATAAATTTATGCATACTTTTTGGATTTGTAATGTGGAAAATGATATTTTTTTAATATGTTGTTGCGGCCTTGCTTCCGGACCTTATTCTCTTTTTATTTTGGTCCCGTATTTGTAAGTTCTAGGATTGTTGCTTCCATTTTTCAGCAACGGTTTTGGTTTATGATTTCCCATTTCTTTTCGCTTTTGGTCTACTTTATTTGTTGGAAGGATGTTATACCTTTCTGATCATAAAGAATGGTTGCTTCTGCCTCAGGTTTGGATTATCAAGGTTGAGCTAATGTTGATCTGCTGGTGTGGAGCTAAAATTTTGGTTATTACTTGTGGTTAAAGACCTGTCATAATTTCAGTTTTAAGATTGGGAATTTGGATTTGGTCATGCCTTTAAGAGTTTAGATTGATCATGCCTTTAAAGACATGATTGTTGTGATTTATATTTGTATTGCACAATTCATCAATACCAATTGCTTGACTAAATTGGTTTGGATTCATGCAATATTTGAATCGTTCACAAAATCATTTTAACAATATTCGTACATGAAAATCTAAATTACAAATATTACATAGAATACATTCTTTATTTTTGCTACTTAGGTTGTTCACTAAACACTTACATCGGTAAGTGTTTACCGATAAATGAGGGTAACGACTCTTATCCGGTAAGCTTAACAGGTTATAAATTCTTACCATCTATCCGTTTTGATGGTCGATATAGATATAACTCTATGTAATTGTCCTTATTTAAAAAGCTTATGATAAATGAAAATTTACAGTTTTCGATCCCTCCAATTTATTGTTTCTTTAACCTAATAAGATTATATCAGATTGGTTTGATTTATTAGATTTTGAACTGTCATTCGATTTTTGATCGTTCAATGTAATTGGAACCTTAGCTCTTTTTTAATGAAAATGTATTAAGTTTTAAAGTCTAAGGGACCATTCACCAAATGCTTACCAGATAAGCACTTACCGGTAAGAGAAATCACCCTCACTAACCTTATCGTGTAACATTCTCGGTTATCAAAATGAATTGTTAGCAAGCGTCTTAAATCGTTTACCAGGCAAGAGTTTTTTTCACTCATTTACTAGGTAAGACTCTCGGTCGTTGTTATGCTTTTTACTGGGTAAGATTCTCGATCCTTATCATGCTCAATCGTATGGGAAATAACTGTAACAATCCACCTTAAAACATAACATGTATCATATAATACATGCAAATATTTACATTACAAACACCCACATATTACATATAGGGTCCCGAAGTCTAGAATTACGCTTACATACATACATAATACTACATCCAACAAAAACCATTGACGTATAACATTGTTCAACTAGAAGTATTAACTCATAATAGCTTCACACGTACAACACAATTCTTCACATAACATCATAGCTTACCTTTTCCTTTTGCCTTACCAGTCATATGTCCTGGAATACAGATTTGGAAAATAATGAGGGTTAGACCAATTGGTCTAAGTGAGATAATCCCAAGCATTTTAATAACAATACTATGAAAACATTGATATGAAACCGTTATCAACAAATCACAATTCAAATCTCATACAATGTACACAACACACTCCGTTGGCCTATAACACGAACAACCCATGGCCATATCAGAATTAGTTGGCCGCTAACCACAACTAATTAATTTACTTCGAAGTACCTCAAGTACAACCAACCCCGTTGCCCCTTTCGGCACAACCAACTCCGTCTGGTCTCTACGTCCGGCCAAGATACAATAGTGTAATGCAATGCTCAAACATATGAGATTTCATTTCAATAATCACATTCCATATAACTCACAATCATTACTACACATATCACATATAAACCATTTCATAATATAAGTATTCCAGTTCGAAAATGGTTAAAAGAAAACTCACCTTATTATGAGTTCGAAGCCACAAATGTAACACCAGGAAATTCTTAAGGTAAGTATTTGTTCCCTTAATACATTAATTGTGTCTATTTGAGAATATGAGCCTTTGTATGCATTTAATGATCATTGTTATATTGAAATGTTGTGTGAATTGATTTACCATCTTAAAATCGTTTAAGCCTCGCGTTCGTAATCGTGTCAAACTGGATTTTTGGGCTGAGGGGAGTGTGGCACGATTGTGACACGCGATAGTGACATTGTCACTATCGCCGGTCACTCTCGCGTAGAATGTACCGTGAGTGAAGGGGGGGTTCGCGATAGTGACATTTGTCACTATCGCCAGGCACACTCGCGCGGTTTGTACCGCGGGTGTGTATGTGTCCGCGATTGTGACTCGCGATAGTGCCCTTGGCACTATCGCCCACGTGGTCTGGTCGATTAAAAACACCATTTTCAGCCTCTATTCACAACACAACTTCAAAATCAGATCTAGGGTTTGTTTGGGAGCGATTTTGGGCGATTTCCTTCACTTCTCTCCTCTCTCACTTCCTTTATTACCCTAGAGGTTTTTGGGGGATTTCAAACATTAATCTACCACTTCAAGGGTGCATTAAAGGCCTAACAATCAAGTATTTGGAGTCTCTAGGCTTCATTTCTCTCCATTTCATCTATTTTCTAGGTTTTAATAAAAAAACCTTGATTGTGAGTTTACTAAACCTTTGTAAAACTAGATACACATCATTATCTTCTATTTGTTATCATCGTTGTATAAATGTTCAAGTATTTATTTTTGTATGTTCAAGTACTTGAGAATTCCTTATGAAGATATGTTGGAAATATGTTGCATGTGATATGCCATGATTTACTATAAATGTTCAAGTATTTGGGGCTTTTCTCATGGATACATAAAATGAGTATTTCGATATGCTTAATGTATACATGTCTTGTATTTATGATGGTTTTATGTGGAATAACCATGTGATGATATTGTACCCATATTATGATTATATTGGTATTTGGGTCTAATGTTGGACTCATGATTTTTAGGATGGTGATATTGTGCCCATGGTTGGTATAGAAATATGTTGGTTGAAATACACCTCAAGACCTCCTATATATTTTTATGTTGGACGAACCAAGTCAGTAGACACTAGGAGGATGTAGTCTTGGGTGCCACCGTGTGGGTATGTGCCTAGACCTACGCCATTCGGGGTAATGTCATGGTTGTAGTCCTCGGATGTGCCGGGCCTTTGGGATGTCACTCTTAGTATATGGCATCAAGTTACATTGTCTCTTTGGGTGGAACTTGATTGGTGCTATGGGTATCACCTATTGACTCCACATTGTTGAACTTTGGCTAACTGTTGATAAGAATTGTAATTGTTCCTGCATGCTTATTATTGTTCCACTCACTAGGCTTTTTGGCCTAACACTTGTTTGGTGTCGATGTGTATCTCAGGTTCTAGCGGCGCCGGTTCTAAGCTGGCATAGTAGCTTGGGTGAGAGCTTGGGGAATATTTGCAATTGGACATACCTTTTGTAGAAGAACTTTTGGGTTTATGGATGACAACCCTTTTTGTAATATCTTTTATAGTTATAGAAATTAGATTAGTTGGTTGTTAATTTATTGTCCGTTAAATTACAACTGTAATTAAACAGGTTTGTACATTTCCCCATTTTTGGGAGGCTCTTACTATGGCAATTTTATATATCGCATGTCTGTTTTTTCGGATTTTTTGTTATCCCTATTTTAGGGTGTTACAAGTTGGTATCAGAGCTTTAGTTTACGTGAACTAGGTATTGTTTTAGCATTTCTAGACTTAAGCTTTAGACTTTATAGTTTCACTGTCCACTTGGGATAGAAATCCTAGGTGGGGAGAGCGTTAGGATTTACGGAATTACTTTAATTGAAAGTTGTGGTGATGGTGACAAGAATTCTTGTGTATGGTTCGTTCATAATTTCACTTAGCTACTGCTATTATGAATGCATTGTTACGTGAGCATACTTGGTTTACTATTATTATGATAATTGATGAAGGTATTAGTACGTACAATGAGTTCAACTCGTTTAGTCTTTTCTCAATCTATTTCTGGTACATGTATGGCAGATTGAAATGGTAAACACTCAAAGTAGGTTACCAAATACACCGGAGGTCCACTTGGAAATAGAGTCAACAGCTGAACGGCCTCCTGTGGGCGTAACAACCGAGGTACCTCCCATACCCACAATCTTGGGAGGAGGACCTAAACAGATTCCACGCCGGAACCTAAATGCAAGTAATGCCATCATGGAGGAAGTGACCATGGAAACCCGGATTCGGGACAGTATGATGTTGGCCATGAACTCGGTCATGGCCCAACAACAAGAGTTTTTCATGAAGATTTTAGAAGATTGAGACGCTAGTAACCGACAACTGGAGACAATTTGGAGGCGGAAGACCGGTTGTTATGGAGTCGGGTGGACCGGTTGTTGTGTCGGTTGAAGACCCGGTGGATGATTGGAACAAAGGGAAAGTCAAGGGATGCACCTACAAAGCTTTTCTTGGGTGCAATTCGAAGGAGTTTTCTGGTTCAGCAAATTCGGTAACATGCATGTACTGGTTAAAGGAAGTGGAAATGGCTTTCGAGTCGAGCGAGTGCGATGTCTCGCAATGGGTGAAGTTCGCTTCCCAACTACTTCGGGGTGAGGCCCTGATCTGGTGGAACCTCACACGGTCCGCCCTTACTCCCGAAGTTTTGGCGAAGTTGACTTGGCCGGTTTTCAAATAGAAGATCATGGAAAAGTACTGCAGTGAAAGGTCATTGGACAAGTTGGAGGCGGAATTCCGAGGGTTGAAGAAGGGGACCCTATCCATCGCTGACTACTCCAAGATTTTCTTGGAAAAACTGAATTTGGTGAGACATCTCGTCCTGGATGAGAGGTCAAAGATAAAGGCTTATCAGCAAGGACTGCCGGTAAAGATATGAACGGTAGTAAGGAATGCTAGGGGTTTGACCCTTTCAGGATGTGATCGAGGAGTCTTTGTTGATAGAAGACGATTTTGAGGCGGAGAAGGATGAGAGAATCGCGGTAGGAGAGAAGAGGAAGTGGGAAGGGCCGTACAGGCCCATTCGTCAGTCTATATCATTCGGGGGCGGAAGAGCCAATGATAGTCGCCGTGAGTGGCGATGGTGTCACAAGTGAAAAGCCAAGCACTTTGGCCCATGCGACCCAAAACCTCACTCGGGTCCTGTTGAATGTGCCAAGTGCGGCAAGAAGGGCCATGTGATTTGGGATTGCCCTATCCGAGGGCCAGTATGTTTTGAGTGTCGGGAACCGGGGCACATGAAGTGGGATTGCCCGAAGCTTGTGGGTGGCCACCGTGGAAATTCTGTGGGTTCGACGGCTAGAGTCGAGCAACCACCAAGGGCGCCAAGTCGAGCTTTCCGGATGACTACCGAGGAGGCAAAGGAGACCGATGATGTTGTTTCGGGTACGTTCCTAGTAAACTCCTTGCCATCTCGTGTTTTGTTTGATTCAGGTGCTACATGTTCTTTTGTATCGAACGTTTTCTATGAACAACTTGTCACTTCTATTAGTGTCCTTCCCGATGCGTTAGTAGTAGAAATAGCAAATGGGGATTAAGTGATCATCCGAGACCGTTTTTGTGATTGCACTCTAGAGATTGATGGGAATTCTTTCGGAGTAGATCTACTACCTACGGCTATAGGAGGGTTCGATGTAGTTATAGGGATGGATTGGTTTGTGAGGCATAAGGCAGACATCTTTTGCTCCAAAAAGATGATCCAAGTACCGTTGCCGAAAAATGGTGTGGTTACCAGTTACGGGGAGAAAGGAAAAAGGAGTAATCCCATCATTTCCTCTCTTAAAGCACGCAAGTTTTTAGAGAAGGGTTACCCTTCGTACCTGCCTTATGTAGTGGACGCGAACAAAGAGAAGAAATCGGTAGAAGATGTGGAAGTTGTGCAAGATTTTCCAGACGTTTTTCTGGAAGACTTACTCGGGTTACCGTCGGAGCGGCAAGTGGAGTTTCAAATCGACCTCACTCTGGGAGCTGCTCCGATAGCCCATACTCTATATCGTTTGGCACCGACGGAAATGAAAGAGATGATGACGCAACTACAAGAGTTGTTGGAGAAGGGTTTCATTCGACTGAGTTCGTCACCTTGGGGAGCATCGGTTTTATTCGTGAAGAAGAAGGACGGATCTATGCGGATGTGTATCGACTACCGAGAGCTAAACAAAGTCACGGTGAATAATAAGTATCCTCTACCTCGCATCGACGATCTGTTTGATCAACTTCAAGGAGCGGGATGCTTCTCAAAGATTGATCTTCGATCCGGATATCATCAAGTGAGAGTGAAGAAGGAAGATATTCTGAAGACGGCCTTCCAAACGCGATACGATCATTATGAGTTTTTGGTGATGCCTTTCGGCTTAACCAACGCTCCGGCCGTATTCATGGATTTGATGAACCGTGTGTGTCGCCCATTCTTGGATAAATCCGTGATCATCTTCATCGATGATATTTTAATATATTCAAAGGACGAGTCCGAGCATGGGAAACACTTGCGGGAAGTGTTAGAAGTTCTAAGAAGAGAGAAATTGTTTGCAAAATTCTTAAAGTGTGAATTCTGGCTCCAAGAGGTGCAATTCTTAGGGTATGTGGTATCAAAGGATGGAGTAAAGGTGGACCCGGCAAAGATCGAGGCGATGATGAGTTGGGAACCTCCAACAAGTCCGACAGAGATTCGAAGTTTCTTGGCTTGGCGGGTTATTACCGACGTTTCATTCAAGATTTTTCCAAGATAGCTACACCGCTCACTTCACTTACAAGGAAGAACATCAAGTTTCTTTGGACCGATGCACAAGAGCAAGCCTTTCAAACGCTCAAGAGGAAGTTGTGCGAAGCTCCGATCCTATCCTTACCCGAAGGATCGAAAGACTTTGTAATTTATAGTGACGCTTCCAAGATGGGGCTTGGGTGCGTACTAATGCAAAGGGGGAAAGTAATAGCCTACGCGTCACGGCAATTAAAGGATCATGAGAAAAATTATCCGACTCATGACTTGGAGTTAGCGGCGGTAGTTTTTGCGTTAAAGTTGTGGCGGCACTACTTGTAAGGGACAAAGTGTACTCTTTTCACGGATTACAAGAGTCTCAAGTACATCTTCGATCAAAAGGAACTCAGCATGCGGCAAAGGAGATGGCTCGAGCTTTTGAAGGATTACGATTGTGATCTACTCTATCATCCTGGTAAGGCCAATGTGGTGGCGAATGCATTGAACCGAAGGAGTTATGATGGTGGTGTCAAAATGTCCCTTACAAGGATCGATGTGGTATCAAGTTTGTTGGAGAGCATCAAGTCGTGTCAAGTGGAAGCACTCAAGGAGGAAAATCTCAAGTCCGAGATCATGGTGAAGCAAGGTGGACTTTTGGCGGAAGACGGTCGTGGACTCAAGCTTTTTCAAGGGCGAATTTGGGTACCGAAGTTGGGAGGAAATCGGGAGTTACTTCTCGAGGAAGCACACAAGTCGAAGTATTTTATACATCCCGGTAGCACCAAAATGTATAGGGACTTGAAACTGAATTATTGGTGTCCGGTGATGAAATTGGACGTGGCCAATTATGTGAGGAGGTGTGTCACGTGCCTCCAAGTCAAAGCGGAGCACCAAAATCCGTATGGAAGTTTGCAACCGTTGTCCATTCCCGAGTGGAAGTGGGACAACATCACTATGGATTTTGTGACGAAGCTACCAAAGACTTGCGCGTTCACGACACTATTTGGGTAATTGTCGATCGGCTAACCAAGAGTGCGCATTTTCTTGCAATGCGAGAAACTTTGACAATGGAGAAATTGGGCGAACTTTATATTGATGAGGTGGTGTCGAGGCACGGAGTTCCGCAATCCATCGTATCGGATCGGGATAGTCGCTTCACATCGAATTTTTGGGCAAGCTTACAGAAAGAGTTGGGTACTAGACTGAATTTGAGCACGGCGTATCATCCTCAAACGGATGGTCAAAGCGAGAGGACAATCCAGACGCTAGAGGATATGTTGAGATCGTGTGTTATAGACTTCGGGGGAAGTTGGGATTTACATCTACTGTTGGTAGAGTTAGCGTACAACAACAGTTACCATTCTAGTATCGGAATGGCGTCGTTCGAGGCATTGTATGGACGAAAGTGCAGAACCCCGGTTTGTTGTCTAGAAGCGGGCGAGAAGCAATTTACCGGACCGGAAATAGTTCAAGAGACAGTGGATAAAGTGAAGGAGATCCGAGAAAGGTTAAAAGCGGCTCAAGACCGTCAGAAAAGTTACGCGGACAAGAAAAGAAGACCGGTCGAGTTTCAAGTGGGCGACCGTGTCATGTTGAAGGTATCTCCATGGAAGGGAATTATCCGGTTTGGGAAGCGTGGGAAGCTTAGTCCTCGTTTCCTTGGACCTTTCGTTATTTTGGAGAAAGTCGGGTTACAAGCCTACCGGTTGGATTTACCACCGGAAATGGATGGAATACATCCTACGTTCCACGTATGTTACCTTCGGAAGTGTCTAGCCGAGAAGGAAAGTGTGATTCCTTTGACAGAAATTCGGGTAGATAATGGGAATCGTTGTGTGGAAGAACCGAAGGCAATCTTAGAGTCGAAAGTGAAGAAGCTACGTCATAAAGACGTAGTCATGATTAAAGTCCAATGGAAGCATCATCGGGGTGCTAACGTTACTTGGGAGTCCGAAGATGATATGAAGAAGCGATACCCTCACTTGTTTAAATTATGATGAGATTTCGGGGACGAAATCCTAATTAGGTGGGGAGGATTGTAACACCCGAAAATTCTTAAGGTAAGTATTTGTTCCCTTAATACATTAATTGTGTCTATTTAAGAATATGAGTCTTTGTATGCATTTAATGATCATTGTTATATTGAAATGTTGTGTGAGCTGATTTACCAACTTAAAATCGTTTAAGCCTCGCGTTCGTAATCGTGTCAAACTGGATTTTTGGGCTGAAGGGAGTGTGGTGCGATTGTGACACGCGATAGTGACATTGTCACTCTCGCGGAGAATGTACCGTGAGTGGGGGGGGGGGGGTTCGCGATAGTGACAACTTGTCACTATCGCCGGGCATACTCGTGCGGTTTGTACCGCGGTTGGTCCCGAAGGTGCTTAACAAGTTTGTAGAAGGGGGGGTTGAATACAAACACAGAAATTTAAAGTTTAATAAATTGTTTATTGATAAATCAAACACAATTTACAAGTTTGTTGCGGAAGAAGATTAAGACAGACTCAATCTAAACAAACTTAAGAAACACTAAGATGGTTGCACAAGAAATTCAGAGGATGGGAGATTTAGAGATATAGAAAACAAGGGTTTCTATATGAGGTTCAAGAATTAGCACCCTTCAGATGAAGAGGCGAACTTCCTATTTATACCCTATGCATTAAATGCATGGCAGGGCACTTTACACGTGGCGTTCACTGATTTGCTTTGGAAGTCTGACCTTTTGGGAGACATGCTTTCGGTCGGACAATGAACAGTGTAGTTGACAGAGGTGTTGTACGTATGGTGGCAGAGACATGTCCGTTCTGACACATAGTACTAGTTTGTGCAAGAAGAGACAAAAGGAAACTTGAGACATAAGTTAAGTGATCATTCGATTGTTGAGTATCTCTTCTTTCAGAGATAAAGAGGTTCAGCTATCGCTGAAGCTTTTCCTCATGTTCCTTCTCGTATATGTAGAGTTGTCTGCTTTACTGATATCCGCATCAGGTCACTAGTAGACTTCTCTTTGTTCAGCAGCTTCATCTTCGATTCAGCTATGAACATATGTTGACGCGAGACTTGTCTTCAGAGATTACGTTAGCTGTTTACTTCAGAAACTATCAGCGATACTGAAAAGAATCAGTTTGATCACTGATAGTGAAACACTAATACATACTAGATGTTTATAAGAAGACTATCAGCGATAACTGAACAGACTCAGTCTGATCACTGATGGTGAAACACTAATACATATTAAAACGTAATTTTCACTAAGTATAGAAGAGGGTCGTTATCAAATCACTGAGAGAGTTTGGATCAACAATCTCCCCCTATTTGATAATGACAAAGTAACTGAAGAAAATTACTTTATAGTTCAAAATGATGGAATAATCAGGACTCATAACATACATGTCCCAATTACTATTTTCAGGGATCTTTTACAGCACTGATGGAGTTAAGTACTTCACTGAAATTTTCATTAATCCAAGAAAAGAATTACAAGGAATGAAAAATTACAAGTACAAGTGATGTACTAACTACTGTAAGTTAAACTAATAGATTACAAGTAAGAAAACTAATCTATCAGCTATCTAAAGTGGGTTTAGGAGGATTGATCAAATACTCAGGTATTTCTTCTCCTTTTTGCCTTCGCTCTAAAGATTCTTTGCAGATAATCGCTATGATTGGCTCAACAGCAGGAGAGAGAGTACACCATAGGCACATGAGATCCTTGAGAAGAGCGAGGGGACAGATAGGGATTTCAGAGACCCTTTGAAATCTGAGTTGTTCCTCGTCATCTCTGAAGAAGATTCCAAAAGGTTCATCAAGAACTTGTCCTGCAGCATATGGTCCGCCAGGAGGCAGAGAGAGATCCAGAACTGAAAGATCAAGAGGAGGACCGAACAGAGCTTCTCTTGAGAATTTGATGGAGGATTCATTTCTGATCACTGCGACATTATCAGAAGAGGAGGAGACAGGCTTTCTCTTGACTTGCATGGATCTTGAAGGAAGAGTATATGGCACCTTTAGTATAGCAGCGACTTTGTTGATGAGAGCATCATTTACCCTTTCAACGTAGCCTCTGTATGTTGACTTTGATTTCTTCAGCGCATCTTTGAACTCAAGCCACTCCATGTAGCCGAAGTCTTCCAGCTTTGAAATGAACATTGCTTTGCAGCTTCCATCCTCTCTGGTAATCTCCATTGTGACAGAGAGTTTATCCTTCTTCTTTCTTCCAGAGATAGCGACCGCTACGATCTTCATTGGATCAGAGCGATAGTCAATTTTTTGTTTGCACCAATCGACTGTATTATCGTTGACCACTTTTTCTTTGGAGTGTTCCTCTTCAATCTCTTTCAACAGAGCTGCCTGAACTTCCACTGGTTTGCGTTTCAGCTTCTTGTCTTTGACTTGAGAAGACTGAATTTTGAGGGCCATAGAGGCATCTCTTTGACAGTCAGCAATCAGCTTCTCAGCCCTGACGGATTCTTCAATTTCAGCTTCAGTCAGGAGTTTCAGATCTGATGATTGAGAGGGGACCTTTCGTCGTTGACTCTCCATATGAGAGATTATCTCTGTTCTTTTCTTTCTATCTTCCTCTGACCAGTGAGATGGTCTAGAGGGCCTTCCATGATGTTGCAGGGACTCTTCTTCTTCATCATCCTCTTCATCAATCTCTCGGACAGAGATTGGGATTATTTGGTCATCAGCTTCAGCAGCTGGGATTATTTGGATCTTTTTACCCTTAAGCAGGGGAGAGAACTGTCTGGTCAGAAAAAGAAAAAGGTTAGATTTATTTTAGGGAAGGAGAGAGATAAAGGCTAGAAAGAAACAGGGGTAGGATTTTTATAGTAAGATAAGGGAACAAGAGTAAGGCATACCTGAGAAGGATTCTCCTCAGGTAGTTAAATCATCTTCAGGGTTCCCTCAGCAGATGCACCTTTTCTTTGGGAAGGGGTTCCTGAAGGTTTCTCTTGTCTCCCCCTGCTTTGATAACTTCTTTCGAAGCTATCGCTGATGAAGTGACGGCTGAAGAACACCATAAGGATTGATCTTCTTCATCGTCATCATCATCATCTTGATGAGAATCATCCTCTTGATCTTCAAGATCAAAGTCTTCATCATCGTCTTCTTCCTCCTCTTCATCATCGACTAGACCAGCGATGGTGGGAGGGGCTTTGTCAGCAACTATCTCCCCCTCAACCTGAGAGGGAGTTTCCTTTAGATGTTCAGCAGCATCAGCTTCTTTCTCCTTATTTGATTCAGATGCTTTCTCCCCCTCTTTGTCATTACCATGAAGGGAGAGATCTTTGGAAGGAGTAGAGGTTTCAGCGGTGGACAACTTCTGGACTTCATCTTCCAGTCCTTTGAGCCGATCTTCAATTATAGGGATGTCGGACGTAGCTTGATGAATAAAAACCACAGCTACAGATAGAGTAGTTCTATCGTCTTCTGTAAATGAAGGAGCAGGAGTTGGAACTGGTTCCTTCAGGCGGGAAAGGATCTGCTGAAGAAGGACTTCACAGGCATCAACCTTTGTAGACAGAGCTGCAAACTGTTGTTGTGAGTCTTCCTTGACTTTGTCAATCTCTTCTTGGAGAGTAGCGAGTTGAGAAACGTTAGCTTTGGAGGCGTAGGTGGCAGTCAGCGTCTTCAGCGCTTCACCAGCTGATTGAACAGCGTTGGTGGTGGTGTTGAGAGAGGCAGTCATAGAGTCCACCTTTGCACTCAGATTGTTGACATTGGTGTCAACAGTCGCCAAACTAGGACTTGAAAGATAAGTTAGTTTTTCAGAACCAGGCTTATATGGTGAGTTTGGAGAAGTGTTTAAGGTTATAGGGATACCTAAATTATCAAATATTTTGTAGAATTGTAAAGATTCCTCAAAAGATTGATGTTCAGGTCCTATGGGTCCAAACTGTGGAGTAGAGATAGAAGGAGGGTTAAAGAACAAAGAAATAGAAGGACTAGAGATGGGGATATAAGTAGGGATAGGGGTAGTTACCGTAGGGGTTACCTCTGGAGGAGGAGGAACCGAGACGATTGGTGATGTCACTGTTGTTGTGACAGTGACCGTAGTCGCTGGCACGGTTGATGTGGGTATCGCTGAGGATGTGGAGGAGAGACCCACGAAAGCATCTAAGGATGTTTGTTGAGAAACATCCTTAGGTTTTGAACTAGTGGAACTTTTCTCCTTGGTTACCTTGGCCTTCTTCGAAGGACCAAGGGAACCAGCTGATGGTCGTTTTGAAGGTGTAGCGGCAGGGATAGCAGAAGAAGGAACCTCCTGCATGGCCGCTGAAGACGAAGAAGTGAGGAGAGAGAGACGGGAGCGAAGTTCAGAGATACTTACCTCGTTTGGGAGCATCTTGATCTCCAGTGATCGCTGACCCACTTTCGGAAAAGATGCATCCGAGTTGGTGGGGTAAGTGGTAGGGTTGAGGAACTTCAGGTACGCGCAGATGAAGCGTACGTAGGGAACTTTGGGATCCCTCTCGGTCTTCTCTATCTTTGACTTTAAGTCATCAAAGATAGCTGTTGCGTAGTCGAAGTTACGTCCAACTATCACTGAGTAAGCCATCTGGACCTGAACCTTGATGGCTTGGTCTAGTGACCCACGCTTCCCACTCATACACTGTATGATGTGAGAGAAGATATAGTTGAGCTGGGAAGGCATCAGTGCCTTCTTCACAAGAGTCAGCTTCTTGTTTGGAATCGTAGTCCTTGGTTTGTTTTCCCAAGCGTATTCCATGGCATCCAGGAATTGGATGAGTTCAGCGTCAGTTGGCAAGGCGTCGAATCCATTCCTGGGTTTGTCGGGAAAACGTAGAGCTTTCCTCAGGCCTAGGGCAGTCATCATGCCTGAGCCAAGTTGAGTGTTGAAGGAGATAGCAGGAACCTGTTCACCCTTTTTGTTGGTGATAGAGGTTTCATCAGCAGTAAACCAGAATTGCTGGAGAAGAGCTTTGGAGGGTGTTGGATCCACAGTGATAGCGTAAGCAATGCAGAATTGCTTCAGAAACATTGCGGCCTCCTTCAGATGAGGATACTTGACACCGTCAACATGGTTTAAAAAAGCGATCGAGGCGCACGCCTCGAGGCGCGCCTCGAGGCGAGGCGGTGTAAAAACGCCCCCGAGGCACCGCCTCTCTGCCCAGATGTGAGGCGTAAGCCTTGTTACCATGAGGCGGTAGTGAGGCGCTGAGGCGGTGAGGCGTTAATGAGGCGTACGCCTCTAAGATTAATAGCTTTTCCTGAAACTTACAGCTGTAAACCAGTCCACAACCTAAAAAGCCTGTTTAAAGCATACACTTTATAGCCTGGAAAGTTGCACAGGCCACTTTTACAGCCCCACACTTATTAATAAGAAGACCAACTTCTCCTCTTTGCTCTTTCCCACTTTTACAGCCTAACACTGGAAAGTTATCTACTTATCTTCTATATATTTTATCTACATTTCCAACAAGCAACAAGCCAACAAGTTCTCCTCTTTGCTCTTTCCCACTGGTCCACTCACACGTACTGTTTTTATTTAAAGTTTTTTTTACTGTTTTTCTTTAAAGTTTTTCTTTAAACTTATGATTAGAAATTTTAAGTTGATGCTTTAAGACTTATAATTAGTAGTATTATTGAATTATGGATTCTATGGTTTGGATATTTTGGTATGGATATATAAAATTATGTCTTTTTCTTAAGTGTTGTGAATTTATGATTTTTTTTGTTTTATTTTTTTGAGGCTTACGCCTCGAGTACCAATTCAAAAAACACCTCGAGGCTCGTTTCCGTTTTTATAAACCTTGACCGTCAAAATCGAGGCGAGCAAGATGATTGTTCTTTGGGAGCTCAGAGTCAGAAATGGCGAACTTGACGTTCTTTGAGGCGACAAGTGCAGATTGAGTCATTCTGAATTAGGAGTAGATAAACGAGTAGAAAAGAAATTATAGTCTAAAAATAAAGAAGATTTGCTAGTTTCTATTTGAGGAAAGAAACGTAGGAAATCAACATATTTGCAGATTAAAACAGTTTATCTTAGAACAAGATTTAAGAACAAGAAAGAAAAATCAAAGATTTTGAATAAAGAAAATCAAAATAAAATGGTTTTTAAAGAATAAAATCAAAAATGAAGATGATTTTATTAGATTAGAATCTTATAAACCCATAAATGGAGGTTTATATAAAAAGATTTAAGAAAAGAATAAGAAGAAGATCAAGAATAGCCTGTTGATCTTCAAGGAAGATGATGCAAATGCTTGAAAGTGCTAGAATGCTTGAGAGTAAGTTCTTGCTTTGAAAGTATTTGCAGAAAGCGTAAAAATGATAAGAATGGAAAAACATTCTTTTTATACGTGAGAGAGAGGAGAGGAGAGAGAATGAGCGAAGCGGGAAAACAAATGCTCATCATGACATGGACACGTCCCACGATGTTGATTGGATAGAAGAGCAACGGACGAACGTGTCAGAAAAAAAATGCATGTCGTGGATTGTCGGTTCAAATGACGTCATAGAAGAGAGAGACTGTTCATTTGTCCGTTTTGAAATTATCCCTGAAGAAAAGTCAGAGATAGATTTTCTTTTAAAAGGATCACTGACAAAAAATATCTGTGATAAATTTATTTTCAAAAAGCTTTTAATCATTTGAAGAAAGGTTCAGTGATTAAGGTTTATATTAAAAAAAATCTTAACTGAGTTAAGATTCAGTTGTGGGGATAGAGAGAACATACTTGAGAGTCAGAATGTTTATCAGAGAATGATGAAAGGGGAACTTTTGATTACTGACACAATACATGAACGCTGAAGAATTATTCTTCGAGGTTCAGCATTCCAAGCTCACTGATGAGAAAGTTGAACCTTGTCTCATCAAGAGGTTTGGTGAATAAATTAGCAAGCTGAAAGTCAGTAGGGATAAAGTGAAGTTCAATATCACCATTCATCACATGATCTCTGATAAAATGATATCTGATCTCGATGTGTTTTGTCTTTGAATGTAGCACTGGATTATTTGCTATAGCGATAGCACTAGTGCTGTCGCAATAGATGGGAATCTTTGACAGCTGAAGGTCATAGTCTAATAGTTGATTTCTCATCCACAAGATCTGAGAACAACAGCTTCCAGCGGCGACGTATTCAGCTTTAGCTGTGGAAGTGGACACTGAGTTTTGCTTTTTGCTTGTCCAACTTACCAGCTTTCCTCCCAGGAGTTGACATCCACCAGTGGTACTCTTTTGATCGAGTTTATAGCCTGCAAAATCACTATCAGAATAACCAGTTAGATCGAACCCTGAGTCTTTGGGATACCAAAGACCGAGGTTAGGAGTTCCTTTTAGATATCTGAAAATTCGCTTCACAGCGATCAGATGGGATTCCTTGGGTTCAGATTGATAGCGTGCACATAAACAAGTAGAGTACATGATGTTAGGTCGGCTTGTTGTAAGATACAGTAGGGAGCCTATCATTTCTCTATAGGCAGTGACATTTACAGGTTTTCCAGAAGGATCTTTGTTAAGTGTCAGGGGTGGTGCCATAGGAGTTTTCATCGCTGAAGTTTGTGTAAGATCAAACTTCTTCAGCATATCTTTAACATACTTATATTGGCAGATAAAAGTACCTTTGTCAGATTGTTTAATCTGGAGACCAAGAAAATATGTTAGCTCACCCATCATACTCATTTTATATTCTTTCTTCATTCTTTCAGCGAAGCGAGTACACAGAGATGGGTTAGTAGAACCAAATATTATGTCATCAACATATATTTGTACAAGAATTATATGACCTTTTATCTTTCTGAAAAATAACGTATTATCAATTTTGTCACGTTCAAAATTTTCAGAGATAAGAAAAGATGAGAGAGTGTCATACCAAGCACGAGGGGCTTGTTTTAGACCATAGAGAGCCTTATCCAATTTATAAACATAATTTGGATACTTAGGGTCATAGAACCCTGGAGGTTGTTCTACATAGACTTCTTCATTCAGCTTTCCATTTAGGAATGCTGATTTTACATCCATTTGATAAACGATGAAGTCTTTATAGACTGCATAAGCTAGGAATAGTCGAATTGCTTCGAGCCTGGCCATAGGGGCAAAGGTTTCATCATAGTCTATGCCTTCCTCTTGTCTGTATCCCTGAGCAACAAGTCGAGCCTTGTTGCGGATTACAGTTCCATGTTCATCTAACTTGTTTCTAAACACCCATTTGGTGCCTATAACAGTTTTATCAGATGGTCTACGAATGAGATTCCAAACTTTGTTTCGAGAGAATTCAGTCAGCTCTTCTTGCATAGCGCTGACCCAGTTTGCTTTGGGCATCATCAGTCTTCTTTGGTTCTAATAAAGAGAGAAAGTTTACAAAGAGACAGATATTACCTGAGCTTCGTCGTGTCTGAATACCTGCTTCGAGATCACCAAGAATTTGATCTATTGGGTGATCTTTGGTCCATCGCTGAGCAGGAGTATGATTGCTTAACTCAGAGGATGGATCAACAGTTGGAATGTTTACTGATGAGGACGTTTGAGGTTCATCGGCAATTAACTGTTGAGAAGGTTCATCAGAGAGGTTTTCAGACGAAGGCAGATTTGATGGTAGTAGTGTGTTTAGAGGTTCTGCTGAAACCCATGAGGTGGTTTCAGCGGTAGAATGTATAATGTTTGGATTATCATCAGCGGCTGGAGGATCAGAATGATGATGGTTTGAGAAGAAAGGTTCTGTTTCTCTGTAGTGAGAAAGCATCCAAGCATTTAACTCTTCATTGTCAGCGATTGGTTTAGAGTTCGCTGAGCGAGTTTCATCAAAAGTGACGTGAATTGTTTCTTCTATAGTTTGTCTTCTCTTGTTGAAGACTCTGTAGGCTTTGGAGATGGAGGAATATCCTAGAAATATTCCGTCATCAGCTTTTGGGTCGAACTTTCCAAGTTGATCTCTGTTGTTTAAGATAAAGCACTGACAGCCAAAGATATGAAGAAAGCTGATAGAAGGCTTTCTTCCAAGAAAAAGTTCATAAGCTGTCTTTCCAAATCGCTTTATTATCAGCGATTTGTTTTGAGTAAAACATGTAGTGTTTACAGCTTCTGCCCAAAATTGCGTAGGGAGATGAGAATCGTTGATCATTGATCTAGCAGCTTCTATGATCGTTCTGTTTCTTCTTTCAGCGACTCCGTTTTGTTGAGGTGTTCTTACGGAAGAGAAGTTGTGAGAGATTCCCTTGTTCTCAAAGAAATTATTCAGGGAACTGTTTTTGAATTCAGTTCCATGATCACTTCTTATTGAACGAACAGTAAGATTGTTCAACACTTCCATCTTTTTAACAAAAGATATTAGTTCTTCTGGAGTATAACTCTTACAGCGAAGAAAGATAACCCAGGTGTAGCGAGAATATTCATCTACAATGACAAGCGTATATTTCTTTCCAGGTATTGATTGGATGTTGACAGGGCCAAACAGATCCATATGCAAGAGCTGAAGAGGACTTGTCACTGAGGAAACTTGTTTAGACTTGAAACTAGCTTTTGTTTGTTTTCCTTTTTCACATGCAGAGCAGAGAGATTCTTTAGCATATGAGTGTTGAAGAAGACCAGACACCAGTTCTTTAGATGATAGAGAATTCGGGGTTTTGATGTTTAGATGAGAAAGTGTTGGATCATAAATTGTATTCAAGATTAAAGTTAAAGTTAAGGGTTTAAACTGCAATTGTGCTAAAGTTAATTAGAGGGTTTATTATGTAATAAGTCAATAGTTATTAAGCTATTGGGCCCAAGCCCATTAGAAAGCCCATTAAGATTAAAGCCCATATGGCTTAGGTATTTAAAGTTTTGTTTAGATTAGTTTTAGGTGAACCTTAAAAAGAACTCTGATAATTTTCTAAATAGTTAGCCGTATTTTCTCTGTATTCAAAGGGTATCAAGAACACTCAAGGGTTTCATTGTTTATTCAAGGGATTGGTACGTTTTGTTAATCTTATTATCTCTTGATTATTATTGTGTTGCTTGATTACTTGATTGATTATTTACCAACTAGATTAAAATCTGGGATAACAATTGGTATCAGAGCCAAAAGAATCAAAAAAATTTACTATTCATCGAAAATCACTGTTCATCGAGTTACTATTCATGCGAAGTACTGTTCATCATATTTCATGAATCTGTTATCGCATACGGTCGATTAGTATTTGATTATTTGTGTTTTTGTGTTACATTTGATCGAAGGATTGCTTATTTGCTGGTTTAATTGTGTTCATCGGTCGATTAAAGTTTCTGGGTTTGGTTTCGGTCGAATCCCAGAAACTCATAGTGTTCTTCGGTCATTCATCGTGTTTATCGATATTATTGTTTGACCGATACCTATTCGACCTGAGCCTTCGACCGGGTACTTGCTTACTCCGGTCTTCCCTTCGACCGGATACCTGTTACTCTGGTCTTGCCCCCGTGCTAAGTCTGCGAAGGGGGACAAAGATTTGCTCTTGATCAAAATCTTCTTAATTTTTTAGTATTTTATTCATAGATATTAGTGCTTTATACTGTGTGCGAGGACTGCATTTGATTATTTTTGGAAATTTATTTTCTGAAAATTTTTTAGTGTAGTTTTACTTTGATTCTAACGATCTCATCTAGTTGGTTGTTTTGGTACAGATTAGCTTGATTTCTAACCTTACAGCTAGGATGTCGTATCAGCTAAATATGTCTGCAGGTTACAGCCTTGATTTTAACAACATGACTCTATCTGAAGTAAGAGAAAAGGCTAAACAACTTGCTGGACGGTTATCAACATCATCTCGCATGATTGATGAGTATGACAAAGAAGAAAAAATGCTCAAAGCTGAAAACAAGGATTTACAGATTCAGAACTCATCTCTTCTTATTCAGATCAATGCTTTAAAAGAAAATTTAAAAGATTCTGATTCCTTAATTGACTTTGCAGGAATAATTGAGTCTAAAGAAAAAGAGATCTTTGACCTTCAAGCAAAGCTGAAAAGATCTGAATCTAGCTCAACATGGTCAAAGAAGGAACTAATGCAAAAAGAGCTAGATCAATTGAGAAGAAGAGCAAACATTGCGAGTGAGACATCTGAAGGACTTAGAACGATAAATTCTCAACTATGTGCGGACAGAGATAAGTTTAAAGATAAAGTTCTTAGTCTTGAGGTTGAGATCGATAAGCTAAAAGAAAAGGAAACCCAAGACAGAGACAATTCAAAAGCTCAAGATGAAATGTTAAAGATTGAGAAAGAGAGAAAAGAATTTGCCAAGAAATTCTCTGACTTCTCCAGAAAAGCCTTTGAAGAGAAGAAAGCATTAGAACTTAGATGTGTTAAACTTTCTCAACAAGTTTCAGACTTTGAGAAGGTTATCATTATTGAAAGAGAAAAGGCTGAGAATGAGAAGAAGAAATATGAGTTGAAGAAAGCAAATACAGACTTTTTGGAAGAAAAGAAGATATTTGAGATGGAGATAGCCAAGCTGACAGGAAAACTAGCTGAATTGTCAACAAACATCATGAAGGAGAAGAATGCAAAATCAGAGTTGCATAAGAAGTTTGATCTGATTGAAAAGGAAAGAAACAGTTTGTCTTCAAAGATAAAGGAACTTGAAGAGATCGTTTTCAAGGTGAAGCTGACTGAGCACAAGACGCCAGAGTCAATAGCTCAATCACCAAAAGATGATCTAGTTGATTCAAATAGTTCATCAAAAACAGCTTCAAGTTCACATGTTTCAAATGTTTTCTATAATCCTTTCTGTGATTCAGATGATAGTCTTACTTCTAAATCTACTGATCAGATTCATCCTTCTAACCTTTTCTATGACAAAAATGTTGATGGTTTAGGTAACTTCAAGAAGACTAAGTCTCAAAAGAAAAGCTTCTGGAGAAGGGATGATGAGAAAGAAAGAGGAAACTGGATCTGGAGAGTTAAAGGATCATCGGAGGAAAAAAAAAAGAAGAATCATTTGTGCATACAATGAATGCTAAATGGAACAATGCTCCGAAAGGTAAAACTTTTGGCAAACCTGATCTGGTTTACACCATCAATCAACTGATCAGGTTAGCACAAAAGAAAATTAGTTGTTCCTACTGTGGCTCAAATGATTTTGTAAGAAAAGATTATGTGAATAACTGGTATGGTTCTTACTTCATATCTCCTACTAGAACTGCAACTAACCCGTTAGGACCCAAATACAGTGGGTACCAAAAGCTAAATCTGTGTTGCAGGCACTCAATGTTTAAGGGGGAGAAAGAACAATGGCTTTTGAACAAATCAGTTCAAAACCCGGACTTAATTGTCAAAAAGAAGGCTTCTAAGTAAATCAGCTTAGAACCCGTACCTCAACGGAGATATGGCTTTTAATCACATCATATTAGAACCCGCACTTCAGTGCTCTATCTATTTTTTATATGCTTTATTTCCTTATTAAAAAAAACCTATAGTGATTTAAGGGGGAGAATATTTGTGATTTTAACAGATTTTTTTTTGATACTTAAATGTTTATCTGACCGTGTGTTCTTAAAGATAAATACTTGCGTTTTATCTTGTCAATATACTTTGTCAAGTATTCATACACATAACGGTTCAGAACATTCTATTTTTGTTATTACCATGTATCAAAAGTTAAATCTTTCTATGGTAATACTCACGTTCTTTGTATTCACTGTTGATTGAATCAAACGTCATTTCATGTGCTTTCATTGAAAATATGTTTATATATTGTTCATATAAACAACATTCGTTTTTGATTCTCCAAAATATTATTCTTCATGATAAAATGATATGAGCTTAATTGTCAAACTCTTTTAGTTTGAGGGGGAGAATTGCATCGTCAAACATCTTCTGTTTTGACATCTCCGAATATTTTATTCTTCATGTAACAAGTGGTATTTGTGCTTACATGTACAAAAAGCTTGTTGAACAGCATGTTCTTTTAGGATCATACATGGGATTCAGTGTGAGAACTTAACAGAACTTCCATGGATTCACGATAACCAGTGTTTCCTGCCCAGGAAGTATTCCCTGAGTGATTGAGGGGAGAGGGGTCAAAAGATTTGAGTGTTGGTGTGTGAAAAGAGGTAAAATGAAAAAGAGAGATTGGTTAGACGTGAGCATTAAAAGAAAGAGGGTGAGAGATCAGAGTAAAAGAATATTAAACTCTGCACCAAACTTCTTTCTGAGCCAGGCAGCCACATAATCTGATTGGTTAACATTCTTTGGTGACCATCATTGAAAAAGGCAACTAGCCCATGCCATCTCTTGCATACAACCCCACCAGCTACTCATTCTTTTCTCAAAAAGAGATTGTTTCACATTTTCTGGGGAAGCAGCACATACGCTATTGGTTCTTCATTTGCAAGATACTAATATTGAAAATGAAGGAAAGTTGCCCCACCTTCGAACCCTTTCTCATGCACATTGAGTCTTTGTATAATTTGTTGCTGTCTCAACAAGTTTACATACTTTGAGCCTAAAATGAAAAGCAAACATCTATGCTTAATTCTTTCATACACATGCACGAGCACACAGAAATTTGTTTTCTGTCAGAACGTTCATAGATAACCATGTGTTATTCGATGATTGAATGGAAGACCTGGGGAGTCTACATCAAACCGGCTCCTTATATAGTAACTTTGTGTTACTCAGTGACTTTGTGTTACTGACAGGCATTCTAACTGAGTCATTTGTTGATTCAGGGTTACACCTATTAAACTGTTTTGAATTTGCAAAGATTTAAACGGTTACAATTGACTATCTTTATCTGAAAAGATTGAAATAATCACTCTTTCCATCTGGGAAGACTGCTCTTATTTCCATACAGGGCTCGTTACATGATGAAGACTATGCTTACATGATGATCATATACAAAGGGGGAGATTGTCTTAAAAAGGGGGAGATTGTTTTGCCAAGTTTTGATGATGTTGATTCTCACCACTCATCAAAAAGGGGGAGAAGATATAAAAAGGGGGAGAAGATACAAAAAGGGAGAATACAATCTGAAGATCTGAAGATATTCAAATTTTCAAAGATTTTAAAGATTTGAAGATTGTTTAAAAATATCAAGTTTTGAAGTTTTGAAGCTATCAACGTCATATCTGAATATTCTCAAGAGAAAAGTGAAGACAATTGCAATTTTTTTTTAATCTTGAATCCAAAGGGGGAGATTGTTGGATCATAAATTGTATTCAAGATTAAAGTTAAAGTTAAGGGTTTAAACTGCAATTGTGCTAAAGTTAATTAGAGGGTTTATTATGTAATAAGTCAATAGTTATTAAGCTATTGGGCCCAAGCCCATTAGAAAGCCCATTAAGATTAAAGCCCATATGGCTTAGGTATTTAAAGTTTTGTTTAGATTAGTTTTAGGTGAACTTAAAAAGAACTCTGATAATTTTCTAAATAGTTAGCCGTATTTTCTCTGTATTCAAAGGGTATTAAGAACACTCAAGGGTTTCATTGTTTATTCAAGGGATTGGTACGTTTTGTTAATCTTATTATCTCTTGATTATTATTGTGTTGCTTGATTACTTGATTGATTATTTACCAACTAGATTAAAATCTGGGATAACAATTGGTATCAAAGCCAAAGAATCAAAAAAATTTACTATTCATCGAAAATCACTGTTCATCGAGTTACTATTCATGCGAAGTACTGTTCATCCTATTTCATGAATCTGTTATCGCATCCGGTCGATTAGTATTTGATTATTTGTGTTTTTGTGTTACATTTGATCGAAGGATTGCTTATTTGCTGGTTTAATTGTGTTCATCGGTCGATTAAAGTTTCTGGGTTTGGTTTCGATCGAATCCCAGAAACTCATCGTGTTCTTCGGTCATTCATCGTGTTTATCGATATTATTGTTTGACCGATACCTATTCGACCTGAGCCTTTGACCGGGTACTTGCTTACTCCGGTCTTCCCTTCGACCGGATACCTGTTACTCCGGTCTTGCCCCCGTGCTAAGTCTGCGAAGGGGGACAAAGATTTGCTCTTGATCAAAATCTTCTTAATTTTTCAGTATTTTATTCATAGATATTAGTGCTTTATACTGTGTGCGAGGACTGCATTTGATTATTTTTGGAAATTTATTTTCTGAAAATTTTTTAGTGTAGTTTTACTTTGATTCTAACGATCTCATCTAGTTGGTTGTTTTGGTACAGATTAGCTTGATTTCTAACCTTACAGCTAGGATGTCGTATCAGCTAAATATGTCTGCAGGTTAATGCTGATGATTTCATTTATAATGACTTGATCTTTCAACTTTTCTTCTAAAAGATTTAGTTCTTTGATCTTTTCATGACATTTCTCTAGCGCTTGAGTTAAATGAACATTTTTATTCTCAGCTTGACTTTTGTCGTTTAGAGCATTATAAAGGTCAATCGTCAGCACATCAACAGCGCGACTTCTCTCAGCTTCAGGCAGAGAGGGATTTGTAGAGATAGATACCTGAGATGATATGTAGCTCATAGAGGGTTCAGATGGTTCTTCCACTTCTTCTTTAATCTTAGCCACGAGGCAAAGATTAGCGACTTCTTCTTCATCAGAAGATGATTCTTCTGATTCAGCCCAGTCGTGTTCTTCAGCGATGAGACCTTTACCTTTTCGCTGATAGCTTTTTAGCTTTTGATATTTGTTCTTCAGCTTATGGTATTTGTCATCACTGGATCTTCTTGAGGTAGAAGATTTGAAGACCTTTTTCGACCTGCACTCACTAGCAAAATGTCCAATCTTTTCGCAGTTATAGCAAGTGGCAGTAGCCTTATCAACCGGAGTTGATTTTGGCTTTTCAGTAAGAGAGAGAGGTTTACTTCTTAGGAAGTTGCTCTTTCTTGCAAATCTCTTAAAAGAGTTTGTCAAGAGTGCTAAGGATTCATCAAACTCTGAAAGATCAGGGTCTGATAGATCCTCAGATTCAGAATCTAACTCAGTGATGGTGAGAGTAGATCGTTGAAATGGAATTATCTCTGAAGAGACTAAAGCAACAGGAGTGCTTTTGGAGTCTTTAGAATCTTTTACAAGATTCTTCTTCAGGAGATTAGATTGCTCATAGTTGAGCAATATTCCATACAGAGTGCTGAGAGAAAGAGAATTTAAGTCTTTTGTAAGCTTAAGACATATTGAATAACTGTCCCAGCTTTCAGGAAGACATTCCAAGAATTTTTTTAGGACCTCAGAATTAGAATAGGTCCTACCAATAGTTCTTAGGTCAATGATTAGGCAGTTAAACCGCTGATGAACGTCAGAAAGAGATTCATTCTTACCAGCGATAAAACTTTCATACTGTCTTACCAAGTTAATCTTTCGAGTCTCTTGAATTTCAGTGGTGCCCTCATATTGAACACATATGGTTTCCCACATTTCTTTAGAAGTTTTCAGATGCATGATGGAATGGAAAACTTCATCAGGCAGAGCCATTGAAATAATGGTCTTTGCTCTTGCATCTATTCCTACCTTCTTTTTATCTTCATCACTCCACTGTCTTATTTCCTTAATTACATATCGTTCAGGGACAGCTTCTGTGGTGGCAGTAGCGGGAACTGCTGCTATAATTCTAACAGGTTCATAGGGTCCATTTTCTATATATTCAGGTATAGTAGGATCCGCACCTTCAAGAAATAGCATCATTCGATTTTTCCATAGAGAAAAGTTATCTCTGCTAAATCGAGGAGGTTTAGAAAGTGAACCATTATCATAGTAGTTTGTGTTTGTGTTTAGTGCCATTTTAGAATAGCAAGGAAGAGTATACAGCAAGATCTTGTTTATTAGTTTAAACAAACTGCTCTGATACCACTTGTTGGTCCCGAAGGTGCTTAACAAGTTTGTAGAAGGGGGGGTTGAATACAAACACAGAAATTTAAAGTTTAATAAATTATTTATTGATAAATCAAACACAATTTACAAGTTTGTTGCGGAAGAAGATTAAGACAGACTCAATCTAAACAAACTTAAGAAACACTAAGATGGTTGCACAAGAAATTCAGAGAATGGGAGATTTAGAGATATAGAAAACAAGGGTTTCTATATGAGGTTCAAGAATTAGCACCCTTCAGATGAAGAGGTGAACTTCCTATTTATACCCTATGCATTAAATGGATGACAGGACACTTTACACGTGGCGTTCACTGATTTGCTTTGGAAGTCTGACTTTTTGGGAGACATGCTTTCGGCCGGACAATGAACAGTGTAGTTGACAGAGGTGTTGTACGTATGGTGGCAGAGACATGTCCGTTCTGACACATAGTACTAGTTTGTGCAAGGAGAGACAAAAGGAAACTTGAGACATAAGTTAAGTGATCGTTCGATTGCTGAGTATCTCTTCTTTCAGAGATAAAGAGGTTCAGCTATCGCTGAAGCTTTTCCTCATGTTCCTTCGCGTATATGTAGAGTTGTCTGCTTTTTTGATATCCGCATCAGGTCACTAGTAGACTTCTCTTTGTTCAGCAGCTTCATCTTCGATTCAGCTATGAACATATGTTGACGCGAGACTTGTCTTCAGAGATTACGTTAGTTGTTTACTTCAGAAACTATCAGCGATACTGAACAGAATTAGTTTGATCACTGATAGTGAAACACTAATACATACTAGATGTTTATAAGAAGACTATCAGCGATAACTGAACAGACTCAGTCTGATCACTGATGGTGAAACACTAATACATATTAAAACGTAATTTTCACTAAATATAGAAGAGGGTCGTTATCAAATCACTGAGAGAGTTTGGATCAACAGGTGTGTATGTGTCTGCGATTGTGACTCGCGATAGTGCCTTTGGCACTATCGCCGGGCACTATCGCCCGTGTAGTCTGGTCGATTAAAAATACCATTTTCAGCCTCTATTCACAACACAACTTCAAAATCAGATCTAGGGTTTGTTTGGGAGCGATTTTGGGCGATTTTCTTCACTTCTCTCCTCTCTCACTTCATTTATTACCCTAGAGGTTGTTGAGGAATTTCAAACATTAATCTACCACTTCAAGGGTGCATTCAAGGCCTAACAATCAAGTATTTGGAGTCTCTAGGCTTCATTTCTCTCCATTTCATCTATTTTCTAGGCTTTAATCAAAAAACCTAGATTGTGAGTTTACTAAACCTTTGTAAAACTAGATACACATTATTATCTTCTATTTGTTATCATCGTTGTATAAATGTTCAAGTATTTATTTTTGTATGTTCAAGTACTTGAGAATTCCTTATGAAGATATGTTGGAAATGTGTTGCATGTGATATGCCATGATTTACTATAAATGTTCAAGTATTTGGGGCTTTTCTCATGGATACATAAAATGAGTATTTCGATATGCTTAATGTATACATGTCTTGTATTTATGATGGTTTTATGTGGAATAACCATGTGATTATATTGGTATTTGGGTCTAATGTTAGACTCATGCTTTTTAGGATGGTGATATTGTGCCCATGGTTGGTATCGGAATATGTTGGTTGAAATACACCTCAAGACCTCCTATATATTTTTATGTTGGACGAACCAAGTCAGTAGACACTAGGAGGATGTAGTCTTGGGTGCCACCGTGTGGGTATGTGCCTAGACCTCTGCCATTCGGGGTAATGCCATGGTTGTAGTCCTCGGATGTGTCGGGCCTTTGGGATGTCACTCTTAGTAGATGGCATCAAGGTACATTGTCTCTTTGGGTGGAACTTGATTGGTGTTATGGGTATCCCCTACTGACTCCATATTGTTGAACTTTGGCTAATTGCTGATAAGAATTGTAACCGTTCATGCATGCTTATTATTGTTCCACTCACTAGGCTTTTTGGACTAACAATTGTTTGGTGTCGATGTGTATCTCAGGTTCTAGTGGTGCCGGTTCTAAGCTGGCATAGTTGCTTGGGTGAGAGCTTGGGGAATATTTGCAATTGGACATACCTTTTGTAGAAGAACTTTTGGGTTTATGGATGACAACCCTTTTTGTAATCTCTTTTTTAGTTATAGAAATTAGATTAGTTGGTTGTTAATTTATTGTCCGTTAAATTACAACTGTAATTAAACAGGTTTGTACATTTCCCCATTTTTGGGAGGCTCTTGCTATGGCTATTTTATATACCGCATGTCCGTTTTTTTCGGATTTTTTGTTATCCCTATTTTTAGGGTGTTACAACAGACGCGCAAACGACACAACTGAATACCACTTATATCAAACTTCACTGACGAGTAACTGAGCCTTGATTATTTCTAGCTTTTCCTTGATCTCTTACTTTTAAGCTTAGTAGTGTATTAAGAGAGAGAGAGAGATAAATTTGGTATGGTATCAATATTCTTTCCTTCTACCTCTATTTATAGCTAAATATAAGGCATTAACAACTTGTTCCTATTGCTTTCAAGATTGCACTCTTATAAGAACTCTACACCTCGTGCTTATAGGATAAGTGAATCTCGACACCTCGTGCTTATAGGATAAGTGAATCTTGACACCTCATGCTTATAAGATAAGAGAATTTCAACACCTCGTGCTTCTAGGATAAGAGAATCTCGACACCTCGTGCTTATAGGATAAGAGAATCTTGACACCACATGCTTATAGGATGAGATCGACACATCGTGCTTATAGGATGAGATCGATACCTCGTGCTTATAGGATGAGATCGACACCTCGTGCATATAGGGATAAGATCAACACCTCGTGCCTATAGGGATAAGATCGACACCTCGTAAATAAAGTGACTCATCATAACTATGAATACATTAACACTAAGGACCTCTAATTACTAATTAGTGACAATAAGACCCTTATACATATAATACCTAACCAAAAAGCCCTCTTTAACATTATAACATGACATAAGAGAATAGACATAACTTACCGGGTTATAACAATAATATCGGTAAGCGTTTACCCATAGGTGATTAGTAAACGACCCTAAGTGCAAATCCTATCATCACTATATCTTAAAGTCTCCTTTTAGAAAAACCACCAAAGCTTCAAAATCATTTACATTTAGGGCTCCCGCCGCATTGTACGGATACACAACTAGTTTGTTAAAATATATTTGAAAAACATTTATATAAAAAACATAAAATTAAATTAATCAAAGTTTTAATACTTTTTAAACATTTATTATATTTTTTTACTGTGGTGGGCCCACTCAAACCTTTTTATACATTAACCTTCGTTAAAAGAAAATTATGGTTATAAGATGCTTAAAATGTATAAGTGTTTTAATAACATACTTTATAGAACTTGAGTTTTTTAGGACTAAATTATAAGACGTCTTATCTAAACGTGTTACAATAAGTTTATGCGATGCTTTCAGACGTTTAACAAGTTTTTTAGGATGTTTTTAAAACAAAGTGTCGTATTAGTTATTTTATTCGATGCTATGTGAAAAAGTGTTCTAGAAACACAAGTATCCTATAAAAGATGAGTTTATTGGACACTTCTCAAAATTATCCTATAAAATAACTAATATACCACTTTTTTTTCAACATGTTTTCAAAACCTTGTTAAAACGTCAAAGCATGTCCTATAAACCTATTGTAACACTTTTAGACTACACACCTTATAGTTTGGTCTTATAAACCTAAATCCATTAAGATATGTTATTATGATCCTTAGACATTTTAAGCGTCCTATAAACCAAATTTTATTATAGTGTATTCCCGTTTCTTCCAAATGGTATACAATTTGGTCCTGAGTTTTAGGAACCTCACGATATGGAAACCACTTGGGTTATGGCATAATGGTAAAGCTCAGAGGATGTAGAGCATGATAGAGGCCCTAATCTATAGCAAGAGTCTAACCGCTTGTTGCCTCACTCCGGATAGAAATATGTACCCGATTTTTAGCACATACATGGAAATCTCATCTTCTCTGGGTTCTAATATAGGCACTGCCAAAACCCTTCTGGCCATAGAGGTTTACCTGCGATAACTTCAGACCATTCGTCTTCGCTTAAAGGATTAGTCCGTACACATAATCTGGCCTAAAAACCTATGGTTACCAAAGAAAAGAAAACCCTAATGATATGGATGCTCTAAATTCAGCTCATTTTTTCCATGTCATACTATGATTTTATAACCCTTTTAATTCCTTATTAACTCAAAAAAGCTATATAAAAGATTATTTTATATTTCTAATATCCACACTTAATGATTATTGTAAAAATCAAACTAGAACAATAAAATGAAAATAATTAGTTAATTAAAATACAAAATTAATAAATGGGTTGGTTACAGAATAACATTTATTGAAAATAAAAAAAACAAATTGACAATTATTTTAACAAATTCACACATTAAAAGTTTAAAACTAGTTATAATAATTTTTAGTTAAGTGGGACCCAATATTTTATTGATGATGCTTGGTTGTAGTTTTTGGGTCGTTTCATGCCGAGTATTCCTTCACTATCGGTTTCTCTGATGTGGAATGACACGCACTCACAATGGTTTTTGATGACGCATGTTGTAGTTTTGGTTTTCTGGTCATCTAAATTTGTAGTCTCATACCATTTCACACCGCATATTTCTCCACGCTCTTAATAACATGGAATTGTATTGTGCCCATGGGCGGACCTACTAAGAACCGTGTACCCGTTCACTTGACCATTGTAAAGGGAAAAAAAATAGGCGGCTTGAAGGTGCATCCGCTTGATTTTGAGAGTGCTCTGCGTTTGGTACACAGACAGGACAGGACAGGACAAGATGGAACAGAACAGAACATAACTGAACAGGACAACTGTCTAGCGTTTGGCAAGACATGGCAGAACTGGACTAGACCGGTTAAATGACGAATTTACCCCTGATGAAAAATCATAGATTACATCACTAATACATAGTGCAATGGATTATCAAAAACATAAAACTAATTTATCACGATTGGAGTTTAGATAGGGAAATCAAAACCCAAATTTTAAGTTTTGGATTTTAGGTTGTTTCGGGTTTGGGTTGGTCGGTTTTCGGATTGATGTCGGTCGGGTTCGAGTATTATATAATGCAAAAGTTATATATAAATTCAATCGTTTTTTAGAATGAATACAATCGATTGAAAGATCGATGAAATCGATAGCAAGTTTAATATTTAGAAAATATTTCAACATACTATAATTTACAATTTTCAAAAAATAATTAGATATATATATATAGGGGTTGTTTAATTTGCAACCCTTAAAAAGGTTGCAAACCTTGCAACCCACATCTTAACCGTTAGATTCATGATCGGCGGTTACAATATATATGGGGCCCAATATTTTTAATTAAAAAAAAGAAAAAGAAAAATAAAATAACCGTCGATCATGAATCCAACGGTTAAGATGTGGGTTGCAAGAGTTGCAACCTTTTTAAGGGTTGCAAAATATCCTTCCACTATATATATATATATATATATATATATATATATATATATAGTATTTAAAATATAGATTTATGTTATTTCGGGTTTTCGGACGGGTTGGGTGGCCAACGATCACACTCAATCCGAACTCAGATATCCTCTCAAATGTCGGGTTTCGGATTATCAGATTTCGGGGTATTCGGGTTTTGCAAAAACACCTTATTTTCGGTTCGGATGCGGATTCGGATTTCGGACTATTCGAGCTTTGCACACTCCTAGTTTGGTGGTGTGGATGATGAGAAGACATGTTTTATGTTTTTGTTTTTAACAAAGGGTATATTAATCAAAGTATTGTTGTTCTACTTAGTTCCAGGGGTTGAAGTAGGACAAGTGTGTCCCATGCTTGTTCCACTTAGTTGTAGCATGTCCCACATATGGTCATGCCAAACATGGGACAAGTCTGTTCTGTTCTGTCTTGTTCCACTATGTTGTGCATACCAAAAATCATACATGAACCTGCGCTTGGTGTGATGATCTATGTGCTCCATGTTAGCGCTCTTCATATATATGTGCTCCATGATCTATGTGCTCCATTTTCTAAATTTGTTTCCACTTTTTTTTAGATTAACCATATTTTATAATTTAGCTTTGTTCATTAACTTTCTCCAAAAAAAGGTTATAAGTTTTTTTTCTTGGTTTGTTTACATTTTTTAATTTGCTTTTATTTATTTATTTATTTATTTATTTGATTATTGTTACTTGAAACTCTAGATGCTTAAAGAAATAAAATTAGATGCATATTTAATTTTAATTTGCAAAACATCTTATTTAATGTTAGATGTTCTAAATGAATAAGGAAATGAAATTGAACACATATTAAATAAAAAAAACAGGGATACTCAATATCAAATACTAAAAATTAGAAAATCTTATGAATCAACTAAAAAAACAAAAAAGTTCCTTGTAACACTCGAATTGGGCTAAAAACACGTCATACATAAGACGTAGTCTTGTGTTGTGCTCAAAAAGTCAAAGTTGATTCAATCTCAGAAAATGTATTATTCTCGAAATTGACATAATTGACTTTCCACCGGGTCAAAATGTGTCAACTTTTTCCTCTGATCAAACCCACAACTTTACAGGACTTTGATTCACCTTAAAGTTGCACATGCTCAAGAAAATTCATGGGTCCGTCACTGATTGTGCCTACTGCCTGGTGATTTTGATATCTAATTAATCATCAACAGTTTTTTTTTTTAATCTCGTCAATTAAAAGTTATATTTACTTTTGATCGAGGAAGGATAATTGATATTTATTGTTTTTAAGTTTAAGTTGACTATACCTATTTGAAGTTTATTCTGCATATCTATTAATAAATATGATTTGCTCCCACGATAGTTCATAATTAATATAATAAAAAATTACTTAACTGGAGCCTTAAGCATTCGACGAAAACACGTCTAATTAAAATGATAAAATGTTGTCACCATTTTCTTGAAAAATACCAAAATATGAATAAAACTTCTAAACATGCAATGTGACAAATTAACAAGCGTCGAGTTTTAAAAGATGGATTTACAACATTTCTAATTAACAGTTACTAATATTTTTTTTTTTCTTCAACGTAAATATTTGCTAATGTGTCGTCTAAAATAGAGAAAAACTTCAAAATAATATAGAAATTTCTTAAATTTAATATTTAGAACAGAGATATATTAATTTTAATTGTTTTCATCAATGAGATGAAATATGTTATAATTTTTTTAAAAGTTATATTTGATGATGAATTTATAAAATATTTTAATAATATAATCAATGCTGGATTATTTAAAATTAATTAGGGATCGCAAAAAAAAAAAAACTCCACACCCGACCCGATACCCAACCCGGAGTTGACCGGGGATAAAAAATATCTGAATTTATAAATCGTCGTTGCATGAGTGGTAGCTCACGCTTAAAAGTCCTCTGACACGAGACCTAGTCGTTGTGTTGCGGGAGATCTGCAAGAACTCTTACCCATATCTTACCATTTCTTTGGATTTGTCCGCTGCAGGTTCAATTACGCCTATTCCTAATCCTAAATGGAATGTAACGACGTAGGGATCCATATGTAAACATAGTATCTATTTAGATACGTTGAAATGACCCCTTCTCACAATGAGAATGTATATAACCCTATTCCGGTCTGATCCAGTAAGAAATTAGGCTTGGGTTAAGCAAATAGATTTCTTCAATGGTAGATTCCACTCCATTCGCTTGTAATGCGCTCTACTGGCTCTAAAACCCAACATTATAGGAGTAACCTACACTCGCTCGCTCCCTTTCATCCGATAGAGAGTTTGAATTCAGTGATTTAGAAGCATAAATGTACTATCGGGAGAGGTGAGGCATTTTCCCCGGCATACGGAAAAAATTCCAGGATGACGCAAAAGACGAGTAAGGGACAGGGAGGTGGATGGGAATACCCTTCATCCTCGAACTTGACCCCGAATTTTAATTATACATTTCTATGTATAATATATACACCATGTATAATAAAAAAAAGTGAGAAAATCAATGAGTATATATAATGTATAAATATAATCAATCTTCCATGATGAAAAATATTATTGATTTGGTTGTTTGTGGGAAACTTTTGTTGATATAACGACATGGTTATATAAGTTTTCAATTATTAAGTATTATAATTGATATATTTGTGTTTCAACTACATTTTCATGTTACTCTTATACAAATGCAACAATTAAAATTTTGGTGATTAATATTTTAGCATTATATGTTATTTAAATGTAAAACTTGACATTTATATACATAATATATAAAAAAAATTATGTAAACAATTAAGTTGTGTAGACGAAGAAAAATCCCCGATTCCCCTGATGGGGATGGAAATTGTAATCCCTTATACCCTCGACCCCATTGTCATATCTATCTAAATTAAAACAAAGTAGTTGTTGGTGTTGGATTTAATTTTTTTTTATTGAGATTTTGACTTTTGAATCTTGATACTCTATTTATAAAGGTGAATACGCTTTTAAGGACATCTATAATGGGTAACACTAAATTCATAAAGATCGATGTAAATTTTGGTACAAATAATAATCTACTCTAATAATCTAGCTCAGTGGTAAGGTAACATCATTGGGAGATCAGTGGATGGTATCCCTGACTACCTGGGTTCGAACCCCGTGGTGAGCATGTGGCGATATCCAGATCATGGGTTTGCCACTTAGTGGCACCTTTAATTGGGTCGGGTCGTGGTCGACGGAGATTAGTCGGGTGACACTCTTAAGTGGGAGCCCGATACCCCGGGAACGTGTGTGTGTTATCTGCCGTTCAAAAAAAAAAAAAAATCTTACCTCAAAATGTCAGGTTTTAGGTATATTTTTTAAAATATTCTCCATTAGTATAAAATTTGGTGCAAGTAAATTATGTTATACCAAATTTAGTGTATTACTAGTCATTATACTAAATTTAGTGGTGTCCTCCTATCAGGGTCGTTCCTGGGGGAGGGCGGGTCGGACGCACGTCCAGGGCTCAAAAAAAATAGGGGCCCAATTTTTTTAGTATATACTATATATTAGTAGTTTAAAAAATTGTAAATAAAAAAGACAAAAAAATTAGTATATAATAGAATCGAAAAAGAATTTAACATTATATTAAGGACCCAAACATGTATTAATTAATAAAATTGGATAAGAAAATCTGTAAAAAGTTATTTAGTTTTTCATTTTATAGTATTGCTTTTTTTTCTCTAATTTTTTTTATCTAGTGCTAATATTTAAAATCTATTTTTGCCTATAATCCTTGATATATATACTCCATTACTCATCTTCTACATATTTTTTTCATTATTTCATCCGCATGAATTTTATTATTGTGTTAAAATATAGTAGATTTCTTGTTATTAACTAAGAAAACTTTTACATTCTGAAAACAATTACAAAACTTTATGAGACGATCCAACATATATCTATATTTAGGATTTGAAATATATTTTTTTCATACATTATTGACTCTTTATTATCTAATATTGAGTGCATGAATCTTAAGTATTTTTTTATATCTAAAACAAAAATAAATTTTCAAACCATAACCAACATGGACTTTTGATTATAAGATTGATGGTTCTTAAAAAGTTTGGTTCATCCCTAAAAGTTTAAAATAATGATGAAAAACATTAACATCAGGTAATAAAGTGTTACTCCGAATGGTCAACATTGCGATGTCAAATGATTTCAATCTATATATTAAAGGTATATCATAAAATGCATTTGATGGTGGAACAGATTAACGATGTTATGTAAAAATGATATGGTAGATAATATTAATTTATAAATGATTATTGATTGATCTTGCGTTAGGATTACCAGAAAAAACGGTTTTATATTAATTATTATTTTTTGAATTTAATGTTATTATTGATGATATAAACAATATATTGAAAATAAGTTCGTATTTATTAAGGGCTCATTTTTACATCTCGTCCAAGGCCTAAAAAATGTCAGGAACTTGCCTGCCTCCTATTAAAAACTTAAAACAATTTAATGTCAAATTTGATATTTGATATACAACGAACTTGGTGTCTAATGTAAGATGGTCTAAAGTCTCAACCTTTGTGTCCACTCCCCGTTGACAATTGATCACGCATCGTGTTGACGGACCCTTTCAAAATCTCGCACTCGCACCACAATTTCAAAGTAAACTCTCAACGAGACCATATTTTCATAAATAAAATATATTTTCTTATTTTTGTACATGTTTATTTTATTTTAACTATATTATTATTATTATTGGCTACTATTTAATAAATTAGTAACATATTCAAATAAGTAATTTAAAAAACCCAAAACAAAAAAAAATTATAATTAGATCATTTTCAAAATAATATCTTTTGACCAAAACTTTTTAATAGAACTCCTTTTTTATGAAAAACTAACCGACAATAAAGGTTAAGACCGTGGGACTCCTCTTCATAAGTCGTCTGCTTGAGTCTCTTCAGTATCCTCAAGAATTTTCCTGATTATTATCTTCAGGGTCCCATTAAATTAGTCTAGTTGTATACAAGTTGGTCCTAAGACAGCTAAAGAAAATTTAATCCATAACACAATTTTAGAACACCAACAAAATATAATTAGAAAATAATAGTACTAGCATAGGATAGATACGACAATGTTTAAAAGGCCATGGCAGCCATCATAGCGCACTGCGAATCAAAGCTAGCTTGTCTTTGACGGCACTTTAAGCCTGACACGCCAGGATTCCATACATGATTTTTGTAAGATATTATTTGATTTTTTTTACCTTTGTAAGGTCATATTTTTTTAGTTTTTATTATATAACCTAATTATTTAAAATTTTCAATATCATTGAAACATTGACAAATAATTATTAACATATATTGTGTAGTTTTTACCTTTGTAATGTCATATTTCACCACTATATGCTCTATATATATAATATAATATATAATTTTATATGTGATGAGGGTCGTCCTGGGGGAGGGGGCTGGGCCGGCGCACGTCTAGGGTCCAAAAAAAATAGGGGCCCAAATTTTTTAGTATATACTATATATTAGTAGTTAAAAAATTGTATATAAAAGAATTGTATATAATAATATCCAAAAAGAATTTAACATTATATTAAAGGCTCAAACATGTATTAATTAATAAAATTGGACAAGAAAGTTTGTAAAAAGTTATTTAGTCTTTTATTTTATAGTATTGCTTATTGTTTTTCTAAAAAAATTATCTAGTATTAATATCTAAGAACTATCTTTGCCTACAATCCTTGATATATATACTTCATTACTCATCTTTCACATACTTTTTTTTTTCATTATTCCATTTGCATGAATTTTATTATTGTGTTACAATATAGTAGATTTCTTGTTATTAACTAAGAAAACTTATATATTTTGAAAACAATTACCAAACTATATGAGACAACCAAACATATATCTATATTTATGATTTCAAAGATATTTTTTTCCATACATTATTGAATCTTTATTACCTAATATTGGGTCCATGAATCTTAAGTGCTCTACTATCTATAAAACAAAAATAAGATTTCAAACTATAACCAACATGGACTTTTGATTCTAAGATTGATGGTTCTTAAAAAGTTTGTTTCAACCCTAAAAGTTTAAAATGATGATGAAAAACATTAACATCAGGTAACATGCATGTGGTATATCAACTGATTTACTTTGATTTACTTAAAGGGTTACTCTGATTGGTCAACATAGTGACGTTAAATGATTTCGATCTATATATTAAAGGTATATCATAAGATGCATTTGATGGTGGAACTGATTGACGATTTTATGTAAAAATGATATGGTATAGAAAATATTAATTTAGAAATAATTATTAATAGATATCCTGCGCTAAAAATACCGGGAAAAACGGTTTTATATGATTTATTAGTATTCATTGAATTCAATTTTATTTTGATGACATAAACAATATATTGAAAATAATTTCGTAGTTATCGATGACCTATTTTTACATCTCATCCAGGACCTATAAAATGTCAGATACAAACCTGTATGTGATATAAAGATTTGCCATCTTCAATAACTCCTTCAATTAATGACGCCATGGCCTCTTCGTACATGTCTACAATAAGGTTAGAAGCTTGACCTTATAATCATATATTCACGTCTCACATCATTTAAAATCTTAGAGACAGGTCGTTCTGGTTCAATTGAGTTATTCCTAATCTGAAATACAAGATACTATGCTTTTGTTTAAGAAAAAAAAATTACCGTGTTTACAAGAAACTCTCCAACTCATTAAGGAAAAAATTATTGGCACCCTATAATTCTTATATACACCCCACCCCACACCACACCACCCCCATACCCACCCCACCTCTCATACTTAATTATATATGTTTGACTTTTTATGTTCCCAATGTAACTTTTTATGTTCTCAATGTAATTTACACCCAAGGTTGGGTGTAAATAATAGGACCCCTCATTAATTATAAATCGGGGGAGGCTAAATACACTTTTGGTTTTGCTAAATGCACCAAATGATTGCAAAAAATCATTTTTTTTTTTTTTGTCTTTTAGTTGTCTTTTTTTTATTATATATTTTTGTTTATATATTTTTATTATATATATTTGTTTTGATTTGAAAATAAATAAATATTTATAAATATAAATATTACTAATTTTTTTAATTATATAATTATAAAAATAAAACATAAATATTGCGATTTAATAATTATAAAAATAAAACATAAATATTGCAATTTAACATATAAATAAAACATAAAATAATCTATATTACATTCGATTATTCTAAAATAACATTATCCGTAGTACAATTAACACGTAAAAGCTTCATGTACTTCTTTATTCGCTCTGAATACGGGGTAGCCCATCCAGCAGCACACCGATAATTGTGATGGAAAAAAAGTGATACAATTTGCGGAAACGGATATCCTTCTTCCATATCTAATTTGACATAATGGTTACCATTAACGTACCCGATTGTAAAAACAACATGTTCATACCACAATGGAGGAGTGGACCTAAGCGGCAAGTACGTCCCACTGCCGGTCATACTTATAACATGTAATATCACATTATATTTTGAAGCAATCAAGACAACTATTTCAGGCATTGTCATCCAGTGTTCAAATGGTGCACCTTGATCTGATCGAAAAAAGTTTAGAGTGTTGTAAGTAATATCCCAGTGTTCACCTCCAAAAGCGTTGATGTACTCTGTCTTGTATTGCTCTAACTCTTCCATCAAGTTATACCGAATTGTGGGCCATGCATCTTCATGAAGACCCATCGAGACAGCTATTGCTCGGAATCCGCAATTTCCATCACCTATCACATCATGTACCTGCTTGATGTAAGGGTGAAACAATACTGGAAATTGAATGATGTATGGATGTGCATTATTATTTTTGAACATGAAAGAACTGTGTCTCGCTGGTTCTTGGTAGCTCATTTTTTCCTTGTCAACAAATCTAGACGCATTCGAACTGCTACGTCTAAGGGGTCTTTCACTTGTAAAAGACGGGTCAACATGAGTCGGAAATGAGGGATCAACATGAGTTTTTCAGAAAAGCTTATCCTTCAATGAGGGTCGTCCACGAGTAGTCTTGTTAACAACAGGTTCACGAACCGATGTTTTTGATCCACTGGCTATCTCTTTTAGCTTCCTCAGTAAACTGAACTTACCGGATCTCGATTGCTTGTTAAATTCCTCAGTAAACATTTGGACTTCAGCTTCACAACCTACGCCATCATCTTGTAAAGATTTGCACGGTTACGGAATTGGTCCCTAAAAGAAAAATATATTTTACAAAGTTATAATAAAATGTAATTGTTACAAAAAGAAAAATACATTTTACAAAGTTATAATAAAATCAAAAGTTGCAAATTTATAAAATAAAATCAAAAGTTACAAATTTATAAATTTATAAAATCAAAAAAAAAATATATATATATATATCAAAGCATATATATAATAGGTTAAAAGATATATATATATATATATATATACATATATATAAATACATTTTATAAATTTATAAAATCAAAATATATATATGATATATGTATATATATAAAGATAATATATATATATAAATTTATATATATTAAAACATATATATATATATATATATCTAATAATAATAATAATAATAATAATATATAATAAATAATATGACACTTAAATGATTGGATCGGAAAACATTGCGGTACTATTTGCACCTTTTTGATGCAAATAGCACCTCCCTATAAATCTTTATCATTTATATTACCAAGGTCAACGTATTGACTTTCGCTAAACCTCACTTAATCATTTATTTCTAACAATCTTTATCATATATATTCCTTTCATCAATCATGTTTTCTTAATAAATGTGGTATTCACCTTCTTTTAATCCCATTAATTTATGTGATTTAAATAAAACTAGTGTTGGACCTGTGCATTGCACGGAAGGATACATTTTTTGTTGGAATATTGAACTGAGTTAAAATGAAACGTAATTTCTCTGTTAACAATTAATAAAATACAACGTGAAAACCGAATGTATTTTCATAAGTGGTTAACTTGCATATATTCTTAATCGTTTGTTGTTATGAGTTTGTACAATAATATTGGTAATAGTTTTGTATTATATTATTTAAAACTCAAACGACATGTCTCACAACATATTTATCTGACTATTGACTTCAAGACATCATAGTATTAATCGATAAAAATAAAGATATGTATATATATCTTATTACCCTACTTCGAAAAATATGATTGTGGGTTTTGAAAAAATATAAACAAATCCTCAGTAAATGAAATAAAATATAAAAAGATAGTTTTTCAAAGAAACAAAAATATAGTGGAATACCTTTTGTTCAGTTACAGTTACAGGTTCCACCATTGACACCCGACCGTTCGTCTTCTTCTTGTACTCGAATGATACATAGAGAAGCTATATATATTTATAGTGAATGTAGAGAATATTTTAAAATATTTTATTTTCATTTTCGATTTTAAATTTAAATGTAAATATATTAAAAATATGGAATAATATTTTTATATCTACATCGTTTCTATTTTATTTTCTTTACACTTGGTTAATTTGGAAAGTATTGCGAAATATTTTTATTTTAAAGAATACGATAATTTATTAGTGTATCTCGTTATTTTTTATTTTTAATTCATATCAACCTTCTTTTTTCTTCTTTTAATGCTCGTGAAAAAAATATGTGTAGATTTTATATTATCAAAAAAAATACGTGTAGATTTTATATTATGCTAATATAAAATATGTGTGGATTTTATAAAATAAAATAGATTTTGTATTAGCAAAAAAAATACGGAAGAAAAAAGAGTTTATATTACATCTCATTATGTAAAAAGATTTTATAAAATAAAATATGGAAAAAGATTTTATAAAATAAAATATGGAAAAATCATTATGAGATTTAATATAAAAATATACGGAAGAAAAAAGATTTTATATTACATCTCATTAATATAGATTTAAATGTAAAATCTAAATTTAAAATAGATTATGCTAATATAAAATCTATTTTATAAAATCTTCCACCAAAAAAACAAATAGTTATAATAATAAATGAGTATCCATTCCACAAATAGATGATTATGTGAGATACTGTGCTTGGAAAGGTTGTACCAAAACATTAAGAAATTGTAAATTAAGTAATTGGCTTTAATTATTTGTAACTTGTGCTTAAAATATTGTAATTAAGAGTTTTTTATGCCGTTTTTATAATATTGTATAGATATCATCTTTACATGTTAAATAAATCAGTGTATTAATTTGTGTATATTTCAAATAAATTGAAATATATGTTAGGAGTAATCAATCACTTGAATAATAATTGTATATATACAGACAAAATAATAATGGAAATCTAAATTCTTATATATATATATATATATTTATGTAATTCACAAAGTATAACAACAATCAATTTACAAAATACAAAATCAAATCCTTACTTGAATAGAAATTCGTGTACAAGTTGAAATCGATTGAGGCCTGCACGTAAAGCAGTGTCCTAAGACAGAAATTCGCCCGTAATGCGTCCGTCTAGAGGATACAACAATCTTATTCAAGTATGAAACTTGAATCTATCGAATAATGTATGATTTGGTGAAGAATGGAAGAGGAGAAACCCAGAAAATTGAGAGAGAATAATGGAAAATTCGTTTGTTAAAAAATGGAGGGAAAATGCAGGTTATATAGGTTGTTTCTCCAACCGAATTTAACTGTCAGGAAACTTCGCGACTTGTGCCAGAGACCCAAGGCCCAAGGCCCATCTTTGACATTTAATGTATATATTAATGTCAATAAAAGCATTTCAATCACACCACAATCCAAGTCAATCATTCAAGGAATTCATTTATTGCATAATGGATTGGATTTATTAAGTGATTGAAAGTTTGGCTCGGCTCCTATGTGGGACAATTTCTCCTTTTCTTAACTAAGTTCCAACAATACCCCACATTTTCTATTCAAACCCAAATAATACCCCACATTTGAATAGAAAATAAGCAATATTATGGAACTTATGTTTCTATCACCAAGCTAGTTATAATATGCATCGGAAAAGGTGTCTTTTGGACTTGAACCTTTCCTAGTGAATACCTATCGGATCTACTTTGTGGATAGTGAACTGAGGTCTTGAACTAGCCACTTTTTGTAGTAAATCAAGACAATAGGTAACACACATATTATATCTATACATACATAGATTCTTACCGTTGTGTTCATTTCGGTCGTGAACAAATCTTTTCTTCATGAGAGTTTTAGAAGACGTAGCCATATCCGTCCTCAAAGATGCGACCACACATCAGTCTCACATAGGTAATGCCGATCAAGAATATTCCGTTGTATTCTACTAAGAAGCTATCAGCATTATTAAGAATATAAAATTCAACCCTAAATCATCAACGGAAATTACAAAGGAAACATCATAGGAATAGGCGTACCTTAGTTTGGTTGTTGCTTGAGTTGACCCCGACTAGTTTGCCTATTGAACCTAGACCATGGGATCTCCAATTTCGCTAGGTTAGGTTGCCGCCGAGGAAACTCATTGTATTGGCTTTAAGCCCATTCCCCTCGATGAAAAGGATACTTGCTCTCTACTTAGGCCTTTTGTCAAAGGATCGGCAATATTCTCCTTTGACTTTACGTAGTCAATGGAAATTATTCCATTTTTCAGCAAGTCCTTAATTGTATTGTGGCGTCTTCTTATATGTCGAGACTTACCATTGTAAATTTGGTTCTTTGCTCTTGTGAGAGCAGCCATACTATCACAATGGATACAAATGGCAGTCACGGGTTTTGGCCACAATGGAATACCTTCTAGGAAGCTTTTTAGCCATTCGGATATAGCATACCCGTAATTCATTGTGTATTTCAAGTATCTAAGCACTCTCACTAGTGCATACCAATGATCTTTTCCCGGGTTATGTGAGTACCGACTAAGTCTACTCACACTGTATGCTATATCCGGTCGTGTGCAATTCATGATATACATCAAGCTTCCAAGAACTTGAGTGTATTCTAATTGAGCCACACTTTCTCCTTGATTCTTCTTTAACTGACTAGAAGGATCAAATGGAGTCACTACCAGTTTGTCATCATAGTGACCGAACTTACGAAGTACCTTCTCAATATAGTGAGATTGGGTAAGAATGTAACCATTAGGATTTCTTTGAATCTTTATACCAAGGATTACATCTGCTACTCCCAAGTCCTTCATGTCAAACGAGGAGTGCAACATCTTCTTGGTTTGATTGATTACATCTAAGTTTGATCCTAGGATTAGCATATCATCTACATACAAACATATAATGACATAGGCATGTTTGTATTGCTTCACATAGACACGCTTATCACACTCGTTTATTTGAAACCCGTTTGATATCAAAGTGTTATCAAACTTTTCGTGCCATTGCTTTGGCGCTTGCTTGAGTCCATAAAGGGACTTGATCAATTTACAGACTTTATTTTCTTGACCTTTAACAACAAACCCTTCCGGTTGTTGCATATAAATCTCCTCATCTAACTCTCCATTCAAGAAAGCAGTTTTCACATCCATTTGATGGATTTCCAAATTATGAATTGCTGCTATGGCCATCAATGTTCGTATGGACGTTATCCTTGTGACCGGAGAGTAGGTATCAAAGAAGTCTTGACCTTCTTTTTGTCGATATCCTTTAGCTACTAGTCGAGCTTTATATTTCTCGATAGTGCCATCGGGTCTCAACTTCTTCTTAAATATCCATTTATGGCCTATTACTTTATGACCCGGAGGTAGGTCAACCAATCTCCATGTATTGTTTTGTACTATGGAGTCTATCTCACTTTGGATTGCCTCTTCCCAATAAGGTGCCTCGGAAGAATCCATGGCGGCCTTATAAGATAGAGGTTCTCCTTCAACATTAATGGCCATAAAATCAGGTCCAAAGTCTTTGGCTATTCTACCACGTTTACTTCTCCTTGGTTCCAAATCTTCTTGAACCTTGGAGGTTTCACCTCTATGTGTTGGATCAAGTTCAATTGTTTCATCTAGAGTGTGTGTGTCATCATGCAATCTTTTCCTTGAACTAGAGGCTTGATCCTCTTTTTCTTTGTAAGGAAAGATAGTCTCAAAGAATTCTGCTGCTGCAGATTCTATGATTGTGTTACTACTTATGTCATTTACACTAGATTTATATACTAAGAATCTATATGCAACACTATTACGAGCAGGTCCAATATATACACAATCAATGGTTTTAGGTCCAAGTTTAGTCCTTTTTGGCAAAGGCACTTGAACCTTGGCAAGGCAACCCCACACTTTCATCCTTTTGTAAGATGGTAATTTTCCTTTCCATAGTTGATATGGAGTTTTGTCATTCTTCTTGTGGGGGATCCTATTTAGGATCATATTTGCAGTAAGGCACGCCTCACCCCATAAATGATATGGAGCTCCGGACGTGATCAACATTGAATTTATCATGTTCTTCAATGTTCTATTTTTGCGCTCGGCTACTCCATTTTGTTGAGGTGTGTATGGAGCGGTCGTTTGATGCACAATACCATGTGTAGCACAAAATTCTGCAAAGTCATGGGACTCATATTCTTCTCCCCGATCAGACCTCAGAATCTTGATTTTCTTGTCGAGTTGGTTCTCGACTTCGGCTTTATAAGTCTTAAACATTTTTAAAGCCTCATCCTTTGTAGGGATTAAATACACATAGCAATACTTACTGCAATCATCTATGAAGGTAATATAATAGTTCTTACCTCCTCGTGAAGGTGTTGCCTTGAAATCACATAAGTCTGTGTGAATTAACCCAAGTATTTCATTTGATTTTTCAACGGGCTTGTGTGGATGATTTGTGTATTTGGCCTCAACACAAACCTCACACTTAGTCGATTTGTCAATGGAACATTTAGGTATCATGTCAAGTTTGATCATTCTTTGAATGGATCTAAAGTTGACATGTCCTAATCTAGAATGCCAAAGGTTAGAAGGAACAATCATGTACATGGAACTAGCAGTGCTAGGGCCTGCCTTATTATTAATTACATCGGCGGCATCCATACTATTTACAACGCTTAGTTTGAAGAGCCCCTCATTGAGGTAACCCTTCCCAACGTACACACCACCCTTGGTGATGACAATCTTATCAGATTCGATTACAACTTTGAACCCTTTCTTACTCAGAACAGGGCCAGAAATCAAGTTTTTAGTTATGCTAGGTACATGTACAACATCAGTTAAAATAAGATCTTTGCCGGAAGTCAGCTTTAAGTTGACCTTCCCTTTTCCTTCAACCCTTGCAGTCGTGGCATTCCCCATGAACATCGGCTCCCCATCGCTCACCTTTTGGTAAGATGCAAACAAACTTTCCGAATTGCAAATGTGTCGGCTTGCCCCGGTGTCGAACCACCAATCCACCATGTTTGTAACCATGTGGGATTCAATGACACCAATGAACTCATTCGAGGAGTGGGTGAGATTGGCATGACTAGAAGATGCCCCATGTCCTCCACCACCACTTCCTCCGGCGCCACCATGGTCACGCTTGTATCGACATTCCTTGGCTCGGTGTCCCGGCTTACCACATACCCAACAATAAGTCATCCTTTTAAACTGTTTCTTTTGTGGGGCCAAGGGGCCTTTTCCGGTATTTAAAGGCCTCTTGGTTACAACTGCCTTTCCCTTAAATTTCGGGAACTTAGGCTTGGATGAACTTCCTTCCACCATGTTGGCATGCGGTTCATTTGGAATGGGATCGGCTTTGTCATTGAGTCGGTTGTCCTCTTCAACTCGGATTTTGAGAAGCAACTGTTCAAATGTTATTTCCTCCGTAAGATGCTTCAAGTAAACCTTGAAGTTCTTCCACGATGGAAGTAGCTTCTCGATTATGGAACCGACCACAAAGTTTGCATTTAAACCCATACCCTCAATTTCAAGCTCATGGACAAGTTTTTGCAATTCTTCCACTTGTTTTACCACTGGTTTTGCATCAATCATCCGGAAATTCAGAAATTTTCCCACTGCGAACCTCTTGGAACACGCCACTTCAGTTTTGTACTTGGCATCCAAGGATTCCCAAATCTCCCTTGCCATTTGGAAGGTAGAGTATATATCATAGAGGGAATCGTCGAGAGCATTGAGTATATAGTTTATGCAACTATACTCATTCGATCTCCAGTTCTCGACCGTTCTATTATGTGCGGACACTTGAATTTGCGTTGGTGCAGCCCCGTCCGCCCCTTCCGGAAGATTTGCCGGTGGCTCTTCCTCAGTGAGCATGTTGGCAACCCGAAGTGTTGTCAAATAGAACAACATCTTTTGTTGCCAACGTCGAAAGTCCGAACCCTTGAATTTCTCGGGTTTCTCCACATGACTTTTTAACAACTGTGATTGATCCATCGCTCCACAACAAATTTCTGTCTTAGATTGTTAGGAGTAATCAATCACTTGAATAATAATTGTATATATACGGACAAAATAATAATGGAAATCTAAATTCTTATATATATATATCTATGTAATTCACAAAGTATAACAACAATCAATTTACAAAATACAAAATCAAATCCTTACTTGAATAGAAATTCGTGTACAAGTTGAAATCGATTGAGGCCTGCACGTAAAGCAGTGTCCTAAGACAGAAATTCGCCCGTAATGCGTCCGTCTAGAGGATACAACAATCTTATTCAAGTATGAAACTTGAATCTATCGAATAATGTATGATTTGGTGAAGAATGGAAGAGGAGAAACCCAGAAAATTGAGAGAGAATAATGGAAAATTCGTTTGTTAAAAAATGGAGGGAAAATGCAGGTTATATAGGTTGTTTCTCCAACCGAATTTAACTGTCAGGAAACTTCGCGACTTGTGCCAGAGCCCCAAGGCCTAAGGCCCAAGGCCCATCTTTGACATTTAATGTATATATTAATGTCAATAAAAGCCTTTCAATCACACCACAATCCAAGTCAATCATTCAAGGAATTCATTTATTGCACAATGGATTGGATTTATTAAGTGATTGAAAGTTTGGCTTGGCTCCTATGTGGGACAATTTCTCCTTTTCTTAACTAAGTTCCAACAATACCCCACATTTTCTATTCAAACCCAAATAATACCCCACATTTGAATAGAAAATAAGCAATATTATGGAACTTATGTTTCTATCACCAAGCTAGTTATAATATGCATCGGAAAATGTGTCTTTTGGACTTGAACCTTTCCTAGTGAATACCTATCGGATCTACTTCGTGGATAGTGAACTGAGGTCTTGAACTAGCCACTTTTTGTATTAAATCAAGACAATAGGTAACACACATATTATATCTATACATACGTAGATTCTTACCGTTGTGTTCATTTCGGTCGTGAACAAATCCTTTCTTCATGAGAGTTTTAGAAGACGTAGCCATATCCGTCCTCAAAGATGCGACCACACATCAGTCTCACATAGGTAATGCCGATCAAGAATATTCCGTTGTATTCTACTAAGAAGCTATCAGCATTATTAAGAATATAAAATTCAACCCTAAATCATCAACGGAAATTACAAAGGAAACATCATAGGAATAGGCGTACCTTTGTTTGGTTGTTGCTTGAGTTGACCCCGACTAGTTTGTCTATTGAACCTAGACCATGGGATCTCCAATTTCGCTAGGTTAGGTTGCCGCCGAGGAAACTCATTGTATTGGCTTTAAGCCCATTCCCCTCGATGAAAAGGATACTTGCTCTCTACTTAGGCCTTTTGTCAAAGGATCGGCAATATTCTCCTTTGACTTTACGTAGTCAATGGAAATTATTCCATTTTTCAGCAAGTCCTTAATTGTATTGTGGCGTCTTCTTATATGTCGAGACTTACCATTGTAAATTTGGTTCTTTGCTCTTGTGAGAGCAGCCATACTATCACAATGGATATAACTGGCAGTCACGGGTTTTGGCCACAATGGAATACCTTCTAGGAAGCTTTTTAGCCATTCGGATATAGCATACCCGTAATTCATTGTGTATTTCAAGTATCTAAGCACTCTCACTAGTGCATACCAATGATCTTTTCCCGGGTTATGTGAGTACCAACTAAGTCTACTCACACTGTATGTTATATCCGGTCGTGTGCAATTCATGATATACATCAAGCTTCCAAGAACTTGAGTGTATTCTAATTGAGCCACACTTTCTCCTTGATTCTTCTTTAACTGACTAGAAGGATCAAATGGAGTCACTACCGGTTTGTCATCATAGTGACCGAACTTACGAAGTACCTTATCAATATAGTGGGATTGGGTAAGAATGTAACCATTAGGATTTCTTTGAATCTCTATACCAAGGATTACATCTGCTACTCCCAAGTCCTTCATGTCAAACGAGGAGTGCAACATCTTCTTGGTTTGATTGATTACATCTAAGTTCGATCCTAGGATTAACATATCATCTACATACAAACATATAATGATATAGGCATGTTTGTATTGCTTCACATAGACACAATTATCACACTCGTTTATTTGAAACCCGTTTGATATCAAAGTGTTATCAAACTTTTCGTGCCATTGCTTTGGCGCTTGCTTGAGTCCATAAAGGGACTTGATCAATTTACAGACTTTATTTTCTTGACCTTTAACAACAAACCCTTCCGGTTGTTGCATATAAATCTCCTCATCTAACTCTCCATTCAAGAAAGCAGTTTTCACATCCATTTGATGGATTTCCAAATTATGAATTGCTGCTATGGCCATCAACGTTCGTATGGACGTTATCCTTGTGACCGGAGAGTAGGTATCAAAGAAGTCTTGACCTTCTTTTTGTCGATATCCTTTAGCTACTAGTCGAGCTTTATATTTCTCGATAGTGCCATCGGGTCTCAACTTCTTCTTAAATATCCATTTATGGCCTATTACTTTATGACCCGCAGGTAGGTCAACCAATCTCCATGTATTGTTTTGTACTATGGAGTCTATCTCACTTTGGATTGCCTCTTCCCAATAAGGTGCCTCGGAAGAATCCATGGCGGCCTTATAAGATAGAGGTTCTCCTTCAACATTAAAGGCCATAAAATCAGGTCCAAAGTCTTTGGCTATTCTACCACGTTTACTTCTCCTTGGTTCCAAATCTTCTTGAACCTTGGAGGTTTCACCTCTATGTGTTGGATCAAGTTCAATTGTTTCATCTAGAGTGTGTGTGTCATCATGCAATCTTTTCCTTGAACTAGAGGCTTGATCCTCTTTTTCTTTGTAAGGAAAGATAGTCTCAAAGAATTCTGCTTCTGCAGATTCTATGATTGTGTTACTACTTATGTCATTTACACTAGATTTATATACTAAGAATCTATATGCAACACTATTACGAGCAGGTCCAATATATACACAATCAATGGTTTTAGGTCCAAGTTTAGTCCTTTTTGGCAAAGGCACTTGAACCTTGGCAAGGCAACCCCACACTTTCATCCTTTTGTAAGATGGTAATTTTCCTTTCCATAGTTGATATGGAGTTTTGTCATTCTTCTTGTGGGGGATCCTATTTAGGATCATATTTGCAGTAAGGCACACCTCACCCCATAAATGATATGGAGCTCCGGACGTGATCAACATTGAATTTATCATGTTCTTCAATGTTCTATTTTTGCGCTCGGCTACTCCATTTTGTTGAGGTGTGTATGGAGCGGTCGTTTGATGCACAATACCATGTGTAGCACAAAATTCTGCAAAGTCATGGGACTCATATTCTTCTCCCCGATCAGACCTCAGAATCTTGATTTTCTTGTCGAGTTGGTTCTCGACTTCCGCTTTATAAGTCTTAAACATTTTTAAAGCCTCATCCTTTGTAGGGATTAAATAAACATAGCAATACTTACTGCAATCATCTATGAAGGTAATATAATAGTTCTTACCTCCTCGTGAAGGTGTTGCCTTGAAATCACATAAGTCTGTGTGAATTAACCCAAGTATTTCATTTGATTTTTCAACGGGCTTGTGTGGATGATTTGTGTATTTGGCCTCAACACAAACCTCACACTTAGTCGATTTGTCAATGGAACATTTAGGTATCATGTCAAGTTTGATCATTCTTTGAATGGATCTAAAGTTGACATGTCCTAATCTAGAATGCCAAAGGTTAGAAGGAACAATCATGTACATGGAACTAGCAGTGCTAGGGCCTGCCTTATTATTAATTACATCGGCGGCATCCATACTATTTACAACGCTTAGTTTGAAGAGCCCCTCATTGAGGTAACCCTTCCCAACGTACACACCACCCATGGTGATGACAATCTTATCAGATTCGATTACAACTTTGAACCCTTTCTTACTCAGAACAGGGCCAGAAATCAAGTTTTTAGTTATGCTAGGTACATGTACCACATCCGTTAAAATAAGATCTTTGCCGGAAGTCAGCTTTAAGTTGACCTTCCCTTTTCCTTCAACCCTTGCAGTCGTGGCATTCCCCATGAACATCGGTTCCCTATCGCTCACCTTTTGGTAAGATGCAAACATACTTTCCGAATTGCAAATGTGTCGGCTTGCCCCGGTGTCGAACCACCAATCCACCATGTTTGTAACCATGTGGGATTCAATGACACCAATGAACTCATTCGGGGAGTGGGTGAGATTGGCATGACTAGAAGATGCCCCATGTCCTCCACCACCACTTCCTCCGACGCCACCATGGTCACGCTTGTATCGACATTCCTTGGCTCGGTGTCCCGACTTACCACATACCCAACAATAAGTCATCCTTTTAAACTGTTTCTTTTGTGGGGCCAAGGGGCCTTTTCCGGTATTTAAAGGCCTCTTGGTTACAACTGCCTTTCCCTTAAATTTGGTGAACTTAGGCTTGGATGAACTTCCTTCCACCATGTTGGCATGCGGTTCATTTGGAATGGTATCGGCTTTGTCATTGAGTAGGTTGTCCTCTTCAACTCGGATTTTGAGAAGCAACTGTTCAAATGTTATTTCCTCCGTAAGATGCTTCAAGTAAACCTTGAAGTTCTTCCACGATGGAGGTAGCTTCTCGATTATGGAACCGACCACAAAGTTTGCATTTAAACCCATACCCTCAATTTCAAGCTCATGGACACGTTTTTGCAATTCCTCCACTTGTTTTACCACTGGTTTTGCATCAATCATCCGGAAATTCAGAAATTTTCCCACTGCGAACCTCTTGGAACACGCCACTTCAGTTTTGTACTTGGCATCCAAGGATTCCCAAATCTCCCTTGCCGTTTGGAAGGTAGAGTATATATCGTAGAGGGAATCGTCGAGAGCATTGAGTATATAGTTTATGCAACTATACTCATTCGATCTCCAGTTCTCGACCGTTCTATTATGTGCGGACACTTGAATTTGCGTTGGTGCAGCCCCGTCCGCCCCTTCCGGAAGATTTGCCGGTGGCTCTTCCTCAGTGAGCACGTTGGCAACCCGAAGTGTTGTCAAATAGAACAACATCTTTTGTTGCCAACGTCGAAAGTCCGAACCCTTGAATTTCTCGGGTTTCTCCACATGACTTTTTAACAACTGTGATTGATCCATCGCTCCACAACAAATTTCTGTCTTAGATTGTTAGGAGTAATCAATCACTTGAATAATAATTGTATATATACGGACAAAATAATAATGGAAATCTAAATTCTTATATATATATCTATGTAATTCACAAAGTATAACAACAATCAATTTACAAAATACAAAATCAAATCCTTACTTGAATAGAAATTCGTGTACAAGTTGAAATCGATTGAGGCCTGCACGTAAAGCAGTGTCCTAAGACAGAAATTCGCCCGTAATGCGTCCGTCTAGAGGATACAACAATCTTATTCAAGTATGAAACTTGAATCTATCGAATAATGTATGATTTGGTGAAGAATGGAAGAGGAGAAACCCAGAAAATTGAGAGAGAATAATGGAAAATTCGTTTGTTAAAAAATGGAGGGAAAATGCAGGTTATATAGGTTGTTTCTCCAACCGAATTTAACTGTCAGGAAACTTCGCGACTTTTGCCAGAGCCCCAAGGCCCAAGGCCCATCTTTGACATTTAATGTATATATTAATGTCAATAAAAGCATTTCAATCACACCACAATCCAAGTCAATCATTCAAGGAATTCATTTATTGCACAATGGATTGGATTTATTAAGTGATTGAAAGTTTGGCTTGGCTCCTATGTGGGACAATTTCTCCTTTTCTTAACTAAGTTCCAACAATACCCCACATTTTCTATTCAAACCCAAATAATACCCCACATTTGAATAGAAAATAAGCAATATTATGGAACTTATGTTTCTATCACCAAGCTAGTTATAATATGCATCGGAAAATGTGTCTTTTGGACCTAAACCTTTCCTAGTGAATACCTATCGGATCTACTTCGTGGATAGTGAACTGAGGTCTTGAACTAGCCACTTTTTGTAGTAAATCAAGACAATAGGTAACACACATATTATATCTATACATACGTAGATTCTTACCGTTGTGTTCATTTCGGTCGTGAACAAATCCTTTCTTCATGAGAGTTTTAGAAGACGTAGCCATATCCGTCCTCAAAGATGCGACCACACATCAGTCTCACATAGGTAATGCCGATCAAGAATATTCCGTTGTATTCTACTAAGAAGCTATCAGCATTATTAAGAATATAAAATTCAACCCTAAATCATCAACGAAAATTACAAAGGAAACATCATAGGAATAGGCGTACCTTTGTTTGGTTGTTGCTTGAGTTGACCCCGACTAGTTTGTCTATTGAACCTAGACCATGGGATCTCCAATTTCGCTAGGTTAGGTTGCCGCCGAGGAAACTCATTGTATTGGCTTTAAGCCCATTCCCCTCGATGAAAAGGATACTTGCTCTCTACTTAGGCCTTTTGTCAAAGGATCGGCAATATTCTCCTTTGACTTTACGTAGTCAATGGAAATTATTCCATTTTTCAGCAAGTCCTTAATTGTATTGTGGCGTCTTCTTATATGTCGAGACTTACCATTGTAAATTTGGTTCTTTGCTCTTGTGAGAGCAGCCATACTATCACAATGGATATAACTGGCAGTCACGGGTTTTGGCCACAATGGAATACCTTCTAGGAAGCTTTTTAGCCATTCGGATATAGCATACCCGTAATTCATTGTGTATTTCAAGTATCTAAGCACTCTCACTAGTGCATACCAATGATCTTTTCCCGGGTTATGTGAGTACCAACTAAGTCTACTCACACTGTATGCTATATCCGGTCGTGTGCAATTCATGATATACATCAAGCTTCCAAGAACTTGAGTGTATTCTAATTGAGCCACACTTTCTCCTTGATTCTTCTTTAACTGACTAGAAGGATCAAATGGAGTCACTATCGGTTTGTCATCATAGTGACCGAACTTACGAAGTACCTTCTCAATATAGTGGGATTGGGTAAGAATGTAACCATTAGGATTTCTTTGAATCTCTATACCAAGGATTACATCTGCTACTCCCAAGTCCTTCATGTCAAACGAGGAGTGCAACATCTTCTTGGTTTGATTGATTACATCTAAGTTCGATCCTAGGATTAACATATCATCTACATACAAACATATAATGATATAGGCATGTTTGTATTGCTTCACATAGACACAATTATCACACTCGTTTATTTGAAACCCGTTTGATATCAAAGTGTTATCAAACTTTTCGTGCCATTGCTTTGGCGCTTGCTTGAGTCCATAAAGGGACTTGATCAATTTACAGACTTTGTTTTCTTGACCTTTAACAACAAACCCTTCCGGTTGTTGCATATAAATCTCCTCATCTAACTCTCCATTCAAGAAAGCAGTTTTCACATCCATTTGATGGATTTCCAAATTATGAATTGCTGCTATGGCCATCAACGTTCGTATGGACGTTATCCTTGTGACCGGAGAGTAGGTATCAAAGAAGTCTTGACCTTCTTTTTGTCGATATCCTTTAGCTACTAGTCGAGCTTTATATTTCTCGATAGTGCCATCGGGTCTCAACTTCTTCTTAAATATCCATTTATGGCCTATTACTTTATGACCCGGAGGTAGGTCAACCAATCTCCATGTATTGTTTTGTACTATGGAGTCTATCTCACTTTGGATTGCCTCTTCCCAATAAGGTGCCTCGGAAGAATCCATGGCGGCCTTATAAGATAGAGGTTCTCCTTCAACATTAAAGGCCATAAAATCAGGTCCAAAGTCTTTGGCTATTCTACCACGTTTACTTCTCCTTGGTTCCAAATCTTCTTGAACCTTGGAGGTTTCACCTCTATGTGTTGGATCAAGTTCAATTGTTTCATCTAGAGTGTGTGTGTCATCATGCAATCTTTTCCTTGAACTAGAGGCTTGATCCTCTTTTTCTTTGTAAGGAAAGATAGTCTCAAAGAATTCTGCTTCTGCAGATTCTATGATTGTGTTACTACTTATGTCATTTACACTAGATTTATATACTAAGAATCTATATGCAACACTATTACGAGCAGGTCCAATATATACACAATCAATGGTTTTAGGTCCAAGTTTAGTCCTTTTTGGCAAAGACACTTGAACCTTGGCAAGGCAACCCCACACTTTCATCCTTTTGTAAGATGGTAATTTTCCTTTCCATAGTTGATATGGAGTTTTGTCATTCTTCTTGTGGGGGATCCTATTTAGGATCATATTTGCAGTAAGGCACGCCTCACCCCATAAATGATATGGAGCTCCGGACGTGATCAACATTGAATTTATCATGTTCTTCAATGTTCTATTTTTGCGCTCGGCTACTCCATTTTGTTGAGGTGTGTATGGAGCGGTCGTTTGATGCACAATACCATGTGTAGCACAAAATTCTGCAAAGTCATGGGACTCATATTCTTCTCCCCGATCAGACCTCAGAATCTTGATTTTCTTGTCGAGTTGGTTCTCGACTTCCGCTTTATAAGTCTTAAACATTTTTAAAGCCTCATCCTTTGTAGGGATTAAATACACATAGCAATACTTACTGCAATCATCTATGAAGGTAATATAATAGTTCTTACCTCCTCGTGAAGGTGTTGCCTTGAAATCACATAAGTCTGTGTGAATTAACCCAAGTATTTCATTTGATTTTTCAACGGGCTTGTGTGGATGATTTGTGTATTTGGCCTCAACACAAACCTCACACTTAGTCGATTTGTCAATGGAACATTTAGGTATCATGTCAAGTTTGATCATTCTTTGAATGGATCTAAAGTTGACATGTCCTAATCTAGAATGCCAAAGGTTAGAAGGAACAATCATGTACATGGAACTAGCAGTGCTAGGGCCTGCCTTATTATTAATTACATCGGCGGCATCCATACTATTTACAACGCTTAGTTTGAAGAGCCCCTCATTGAGGTAACCCTTCCCAACGTACACACCACCCATGGTGATGACAATCTTATCAGATTCGATTACAACTTTGAACCCTTTCTTACTCAGAACAGGGCCAGAAATCAAGTTTTTAGTTATGCTAGGTACATGTACCACATCCGTTAAAATAAGATCTTTGCCGGAAGTCAGCTTTAAGTTGACCTTCCCTTTTCCTTCAACCCTTGCAGTCGTGGCATTCCCCATGAACATCGGTTCCCTATCGCTCACCTTTTGGTAAGATGCAAACATACTTTCCGAATTGCAAATGTGTCGGCTTGCCCCGGTGTCGAACCACCAATCCACCATGTTTGTAACCATGTGGGATTCAATGACACCAATGAACTCATTCGGGGAGTGGGTGAGATTGGCATGACTAGAAGATGCCCCATGTCCTCCACCACCACTTCCTCCGACGCCACCATGGTCACGCTTGTATCGACATTCCTTGGCTCGGTGTCCCGACTTACCACATACCCAACAATAAGTCATCCTTTTAAACTGTTTCTTTTGTGGGGCCAAGGGGCCTTTTCCGGTATTTAAAGGCCTCTTGGTTACAACTGCCTTTCCCTTAAATTTGGTGAACTTAGGCTTGGATGAACTTCCTTCCACCATGTTGGCATGCGGTTCATTTGGAATGGTATCGGCTTTGTCATTGAGTAGGTTGTCCTCTTCAACTCGGATTTTGAGAAGCAACTGTTCAAATGTTATTTCCTCCGTAAGATGCTTCAAGTAAACCTTGAAGTTCTTCCACGATGGAGGTAGCTTCTCGATTATGGAACCGACCACAAAGTTTGCATTTAAACCCATACCCTCAATTTCAAGCTCATGGACACGTTTTTGCAATTCCTCCACTTGTTTTACCACTGGTTTTGCATCAATCATCCGGAAATTCAGAAATTTTCCCACTGCGAACCTCTTGGAACACGCCACTTCAGTTTTGTACTTGGCATCCAAGGATTCCCAAATCTCCCTTGCCGTTTGGAAGGTAGAGTATATATCGTAGAGGGAATCGTCGAGAGCATTGAGTATATAGTTTATGCAACTATACTCATTCGATCTCCAGTTCTCGACCGTTCTATTATGTGCGGACACTTGAATTTGCGTTGGTGCAGCCCCGTCCGCCCCTTCCGGAAGATTTGCCGGTGGCTCTTCCTCAGTGAGCACGTTGGCAACCCGAAGTGTTGTCAAATAGAACAACATCTTTTGTTGCCAACGTCGAAAGTCCGAACCCTTGAATTTCTCGGGTTTCTCCACATGACTTTTTAACAACTGTGATTGATCCATCGCTCCACAACAAATTTCTGTCTTAGATTGTTAGGAGTAATCAATCACTTGAATAATAATTGTATATATACGGACAAAATAATAATGGAAATCTAAATTCTTATATATATATCTATGTAATTCACAAAGTATAACAACAATCAATTTACAAAATACAAAATCAAATCCTTACTTGAATAGAAATTCGTGTACAAGTTGAAATCGATTGAGGCCTGCACGTAAAGCAGTGTCCTAAGACAGAAATTCGCCCGTAATGCGTCCGTCTAGAGGATACAACAATCTTATTCAAGTATGAAACTTGAATCTATCGAATAATGTATGATTTGGTGAAGAATGGAAGAGGAGAAACCCAGAAAATTGAGAGAGAATAATGGAAAATCCGTTTGTTAAAAAATGGAGGGAAAATACAGGTTATATAGGTTGTTTCTCCAACCAAATTTAACTGTCAGGAAACTTCGCGACTTGTGCCGCGGGTGAACTCGCGTGGTAACCCGCGTAATCCTCTGTCCGTGGAAAAACTCCAGTGCACTACGCGGTTAGTGCCGCGGGTATGGTCGCGCCATAACCCGCGAAACTCACTGTTGACAGAACACTCCGCGAGTGGCTTCGCGACTTAGGTCGCTCCCTGACCCGCGAAATCCACTGTTACCCTACATCATAATCTCCATCGTCAATCTATCTCGACCCCATCGAGACCCAAGGCCCAAGGCCCATCTTTGACATTTAATGTATATATTAATGTCAATAAAAGTCTTTCAATCACACCACAATCCAAGTCAATCATTCAAGGAATTCATTTATTGCACAATGGATTGGATTTATTAAGTGATTGAAAGTTTGGCTTGACTCCTATGTGGGACAATTTCTCCTTTTCTTAACTAAGTTCCAACAATACCCCACATTTTCTATTCAAACCCAAATAATACCCCACATTTGAATAGAAAATAAGCAATATTATGGAACTTATGTTTCTATCACCAAGCTAGTTATAAGCAATAAGCAATTAATTTTTTTATATAAAAAACATTATATTATTAAGCCTAAATTAAACAAATTTATAAAAAAAAACATTATCACTTTCTCAAAATCATCCAAAATCGTACTATAAATCGACAAAAAAATAAAATGAAATATTAAAATCGTGATGTATCTCGCTGCATTGCGCGAGTACGCTTCTAGTTATTAAAAATAAAAAAAATAAAATAAAAAACTCTTAGGGACTCAGATGACATACAAAGATTTTCTTGGATCAGATGGAGAGTTGTCATGTCACCTTATATTTTATGTAATAAATTTATATAAATTATAAACTTCGTTTTGTTAACTGTGGTGTTTTGAACCAGCTTGTATGCACCTCGACTAATTCTATATGATCCTGAAGAACTACCAAAAAAATCCTTAATGACATTGCCACATTGATTGGACCCGAACCAATGACCTATAAGAAGGAGACCCAAAGGTTCAAACCTTATTGTTAGAGTTAAACTAACCGTATGAGACTGTGTCATAAACTTCAATGTATAGTAGGAGTTTTTAGTCTTGCAACATGACTCTAGTTGATTAATGCATGATTTACTGTGTCTATTGCTACTTATGATCAGATGTCTTAATACCTAAAAGTTTGATATGATGATATTTACGTGTTTATATATATATATATATATATATATATATATATATATATATATATATATATATATATTATTGCCATTTATATAATGTATCATTCAGAATGATCAATAATACAACATTCAGGTTAAATAATACACGATTTATGATTTATATGAATCATGAGAGTTCGTGTATTATTCATCCTGAATACTATATTATTCATCATAAATAGTGAATGAATGTTCAACTTAATTTGTTATTCATACTGAATGTGGATACCCGGGGACGTGCATACATATTCATAATGAATATAACACATATATAAAATTTCACGTAAAAAACGGTTAAAATGAATATATATATATATATATATATATATATATATATATATATATATCGGGATGGATGTCATATCGAAGAGAATGAAATTCTCGTTTTTCTAATTTAATTTGTTTGATTAAAATAGTAGTAAATTTTAAAATAATTTATTTTAAACTTTAAGAATGTAAAAAAAATAATTAAAAAGGAAAATAAAAAGTCAAATAAGGTAGACGCTGATTCAAATTTTCAGTTTTGTCCCTAATCACTTATCAATTAATCTTATTATGTTTTCACCATTGATTAGTTTTCTAAGTTTTGATCAATTGCTGAGATCGGTCCTCACCTGCACAATGAAAAATGCGTTTTCATTTGAACCTATCCATATATATATATATATGGAGTATTAAGTGAGAAGTCGATCGGTCAACTTGCGAGAAGTGCAAGAAGGCTCAGATCACATGTGATTCTAGAGTAAAATCACATGTGATACAACACGTCCAAAAGGACGCAAGCAACTTGGTCAAGGCGATCAAGGTTGCGTGAAAACTCGTCTGCATGTTCAGGGGACAGACCCAAAAATCTTTCAAGCGGTGACACCATTTGATTATAAAAAACAAATATAGGGATATCTTTCACATTATCATCATTGCTTTCATATGTGAGATCATGTGTTCAAGTCTTTTATTGCAATTTTTATTTCAGAAACATAATAAATCTGAAATTAAAAGCTAAAAACTAAAAAAATGACACTAACATGATTCAAACTCGGGTTTGGGGTGAAAGAAAAGCCTTGCAAAATAACTAGACCGAGAAGAACTTCTGTCCTCATTGTAGTTTTAAATTATATACGATGGCACATGACAAATTGATACGGTGACACTTCTCACGACTCTATAATTTTCTACATTACGATGGAGGAACGAAATGATGGCACGTGCCAATGATGGATGGTCAACACGACATGTTTGTATCACATATGATTTTACTCTATAATACATGTGATTTGGCTCTTTTTGCTACTCTCGCAAGTTGACAACCTGTCAACCTTCTCGTTTTAACTTCTCTCACGTGCCAATGATGGCATGTCAACACGAGGTGTTTGTATCACATATGATTTTACTCTATAATACATTTGATTTGGCTCTTTTTGCTACTCTCGCAAGTTGACAACCTGTCAACCTTCTCATTTTAACTTATCTCTCTCTCTCTCTCTCTTTATATATATATATATGGGGAAATGTTCAAAAGAAAAGCACCAAAAATACGAGAAGGTGAGAAGAAATCACTATTAGAGAAATATCTCATCAAGATGGAATCAATTGATTTGGGAGAGACAAATCAATTGATTTGGGAGTTACAAATCAATTGATTTGAGAGTTACAAAATCAATTGATTTGGGAGTTACAATATTACATTAATTGAATAGATAATGTTGCATAGATTAAAGGTTTTCATACTTGTATAAATACCATTGTAATTCTTCTTGTAAAAATACTTCTCAATAAACAAATATATTTCTTTCATGGTATCAGAGCACTAGAGTTAGTCCGACCTGTTTTTCTTTTCTTTGATAACCTATTTTCTCTACTTTCCTAGTCATCCTCTCTCTTCTTTTCCTTCTCAAAATGAATTCTTACAATATCTTTCCTACTCCAATTCCCACTTTCCCTAATCATCCTCGAATGCCTCATTCATTTCTTGGATGTTGTCAATGGTGTCGTGCTCAAGGGCACTATGTTACACAATGTCCAATGTTTCGCCAACAATTTTCCAATGTCATTCAATCTTCCAATTCTCCATTCCCCCAAAACCGGTTCCCACATAAAATTTACCAACCTTCCTCTACTCCTTGTGCCTATGTTGCTACATCATCTAGTCCTTCTTCTACAGGTTGGCTCTTAGATAGTGGGGCAACCCATCATGTAACTAATGATCTTCACAATCTTGTTCTTCATTCACCCTATGAAGGCACTGAAGAACTCGCCATTGGGGATGGCTCCGGACTACCAATCGCTAACACCGGTTCCACATCTCTTCTTACTCCCTCTACTAAATTTTATATTCGTAATATACTTCATGTTCCATCTGTTTCTCGCAATATTATTTCTATTTCAAAGTTTTGTCGAGACAATAATTCTTCTATCACATTCTTACCTAACTCCTTTCATGTGAAGGATCTTCGCACGGGGGCATCCCTACTTCAAGGTCCAACCAAGTCTGGCATTTATGAATGGCATGCTCTCAAGCCCGTCGTTCATACTTCTACAAGCTCATATTCTCTTATAAATTGGCACCATCGTCTAGGTCATCCCTCTTACAATATTTTACAACATATTAGTTCTCGTTTTGATTTATCAATTCCTATGTCTACTTCTTTTCATTGCAACTCATGTGACTGCAATAAAAGTCATAAATTACCCTTTTATCAAAATTCTATCTCTTCCCGTGGTCCACTCGACATCATTTATAGTGATGTTTGATCCTCTCCTATTTCTTCTTTTGATGGTTATAAATACTACATAATATTTGTTGATAATTTCACAAAATATATGTGGTATTATCCTCTCAAAAGAAAATCAGACTCAAAAGATATATTTCTTCATTTTAAATTACGAGTTGAAAAATATTTTCAAAGATCGATCGTCACCATTTTCAGGGACAATGGTGGGGAATACCTAGGACTTGATCCTTTTTTGGCAAATCATGGAATTACTCATCTCACTTCTCCTCCACATACTCCCGAACACAATGGGTACTCTGAGAGACGTCATCGGCACATTGTTGAAACAGGTCTCTCTCTTCTTTCTCATGCCTCAATGCATCAAAAATATTGGTCTCTTGCCTTCAATACTGCAGTTTATCTTATAAATCGAATGCCCACTCCCACCTTAAACTTTCAGCCTCCCTTCTCCAAAATATATAACACTTCTCCTAATTACCATAAACTACGCAGTTTTGGATGCCTTTGCTACCCATGGCTATGCCCATACACCTCAAACAAACTTGATCCACGCTCGATTCCATGCGTTTTTGTTGGCTACTCGACCACACAAAGTGCTTATTTCTGCCTACACATTGCTTCCAACAAGATATATGTTTCAAGACATGTCAAGTTTGTTGAGAATGTTTTTCCTTTTGCCTCATCCACTCCTTCAACAATTCCTCAAACGGACCAAGCACATAATCAATGGTGTACTCTTTCCCTACCCATTACTGTTCCTACTACCACTACATCTCCACCCTCAACGCCCATTTCCCCTCCTACTAATCATAACCCCTCTCCAACCTTAACACCTAATTCCCCTACTACTATAGATCCATCCACTACACAACAAATATTTGCTACCCCTTCCTCCTCTTCCGACACACAAACTCATTGTCATCCTCCTCGTCCCCCACCTGCACCCCCTCTCCACAACACTCGCTTACAAAATGGCATTCGTAAACCGATAACCAAACTCAACCTCACTGCCACTGTGGAGAACCCCTTCCAAGAGCCTACAACTATAACTAATGCTCTTCGAAACCCTGTATGGCGTTATGCTATGCAAACTGAGTTTGATGCTCTCTAGAAAAACCACACTTGGGACTTAGTTCCTGTAACACCCTAAATTCTGGAAATAACAACTAATTAAAAAATTTCTAAATACATCAATAAATGATTCATCTACAACCATAATTTAAGATTTAACCTCATCAATAAATGATTCATCTACAACCATAATTTAAGATTTAACCTCCATACATACATTCATTCTATACCTACAGTCTATAATACGGACAGGTGTTACTAAAACCCAATAAGTGTCGCTATCTCCAAACTGCGGAAGACTTCGCCAAGCTACTCGCTCTCACGCAAGCTAGTGCTCACCTCTTCATAGCACCGCTAGGACCAACCCCAACTGAAACCTGATGCACATGCCGACAAATAAAAGGTTAAGCTAACGCCTAGTGAGTTCAAGAGTTTTGACATGAATAGGTATATCTTTAAAAGAAAGGAAATCAGTTCAAATCAAGGTCTTTCAAACTAATTTACTTTAGAAATAGAGACGACTCGTTATCCATAGTTTACACCATTAAAGACAACGTTCCAAAACGACCATTCTTTATAAAACGATGTGATCCAAAACTCACTCAAAACGTGAATATAAATCGACTCCCAATTGTGATACCGTGAATAACACTTCACATCTCAAAACACCCAAAGCACGGGTGGAGCATAACACTCAACCCATAAATCATGGTTAATAAATCTCATATGCAATACGTCACCGAAAACATGGACACAAGACTCAGTACCCAAAACAACACCTTTCGGTGACGGGGAAGACCCGATTCTATTAAATGTGGAGGGTACACAAAGTTAAGCCACAGATGTATGTTATAAGTGTATCTTCAAGGATAAACAACCATTGACATCAACCTTATCTAGGCCTTTAGTCACGGTAGACATCAACCCTGTCCAGGTCTTTAGTCACGGTAGACATCAACCCTGTCCAGGTCTTTAGTCACGGTAGACATCAACCCTGTCCAGGTCTTTAGTCACGGTAGACATCAACCCTGTCCAGGTCTTTAGTCACGGTAGACATCAACCCTATCCAGGTCTTTAGTCACGGTAGACATCAACCCTATCCAGGTCTTTAGTCATAATAGACATCAACCCTATCTGGGTCTTTAGTCATTTGAACATCAACTCTATCCAAGTCTTTAGTTCCAAAGAATCACCAAGTTCAATCCTATCCAGATCTTTACCTTGGGATCTCTCCATCCTTGACGCACTTGATTATGTAGGACTTACATCGTATCATCAACGCCTATTTCCAGATTAAAACACAGGAATCTTATCCCATTTACACGATAAAAACCAACCTCTATGCCCATGGATCCATTGCATTACAACCTAACACGTTACATGACTCCAACAGATGGAGTAACGCATCCAATACACGTAACTCACAAATGAGATGCAACTAGGTACACCACGCGACAAGGCTCCTTAACAGGTTACCAAAACTGAACAAATGTTCCAAAGACTTATTGAGTGCAAACTAAGCCCCAAAAGGCACAATGTACGTTCGGCTAAAATACAAGAGCCAAAGTGGTTACATAAACCAAAATACATCTTTCCCAAAACTTTGTTTCTCAAGTCACAATTGGCCTTCGGCCCAAAACCCAAGAAGGATTATCATTTTCTAAAGCGTTCCCAAAGTCGGGATCAACCCAAATCAAAGGACTCACACCTTCGTACTTTTCAAAGTATCTCATTTCATGAATGATGCATAAAACCCGACAAACACTTAAAAGTGCATTTTTGACCAAATACCCATTTATGCAATAAATCACCAAGTCACATTCCTTTGTGACACATTTATCAAAATATCCCAAAATCCCAAATGTGGTGTTTTACAAGGTTTAATAAGCTAAACACTTCAAATAATCAAAAGTTACCAAACAACTCAACAGTTGATAATTTCATGTAAAACACATAGATGCTTTAAAATAAACATTTTGGCATGTACAACGTTTTCACAAATCAACTTGAACTCACCTTGCTAGATTTAGGATAAATCTAGATTTTACCCAACGAGTTCTTTTGAAGGCCACTTGAATCCTCAAGCCGAGAGATTCTAAAACCCTTTTTGATGATGAGACTTTCCGAGAACACCCAATCCAACTCTTCAACTCGAGCTCCCAAAACCTAGATCCACACATTTTCAACCGTAAATAACCACATCCAACCATATAGAAACATTCCCCAAACATAATACACCAAAATCCCCAACGAGATCAAAACCCTAGTTTCTCCCAAAAACTGTCAAGTTCGAGATTGATAAGCCAAATACTAGGGAAAACATCAATGGAGCATTTATAACTTATTACAAGGTTTGGAAATGGAAAGAACATACTTACTACTTAGGTTTTGACGAAAACCTAGAAAACCCAAAATGAACTTGAGGTTGAAGGTGAAGATGAAGCTTCTTGACCATAGATTCCAATCTTTGATGGGTGGAAGGAGGAACACTTGGGACATAATAGATTTGGTGTCTTTGATGCATAAAACCGATTTTAGGGTTTGGGGTTCGGTTTCTAGAGAGAAAAAGGGTGAAAGGGGTTGAGATAAATGAAGAGGGGCTGCTCAAAGCTGCTTAAAAACGACCAGGGGGCCGTCGGCGATAGTGCCACGCGACTATGCCCTTGGCATAGTCGTCGGGCATAGTCGCCCGAAGGGGGAGACCCGCGGTACACCTCCCGCGATAATGCCCCACGAGAGTAACATTCTGTCACAATCGCAGGCATAGTCGCCCAGGCCACCCCGAAGGTCAAAATTCTGACTTTTTCGACCCGACATGCTCTCGGTCCGAAATTCAAAACCCACGAACACCAACTGGATAAGATCTATAATCATGGCTTAACCGGATAGGGGTGAATTAAGGATTAACCAAAATTACGGGTGTTACAATCCTCCCAACCTTCGAATGATTTCGTCCTCGAAATCTAGATTCCTGTGCAACCTTGTCTGCAGAGGGATTTCCTTCAATCCTTCTTCCGGTACTGTTATCATGACCCTTGCACTGCTACGCACGCCAACTGCCTTTCGTGGGCATATCACACTCATGATCGAGCCGACACTTAACTCACCAGAGTAACCTTTACTCTCAAGGTTACGGTCGTCTCCCAACCTTGGATGACAATTACCACCTCCCGGTAATTTGTGACCCCAACTTCTCTCCGACTAATTCCCTTCGGATCTACACAGTTCTGAACTCCAGGTCGAAGATTGAATCCAAACTCCCATGAATACTCAGATTCCTACTGATCCACTCCTAATACTGAACAAGATGCCCTTCCAAGGTGCACCAATGCGTCCTTCAAGTAACTGGTTAGTCCGGCTTCGGCTATTACTCAAATCCGTTCCAACCCCGACCTTACAACATTCCTTCCATAAAAATTTTATCACCACGGAAATGCTTTTACACAACGGTACATAATCATCAATACTTAATCCTGCTTCTAAATTTCATCACCGAAGGTCAATCATCCCATGATCCAATCGGGATACCTCCAAAACATTCCAATATCCAATGACCTCAAGAAAACAAGTCGACACCTAGGGCTAAGTGGTGACCTCGAAAACATGGACATTCCGTCCCAAAATCCCCTTCCAGATGGGTAGCCGCACTAAGGTCGACATTGAACCGAATACTAAAATCACAATCTCACATTTCCAACAAATAAACCGCCAGGAATTTCTTTGATTGCGGAAACCACCAATACGATATACCAACAGCATATACCACAATGTCACACCAACGAGCAACCAACCAAGCCGAATCCAAATTAAAACACAGATTAACTCATAAAATCTCATCCCGCATGGATTTCCCAAGTATAAAATCATTCCTTAATTATTCGGGAAGGCTTAAATCTACTACCTCCATAAAACAAACGCGCACAGACTCAAAACTGAAACCCAAAATCCAAGGCTGACCGCAAGTCAGATCATCCGATGCTTCAAATCCCAAGGGCTCCCTCAGTCCCTAAATACCACTCCTTTCACGACGGGGTATAAATCTATAGGCCTAATGAGTTCAAAGTTCTAGAATAATATGCCAGTTTAAACTTTTATAAAACTTTCAAATACATAAGTTTTATAACCATTAACTGTACAGTGAAAACACACTATCATTCATCCGATAGGTTTCAAAACTGGTTACCAACACTACGCATATAAAACCATTTCCAAACTCATTTGATCAATATTTACGTAAATAAAACGGTAACAAAAGGTGTGTAACCAAAAATCTAACTAATAATCATGAAAATAAATTCCTGCATCCCAACATGTGCGATAAATGTTTGCACAATCCCAAAAGAGGACTTCACAATTTTAATTTTTAAAATTTTCCTCTTTAACCAAAAATGATGCGGCATAAAATTCTCAACAAGTTTCATATGCATCAGTTTATTTCCCCAAAACTCGGTAAACTATGGGAACGTAACTAAATTTCAATTCAGGTTTAACTTGGATCACCCAGGTAAAACACACCTGACCAAAATAGTAACTACAACGACATGTAAACTGATATTCATTTAATGCATTGCGGAAAATTTCTAACAGTAAAATCAATAACTGAAACAACATAAATCCCTTATATGCTTATTCAAACCAACCATATAATTAAATCCAATGCCAATAGTATACAATGCTTAACATCCGTATAAAGCCTGAAGATAATTCACATAATAATGAAACCTCCCCAAAACAATATGTGGGACGACATCTATTAACAAAACTTATCAATTAACGCACCCAAGATGCATATGCACACGTACCCTGAATTTGCTTACTCGACGCAAAATGTCGTACCATAAGACACCATAAAATCAACTGAATTTTCATAAAACTCATTAACGCTAAAATCGAGCGGTGTCATAACTTTCACTTCCCAACATAAAGCATAAAACGTCAACACGTCTAAAAATGTCAGAGTTCTAAAACCACCCCATACAATAGAGTGACCCATTTCAACAAAACTTTCCTGAGACATGACGCCCAAAAAGCTCGTAAATTTACACGCAACAAAAAAATAAATAAATAAAACACACGCATTTCGAAGTACACTCACGCGCCCAAAACGTTGCAAAACAATATTCCATAAAAATTCAACGCGACTCGTACAGACCCAAAATTCCCAAGGAAGTTCAGACTCAACAACATGGGAACAACTCTTCCTTTAAAACCTTAACATACGTGGAGGAGATCCAATATCAAGGTTAAAAATTCTACAGTTACTTGCCCAATACCCCATATGGAATTAAAACACGGATCTTAAGATGTCCAAAACAACGTTAAACACAAAACAGGGACGGAGAGATTTTCAATATAAATTGCAACCACATGCAATCAAAACAACTTCACGCAAGATTAAACTCACGGTTCAAAATCTGATGAGTGCTAAATGCTTTACCAAGACTTCGCAACATAATTCACTTTATACTTTGAAAACGTGAGAAATAATTTATGCAAACTTATTTAGAAATAAATTTTATGCATGAATTTGGTCGGCACTCGACATCTTAGGACCACGCTTCTCAATCCATACTATTATCATCCGGATGCTTAACATCTTAAGACAATACTCGAATATTTTATCGGTTCACCTTAAAATTTCTCCTCGACTAACATCAATTCCATAAGTCTAAGGTTCTATTCAAACCAATTATCCTGACCCACAATGGCCAACTTCCAGCATTCATCATGTCTTAACTGTCACTCCAAAGTGACATTGCTATAAACGTCAACCCTCCTTAGATCGCTCGCTTAGAACTTTCCCACTACCCCAACGGTAATCATACCAAGGTAGTTCAAGTACACACATGTAGCATGTAGGTTCACCATAACACTGGCCAGGTGCCATTATGAACGTACCGTACAAGTTCATCCTTGCGACCCTAGACAAGTTTTTCGTTTCTAGCGACTCGATCAACTCCAAAATATCATATCTTAAGGTTCCTAATATGCAACTTCACTTACAAACACTTATAAAAACGCTAGTTTGAGTCTAGGCATCCAAAAATCAATACCTAATTCTCTCAAACTTAAGCCCTGATACCAACTTGTAACACCCTAAATTCTGGAAATAGAAACTAATTAAAAATTTTCTAAATACATCAATAAATGATTCATCTACAACCATAATTTAAGATTTAACCTCCATACATACATTCATTCTATACCTACAGTCTATAATACGGACAGGTGTTACTAAAACCCAATAAGTGTCGCTATCTCCAAACTGCGGAAGACTTCGCCAAGCTACTCGCTCTCACGCAAGCTAGTGCTCACCTCTTCATAGCACCGCTAGGACCAACCCCAACTGAAACCAGATGCACATCCCGACAAATAAAAGGTTAGGCTAACGCCTAGTGAGTTCAAGAGTTTTGACATGAATAGGTATATCTTTAAAAGAAAGGAAATCAGTTCAAATCAAGGTCTTTCAAACTAATTTACTTTAGAAATAGAGACGACTCGTTTTCCACAGTTTACACCATTAAAGACAACGTTCCAAAACGACCATTCTTTATAAAACGATGTGATCCAAAACTCACTCAAAACGTGAATATAAATCGACTCCCAATTGTGATACCGTGAATAACACTTCACATCCCAAAACACCCAAATCACGGGTGGGGCATAACACGCAACCCATAAATCATGGTTAATAAATCTCATATGCAATACGTCACCGAAAACATTGACACAAGACTCAGTACCCAAAACAACACCTTTCGGTGACGGGGAAGACCCGATTCTATTAAATGTGGCGGGTACACAAAGTTAAGCCACAAATGTATGTTATGAGTGTATCTTCAAGGATAAACAACCATTGACATCAACCTTATCTAGGCCTTTAGTCACGATAGACATCAACCATATCCAGGTCTTTAGTCACGGTAGACATCAACCCTGTCCAGGTCTTTAGTCACGGTAGACATCAACCCTGTCCAGGTCTTTAGTCACGGTAGACATCAACCCTGTCCAGGTCTTTAGTCACGGTAGACATCAACCCTGTCCAGGTCTTTAGTCACGGTAGACATCAACCCTATCCAGGTCTTTAGTCATGATAGACATCAACCCTCTCTGGGTCTTTAGTCATTTGAACATCAACTCTATCCAAGTCTTTAGTCCAAAGAATCATCAAGTTCAATCCTATTCAGATCTTTACCTTGGGATCTCTCCATCATTGACACACTTGATTATGTAGGACTTACATCGTATCATCAACGCCTATTTCCAGATTAAAACACAGGAATCTTATCCCATTTACACGATAAAAACCAACCTCTATGCCCATGGATCCATTGCATTACAACCTAACACGTTACATGACTCCAACAGATGGACTACCGCATCCAATACACGTAACTCACAAATGAGATGCAACTAGGTACACCACGCGACAAGGCTCCTTAACAGGTTACCAAAACTGAACAAATGTTCCAAAGACTTATTGAGTGCAAACTAAGCCCCAAAAGGCACAATGTACGTTCGGCTAAAATACAAGAGCCAAAGTGGTTACATAAACCAAAATACATCTTTCCCAAAACTTTGTTTCTCAAGTCACAATTGGCCTTCGGCCCAAAACCCAAGAAGGATTATCATTTTCTAAAGCGTTCCCAAAGTCGGGATCAACCCAAATCAAAGGACTCACACCTTCGTACTTTTCAAAGTATCTCATTTCATGAATGATGCATAAAACCCGACAAACACTTAAAAGTGCATTTTTGACCAAATACCCATTTATGCAATAAATCACCAAGTCACATTCCTTTGTGACACATTTATCAAAATATCCCAAAATCCCAAATGTGGTGTTTTACAAGGTTTAATAAGCTAAACACTTCAAATAATCAAAAGTTACCAAACAACTCAACAGTTGATAATTTCATGTAAAACACATAGATGCTTTAAAATAAACATTTTGGCATGTACAACGTTTTCACAAATCAACTTGAACTCACCTTGCTAGATTTAGGCTAAATCTAGATTTTACCCAACGAGTTCTTTTGAAGGCCACTTGAATCCTCAAGCCGAGAGCTTCTAAAACCCTTTTTGATGATGAGACTTTCCGAGAACACCCAATCCAACTCTTCAACTCGAGCTCCTAAAACCTAGATCCACACATTTTCAACCGTAAATAACCACATCCAACCATATAGAAACATTCCCCAAACATAATACACCAAAATCCCCAACGAGATCAAAACCCTAGTTTCTCCCAAAAACTGTCAAGTTCGAGATTGATAAGCCAAATACTAGGGAAAACATCAATGGAGCATTTATAACTTATTACAAGGTTTGGAAATGGAAAGAACATACTTACTACTTAGGTTTTGACGAAAACCTAGAAAACCCAAAATGAACTTGAGGTTGAAGGTGAAGATGAAGCTTCTTGACCATAGCTTCCAATCTTTGATGGGTGGAAGGAGGAACACTTGGGACATAATAGATTTGGTGTCTTTGATGCATAAAACCGATTTTAGGGTTTGGGGTTCGGTTTCTAGAGAGAAAAAGGGTGAAAGGGGTTGAGATAAATGAAGAGGGGTTGCTCAAAGCTGCTTAAAAACGACCAGGGGGCCGTCGGCGATAGTGCCACGCGACTATGCCTTTGGCATAGTCGCCGGACATAGTCGCCGAAGGGGGAGACCCACGGTACACTTCCTGCAATAATGCCCCACGAGAGTGACATTCTGTCACAATCGCGGGCATAGTCGCCCAGGCCACCCCGAAGGTCAAAATTCTGACTTTTTCGACCCGACGTGCTCTCGGTCCAAAATTCAAAACCCACGAACACCAACTGGATAAGATCTATAATCATGGCTTAACCGGATAGGGGTGAATTAAGGATTAACCAAAATCAGGGGTGTTACAGTTCCTCCTTTCCAATCACAAAATCTTATTGGGTGTAAATGGGTGTACCGAACAAAGTTTAATCCTGATGGCACTATTAAGCGTCACAAAGCTCGACTCGTAGCTAAGGGATTTCATCAACGGTCTGGCCTTAACTACACTGAAACTTTTAGCCCAATCATCAAGTCAGTCACCATTCAAACTGTTCTTTCTCTTGTTGTCACTCGTGATTGGCCACTTCGACAAATTGACATAAACAATGCTTTTCTTCAAGGCACTCTAACTGAGGATGTCTATATGTCCCAACCTCCTAGCTTCGTTGACCCTAATCATCCCACTCACGTTTGCAAGTTGTGTCAAGCTATCTATGGTCTTAAACAAGCTTCTCGAGCCTGGTACAATGAGCTTAAATCATATTTTCTTAGTCTTGGATTCCACAACTCCATATCCGACTCTTCCTTATTCATTCTACGTCATCATCAACACATATTTTACATTCTAGTATATGTGGATTATATCATTCTAACCGACTCCAATTCTTCCCTCCTAACGTCTCTAATTTCTAAAATTTCATCTCGATTCTCCTTAAAGGATATTGGACAACTTTCTTACTTCCTTGGCATCGAAGTCCAACCTCACACCCAAGGTATCTTCCTCAGTCAACATAAATACATTCAAGATCTTCTTCAAAAAACCAATATGTCATCTGCTAAATCTACACCTATTCCCATGGTCGTTCACCCCCCTCTCACTCTAGAAGGCGGATCTCCTATTCCTAATGCAATGGAATTTAGGTCCATTGTGGGTAGTTTACAATATTTTTCACTAACTCGTCCAGATATTGCTTTTCCTATGAACAGGTTATCTCAATACATGCATAGACCCACTGATCTTCATTGGGCTGCACTCAAAAGGTTATTACGATATCTTGCAGGCACCACCAATCATGGTATCCTTCTTCACCGTAACTCTCCTAATTCTTTACACGCTTTTACCGATGCCTATTGGGCTGGCGAAAAAGACGACTATATCTCCACGACAGGGTATATTGTGTATCTTGGTAAGAACCCGATCTCATGGAGTTCTCGCAAGCAACGAACTCATACTCGATCAACAACCGAAGCTGAATATCGAGCTATTGCCAACACAACGGCTGAGGTTCTATGGGTTCTTAATCTTCTTGATGAGCTTGGTTTTAAACCTACCGCTCCTCCAGCTATATATTGTGATAATAAAGGAGCTACTCACTTTGCCGCGAATCCAAAGTTTCACTCTAAAATGAAACATCTTGCTCTAGACTATCACTTTGTCCGTAAATATGTTCAAGATGGTTGCATCCGTATCTCCTACATTTCGGGAACCGATCAGTTAGTAGATGCCTTAACCAAACCATTAGCTCGCATACGGTTTCATATGTTATTTTCTGTAGATCCCAGTACAGTGCAATCAACATCAAATATTATCAAAGATGAACAATTATATGACCACAACTACTAGTCATATGATTAAAATGAAATCAAAGGGTTTAGGTTTACAGAAAGAATATCTGATCAGTAAATGTAAACCTATTGACTAGAGAATTATGAATAATGAGACTCACTAATAATCTTTCCAATGAAATGTCTAACCTGAATAATGAACTAATAATGCCTTTATATACTTAGGCTTACAGACTTTAATAGGCTTATGGGCTTGGGCCCATCTAATTAATCAACTATTAATGAATTAGATTATGCACCCTTATAAATACTTTATTCCACTTTCAACACATAGGACTTTCAGTCCTAACAATCTCCCCCTAAAGTTGAATAAAGCATTTATCTTCTTGAATACTTCATGCCTTGATCTTCTTTCCCTCTTGAATCTTTGAAGAAATTTGATGTTGCATGTCTTCATGACTTTCCACGTTCCCCCTTGAATAAAGATCTTGATCTTCATAATATCAACTTTGTAACCAGATTCAATGTACAGTAGCCTCAACTGAATACACTATCACACAACTTTTAACTGTAGAAACTCAATCACATCGGATAAGCACACAAGAAAGATAATGTGAGAGTTACTTCATATTCCACAGTGTATCTTCAGTTTAAAACAAAGAATCTGTCTTTGAACCGCGAGTTGAATAGACTTTCAGCTTAAGAACTTATTTCAATCAGCTCGTAGGAGGAAATGACTTGAAGCAAACACCATATGATACAGGATAGAAGAAATACAATAAAATCTTTAAAATCTCTTTGAAAAATTGAAACATCATCTTCATCTCTTTGATCTCTAGACTGTCTTCAGAAATAACTTTCTTTCTTTAAAACTCTGAAATTGAACTTTTTCTCCCCCTTTTTGATGATTGTGAGCATCATGATCATCAAAACTTCTTCAATTTCAGCACTTTCTTTGATCTCCCTTTTTATGATAATTTGACTTTCTCCCACCTATGATCTGAGTATCCGTCAATTCATGAAATGTATATATCCGAATCTTTTCAAATTCAGACATAATGAACAAGGTAACCCTGATTCAACAGATGAAACAGTTAGTATGTCTGTAAGTAGCACGGAGCCACTTTGTACAACGGATGTACTTTGGAAAGGAGTTTTTGTGATATTCACTCCCCCAGGGCTTCCATTCAATCATCGAAAAACCACAAAGGAATTTTCTATGAATGTTATGACAAGAAAACTCATTCCTTGTGTGCTCGTGCAAGTGTATGAATGATTGAAGCTACTTAGCTTTATCAGGCTCAAATTATGTAAGCTGTTGAGACAACAACAGATATTACATGGACTCAATGTGCATGAAAGAGGTGAAAAGGTGGGGCAACTTTCCTTCCTTTTCAATATCTAAATCTTCCGATTGAAGACTAGATAGCAGATATGCTGCGTCCCCAAAGAAAATGAAACATTTCTTTGTTAAGAAAGAAACGAGTGGCTGGTGGGGTAAAAACAAGAGTTGGCATGGGCTCCCTGCCTGTTTCAATGATGGTCACCGAAAAATGTGAACCAATCAGTAGATGTGGCTGCCCGGCTCAAAAAGAGTTTGGTGCAGAGTTTTCATATTCTTTTAACTCTGTACTCATACCCTCTTTCTTTTTGTCATTATGCTCACTTCTAACCAAACTCTCTTTTCTATTTTTCCGCTCCACACAATGAGAAAAACTCAACCCGATGAGTTATCTCCCCTACTCTTTGATTTATGACACCTCACCCCTCAAATCACTCTAGGATAACTTCCAGGGTAGGAAACACTGGTTTACGTGAATCCATGGAAGTTCTGTTTAAGCTCACACATGAATCCCATGTAAGTCCTAAAAAGAATATTTGCTCAACAGTTTAACTTGTACAATCAAGCACAAAATGTATGATAACACTGTCAAAATGTATGCTCATAAGATTTGAGCAATTGAACTTTGAAGATTTCTCAAAACAAAGATATTGAATGAAATCAAAAGAATTGTTTTGAGAATCTGACAATGTATCAATCAGATCAAATAAAATGGTAAGGGTATCAAAGAACTGGATATTTTGTTTATATGAACAAATATAAACAATTTAGCAATGAAAGCACAAGATTAGAAATAATGATAAATGCTCAACAACATTTGAAATCAAACGGGGGTATTACCATCGAAAAATTGGTTCGTTATAAGACATGGTAATAACAAATACAAATGAAGTACTGAACTTGTGTGTGCGAATACGTTACAGTATAAGGATAAGATAATACGCAAGTATTGATCTTTAGAAACACACAGTTAGTTAAACATTAAAGCTCAAAAAGTGAAAAACATTTAAATTCACACTTCTAGATTCATGAAACCTTTTGAGAATCAGAAGTGGTTTGAACATTTCAGAAACTGTTTTTCATGCTTGAAAGTTGTTCTTCTTTCAAACACTCAGAGATCTAGTTCAGAAGATGTTTACCTTTTAAGCTCCCCTTCAAATCATGATAGAACGATATAGATCTATTAAGCTCCCCCTAGATATTTGCAACATATCCAAGTCTGAACGTTGAAGAACGGGTCCTGATCTGTCATGTGATCAGAAGCCAAACTTCGTTGAAGTCCGGGTTCTAAGCTGATTTACTTAGAAGCCATTATTCTTCTACTCCCCCTTGACAGTAGGTGCCTGCAACAAAGAATCAGTTTTCGGCTTTGGTACCCACTGGTATTTGGGTCCTCGAATGTTAGTTGCAGTTCTTGTGGGGGATATAGAATAAGAACCATACCAGAAGTGATCACTGGTTTTGTGAATGTGATCATGTGTACGACAATAAGAATAGTGGTATTTCTTACCTGACAACATGAGTAATTGATCTCTCGAGTAGATATGATCAGGTTTACCTTTATGCACTTTGTTCTTTTTGGCATTAGACGCATGTACACATGATTCTTTTTCTTTCAGCTCATCTTCAACTGGTTTCTTCTTCCAGACCAGTTCCTCATCTTTGTATCTCCTTCTTCTAGGATGTGTACCTGAACCATCTATATTTCTATCATAGAAAAGATTAGTCTTACAAATCTGATCAAAAAATTTAACTGACATTTGTGAAGAGACAGGTTTCTGATTTGAACTTGATACAGACTTTTCAAGCACTTTAATCGTTGAAGCGAAGTTGTCTCTTTCTTGAACAAGCAGGTCAATCGTCTTCGTGAACTCAGACTTCGTTTTCTACTCTTTTAGTGCCTTATCAGATAGTTCAGATAACTTGGCAGTCAACTTTTTGATCTCAGCCTCAAACATACTTCTCTCTTCTTCAAATCCCTTCTCAGCATTGTTTCTTTGGCCGAATATTTCTTTGAAGACGCCAACATTCTTTTGTTCAATGGCCTTCTTTTCTTTTGCAAACTTTTCTCTTTCAAGGAAGATTACTTTCTGAAAATCAGAAACTTGCTGAGAAAGTTTTATGCATTTCAGCTCAACTTCTTTCTTCTCGTCAGCACATTTTCTCGAAAAATCTGAGAACTTCTTTGCGAACGATTTCTCAAACTCGGATTTATCTTGAGCATGCTTTTGCTCCAAATCAGATATTTGCTTTTGAAGCTCAACATTTGTATCTTTCAGATGCTCAATCTGCTCCTCAAAACTTTCAACAGATGCTGCTTGTTGGATTTGGACAATTTGAACTTCCAGATCAGAAATCCGTCTTTTTAGTTCAGAGTTCTCAGTTTCCAAAAACTTTACTCTTGAAGACATTTTTGGTCCTGTCATTATCTTTTCAAGATGTTCCCACAACTATTTTCCTGTAGCCTTTTTACTGTCTAAACTTACAGAAATCTCTTTTGAAATCTCCTCGGAAATTCCTCGCAAGATAAAAGCTTGAGTCAATTTATCAGCTTCAAATCTCTTTCTTTGCTCATCTGTGTAATCCTTAAATGGTAGTGTGTACACTTCGTGTTCCGTTCTTCCATTTTCTCCCATAAAATAACAAATATTTGTCGGAGTTTCCATTCTTCCTTCCCTCAGAGATAATCTGATATAATCACCCAAGTCAAGTTTATCAATGAAGTCTAAGAACTGAATCCTCCATTTGTCATATTCTCCTCTGTAAAGAACAGGTGGCATCTCATCCATACTTATTGAAAGAGCTTCGCTTGACGGCATTCCCTTCGATATACAGGGACTGAACTTGACAAGAGGTGGTACTCTAAAGTGCAAGGACCAAAAGTGACAAATTGTGAAACTTGAAAGTTTAGGGTCACAAATGACACACTACTGAAACCTTGAAGTACGGGGGCCAAAAGAAATGCACTGCAAAATGATCGCGAGACAAAAAATTTGACCCTTTTTTCCTTTTTTTTTTAAAGCCCGGTCGAGCAGGATATCGGTAAAACAAAAGACCGATATAGGTACCGGTCAAGCAAATGACCGGTATAGACAAACTATCGGTCGAATCCAAATGTCGGTCAAACCAAGGTCGGTCAAAATATAAGACCGGAAGTGACAAAGTACCGGTCGAAGCAATACTGGTCGAATCAAAACGACTGGGAGGGACAAAGTATCGGTCAAATGCCGGGTACCGATCGAATCAGTGTATCGGTCGAACACAAGACCGATAGAGGCTAAGTTTCGGTCGAAGCAAAGACCGGAAAACACAATGTATCGGTCAAACACAATAACCGGTAATTACACCTTCCCGGTCAAAGGATGTCTATCGGTCAAATAGCAACTTAAGACTAATTAATAGATAGACCGATAAATACAAGCACCGATAAACAACTAAGCCCGATAAACTCGAAGAATACCACCGAAGAGCACGATGAATTTTCTGGAATTCGAACGAAATCAAACCTAGAAAATTGAAATCGAACAGACCGATAAACCACAAAATCAACAGTAACCTTCGATCGATGAGATCTTAATTACTTTTCCAGAACAACTTCGATCGATAATTTTTTTTTTCAAAAACAATCAGATTGAACACTTCGACCGATAAAAAAATCAGATTGAAAAAAAATCGATCGATAATAACTTTTTCCAGAAACCAATAGACCGATAAACAAAACAACCCAGATAGACAGAAATCAAGCAGATCGATAAAAACTCAGAAACAGATAAAAGCGATTAACACATATGTTTGATTATAGGGTTTTAGACAAACCTTTTTCTTGATCAAACCTTTAGTATCTTTGCTCTGATACCAATTGTAGATCCCAGTACAGTGCAATCAGCAACAAATATTATCAAAGCTGAACAAATATATGGCCACTACTACTAGTCATATGATTAAAATGAAATCAAAGGGTTTAGGTTTACAGAAAGAATATCTGACCAGTAAATGTAAACCTATTGACTAGAGAATTATGAATAATGAGACTCACTAATAATCTTTCTAATGAAATGTCTAACCTGAATAATGAACTAATAATGCCTTTATATACTTAGGCTTACAGACTTTAATTGGCTTATGGGCTTGGGTCCATCTAATTAATCAACTATTAATGAATTACATTATGCACCCTTATAAATACTTTATTCCACTTTCAACACATAGGACTTTCAGTCCTAACATTTTCCAAGATTGGACTCACTAACTGATCGTCCATCTTGCGGGGGCATATTAGAGAAATATCTCATCAAGATGGAATCAATTGATTTGGGAGTTACAAATCAATTGATTTGGAAGTTACAAATCAATTGATTTGAGAGTTACAAAATCAATTGATTTGGGAGTTACAATATTACATTAATTGAATAGATAATGTTGCATAGATTAAAGGTTTTCATACTTGTATAAATACCGTTGTAATTCTTCTTGTAAAAATACTTCTCAATAAACAAATATATTTCTTTCAATCACAACCCTTAAATGGGTCTTTAAATGGCCAAGATCATAAGGAAGAATATGTACATGTAGAAAAATTTGTGACAAATTTTAAGAACCTAAGAAAGTTGATGAGGACATTTTGAAACTTTTGTATAATTAAATTAATAATCCAAGCTATTAAATCATTAATCCACTCATCTTTGTTTAAAAGTTACGTAATTTCCTTTTTAAATAATAATTAGACAATCTATATACTTTTAAAAGTAAACTGCAAATTTGGTCCCTGTGGTTTGTTGTTTTTCTCACATTTGATCCCTACAAAATTTTTATTGCAAGAAAATCCATATGGTATGCAAAAGTGTTCGGATTTGGTCCCTGTGTCTAACATCCGTTAGTTTGCAACTGTTAAATCCCCCTCATGTGCCTTGAACATGAGGGTATATGGGTCATTTTCAACCTAATGAAAATAAATAAATAAAAGAGTAAGTTACATGATTGGTCCATGTGGAGTGTTTGTGATAAAAGACAAAAAAAGGAGTACATTAAAATCAGTTACAATTTTGGTCCTTGTGATAAAATACAAAAAAGAGAGGGTAAAAGACGAAAATATCCTCACACTTAACTAAGTTGACAGAATATTTTGGATTCCATTAGAGGGAGGGACCTTCTGTGTGCGCTTATGTATACCACAGGGATGTCCAGTGTAACGACCCGGTTTCCAAAAATAACCAAAATTACATAAAACCATCCAAATACGATTCGAAAAGAATTGACAAAAATAATCTTCCCAGAATCATCTCAAATACAACGATGGTAAGAAATAATTCTAACCGCAATAATAAATTATAACCGGAGATTTAGATCCTTACCAATCTATGATCACCTAACTGATAACAGAATATAAACAACTTGATCAATACTAGTGAACAGTAATTGAATCCACTCTCAACTATTTTTTCCCATGCTAGCAATCCCAATATAAAATTCACCTCAGTTCAAACATTTCATCCGAGTTAACGATTAAAACTGCTCAAACCGAACACCTTCCACAATAAATCACTTAAAAACCATCGCTTTCTAACTATAGCCTTTTCTCCTAAAGATTTCTCTCCAGAATCCATTTACCAAGATGAAAATGAAGGAGAAAGGGATAAAGAAAGGAAAGAGGCGGCAACAAAAAAAATGAGGATAAGGAAGATAACAACATTGTTGTAGTCCCACATGCACAAATGATCCCTTAACAATTGACAAATTACAAAAATAACCCTTGAACTTTCTTTATTGCCAAACATCACATTTTGGGTTATTACAATCTCTCCTCCTTAACAGAATTTCGTCCTGGAATTCTTTCAAGCAACAAACGAGAATAACTACTACCAAATTGATTTCAAATTCTTGCAATAGTTAAATCATTTAGGGAACTTTCAAATAACTTTTCACCAGGCCAACCGCTTTGCTACTCAAAATATACTATTTGCTCCCATTTGGAATAATCTTTCAAACCATTATCACAAATATTAATGGATTACCATGCTTTCGCTGCATAACTATAATTAAACTCATGGAATACCCATTTCCTTAATAATCTCAAACTCGATCAATAATTATGAAATTAAAATCACCTTATTTTCCATTACTAACTTATTCAACACCCCAAACCCAGATATTTAAAACATGCAATAAACATTATCCAAATTTTAAAACAAACATAATCGTAATTTTCCACCGAATAAACCAATAACCCACAATTTTTTCAAATTAACCCGGAGATTAACTTACTTGATAAAAAGAAGCAACACATGCCCACACGGTACTAACCCAAATAACATACCCTTTACCACTATAAACATTCAGAACATTTGCACACTAATAATAATTTAAATCCAACGACTTTTTACACCAAGCGCTATATTTTATCTATACTCCCTTATAAACCAAATTCCCTAAAAGTCTTAAAGTCTTAAAGACAACCTTTAAAGCATAATGTACAACCCTACAATACACTGATTTAGTTTAAATTTAAAAACTATCTTTTATGCAGCCTCATTATTACATTATATCTTTCAAATCTCTCTTCAGTGTCGATTCATGCTTCTCGGCTTCATCTCCAAGAACGACTACTCCATCTCCAAGAATGACCCTTCGTTCTCCTCCAACTCTCCAAGCATGGGCTTAAATATAACAATCGACCTGCAACTCCATCTCCAAGAATGACCCTTCGCTCAAAATCAATTCTGCTTCCATCGTCGATTACCTTCCAGAGGTCTCGCCGATCACCCTTCGCTTAAATATAAGAATTGACCTGCAACTCCATCGTCGATCACCCTTCGCTCAGAATCAATTATGCTTCCATTGTCGATCACCATCCAGAGGTCTAGGGTTCAAAATCAATTCTGCTTCCATCAGGTACGTTTCACAATCAGTTCTCCTTCACAATCTGATTTATTGAATACTCACCCTATTTTTGTTGTAATTTCCTGTTTGCTGTGGTAAATTTAAGGTTTAGTTTGGTTCTTCTATTAGTTTAGGTTTAGTTTGATTTTGCATCAATTTAAGGTTTAGTTTGGTACTTCTGGAAGATTTTTACATAGGTTTTACAAATTGATCTTCTTGGTAGACTACTCTTTGTTGCTTGTGTCTACCCTCTGTATTTTGTTTTTATAATGAGTTTTTTGTTGTTTTTTTTGCTTGTATCAAATGCTTTTTGATGGATTCCCTTTGCATTGTTGCTTCTTGTTGTTTATAGGACTGGTAAGTTTTGGTTCGATGCTCTGTTCTGAAACTACTAGGTCTATTTTTCGTTTTCTACTCCTCTTCAAAGGTATGTCTGTTGTTTTTTCTGTAAATGTAATATATTTGTTTATATTGTTATAGACAAAGGAAAAGTGACAGAATGGGCTAATCTGCTTTTCTGAACTCACTTTTTTGTGGATTTTGTTGTGTTTGTTCTTGTAGAGACGTAAATGGAAGTGTAAAAAACGAATTTACAAACTTCATGTTGATTGACAGGAAGAACTATCAAAGTTGAAGAAAGGATGGATAATTTGCAAAATGAGGTAGCACTTTGATATTATCTTGAAAACCATATAACTAAGAAATTGCATATAACAAACTCTTTAAAAAAAACTTTGATGCCTTTTACCTTTTGCTTTATACTTTTGAGGTTTTCTATCTACAACTCTCTTTACCTTCTTGATTTCAACATCTTTGCTTCATTTCAACATCTTTACTTGATTTCAAGGTAAACCATAAAAAGCAGGTATTTCCGCTTTGCTCAAACCTTCCGCCAGTTGTTAATAAAACACAAAACCCTGTATTATGATTTATGACATCTAACTGTTCCGAGTAAATTGTTGGTATATCAAAATTATGTGTTTTTTTGTACTATACCTATCTAAGACCCTTGAGGTGCTATAAAATTCCAAGTAAATCACTGGTACATCTAATTATTTGCACATTTCATTTTCCTTTGATCCTTTTTGCAGATACATGCTATAACAAAATATAACATTCGATCATGGTGAATTTGCATGCCCATGTTGTCAATTTTCTTCTTTAAAACCTGTCGTTACATCTGGTGAGTTTATATCAGTTATTGTTACCCTATTTTTTGGTACTTGAGGTTATTGGAATCCATATAATCCATTGATTGTCGAAACTGAAATGGAATTTGAACATTGTATTCATTTTTAAGTTTGAAAGTCAGAGTTGAACCCAAGTAAACAGTCTTAATCGAGTAGTCGAACTTGAGTCACTTGCTTATGTGCAGTTTAGTCCATTTGTTTGGCCCCTTATCTTAATTTTCTACCTCTCCCCCTACCATCAGACAAAACCCGCTCCTCTTGGGTACTTTTACAAATCAGATTGAGTACTTTTTTTCACAGTTGATCATAGATTGGGTAACGTTAATACATGAGTCGTCGACTAATACAAAATTCACATTAGATTGTTGTTTCCTAGCTGGTTTGATAATAGTTTTTTTCTTTTTTATGGAATCAGAAAGCCATCTGATCAAATTTTGTATTTTTTATGCCATTTCCTCATCTAATCAAATTTTGTATTTTTGTTTTCTGTTTTTCTATGGAGTTTGAATATGATCCAGTGAGGTTATAAAATTTAACTCAGAGCATTTAGCCAAAAGTGGAGAATAGGATCATGTTAGTTGGCATCATTGCATTGTTTACACCGGTAAAATTTTAAGCTAATTTTTTATGTGTTTATGATCACTTTTTATTCCAATTCTTCAAATCCAATCTACTTTTAATGGCCTTTGTTATGCATAATTACACAACCTATATAATTGCCACTGTCAACTATTCTGTTGAACACGATAGTAAGCCAGATTTTGCACTGTCAAGCTTTACATTTAATTTTTAACAATTTGGAATATAAATCACCAGGTAAATTTGATAGAGATTTCATCTTCGAAGCGAGGTCCATGGGTTCACTTTGGCCTCCTATTATACATGGTTGTTTTGTATCTAAATGAGGCCCATGGGTTCACCTATTATATATTTGTTGATGCTTATAACTATTAAATAAAGAGAATATTTTATTCGAGGTTGTGCTTAATCTTTTAATTTTCAACAAAATATGTAACATGTCATTGTTCTAAATTTAGATGTTAGATTCTTCTTTTTGCTTTCTGTTGGAAAAGAGCCATTAAGATTTGAAGACGTGCAGGATTTGCCTAAATTAGCGGCATTTTACCAAATTCTTCTTTTGCTTTTTTTCACTTGTTGTTTTGTGTAATAACTGTAACTAAACTTAGCGGCAGTTTACCAAACTCTTAGCAAGGACCTAGACTCTAGCCCGGTAGGTGCTTACCGGGTAAAATAAGCTTACCACAATCCATTTTGATGAGCGAGAATGTTATTCGATAAGGTTAGTAAGGGTGATAACTCTTGCTGGTAAGTTGGTCTCAGTTTCGTAAACGGTGCGTTAAACTATTGCACTCTTGAAATCTCTGTGTTCCCATAGTTGGTCTCAGTTTCCAGCATACTCTTTGTAGATGTTTTTTTATTTTTCTTATTGATGCATTTAACTGTAATTTGTAACCTGACAAAATTGTCCATGTATATCAACCTTGAAAGCATTAGCATGCAACCTTTGGATAAATTTGAAACACTTCACAATAGCTTGACTATTTGGAGGTTAGACACAAAGGTATATTATATCCTCCTTCCCAATTCTGCTAGATGATGATCATTAACCGCAGTATAATCAAATGCCTAAAAATGCTACACGTAGGGACACTAAGGGGCTGTTTTTTTTAAATACCTCTTAATGGCTCTTAAGTCTGAATCGTTCAGACTTTTTGACATTCAGACTGTTTGGTTTTTTCCACTTTTCAGAACCTCTTAATGGCTCTTAAATACATCTGAAATAAGAAGTGGTGACTTAACTTTTTAAAATCTCTTATTGCTGCCTCATTTCAACTGCTTAATAAGACTTCAGACCTCTTAAAAAACAAACGCCACCTAATATATTTCTTACACTTTTGGATTTTTGACCTGTTTCACATGCTATAAATGCTGCCAAGAGCACCTCTTGATCTGAATACATGACTGTTTTCTAACATCTTCTTCTAAATATTTGAATTAAACCTATCGATTTCTTGTAGCAAATTTTCAATTCCAAGACGGCAAGACCCTGCAATCGGTTATTTGTCTCTAATTCTTGATCAAAATTTCCTTTTTCCAGTTTATGTAACTTGCTGATTGTAAACATATACTTTAGTTTCTTTTTTTTCTTTTGCATTTTTTAATGTTGTAAAATTGATTTAGCGGGGAGTTATAATGGACAAGGATGATATCTGTCGTGCAGATCATCAAGAAACACTACTACACTGAAGAAACCTTGATTGGTAACCAAAGAGCCAATGATTCTTCGCAGTAATTGTAACCCTGAAGGAAATAGTACTCCCATTATTCAAAGGCAGTCAATGGGATTAAGTCTTTGTTTTGAACTTTGTTTACAACTTGAAATGGCAGTGTATCTACTTTCGGCTCTATTGTTTTATGGTTAATCTGTTGAGGTTTAGATTCTTACTAGATTGTTTGTTTTCTGTATTTTGGAATTGATAATGAATTTTTTTTTATCTTTGAAATGGTTAAATAGAGCTTGATACAACATTTGTTTTCTTTGAAATGGTTACTTTGGGTTTGGGATGGTTATCCAAATAAGAGTCTTCCGTTCAGACTCCATAACTTGGTTTGAGAAAAAAAAAATTGCTTATTTGCTTTTAATTATACTTAGAGTCATATTAAAAGCTCTTTATGTAGCAATAAGTATTTTTTATTAATCTATATAACTTTAAAATAGAGTCAAATACAACCTTTTATGTTCTTTAGGTATTCACTTGTATTGAATTTCTATGATTATATTTTTCTTTCAAACAATGGAATGGATGACACATTGCGAGACATGGATTTCAAGTCACGTAATCATATTTGTTTGGTTTTGCTATGACAATTCTAAACGCATGTGTTTATCTGTTGTAAATCGGTATTTTTGCTTACATTTATACCAAAACACCCCGCTGCATTGCGCGGGTACATAACTAGTACTTCATAAACATACACTTTCAACGTAAGACTTGCTAACAAATTGCAAGGTTTAGATCAATCACCCAAAATAATTTACCAATCACCTTAGCTAGAACTTGCACCAAGGCTCTTTCTCATTCTCACCTAATGAGTTAATACACGGGCAAATAACAATTTTAAACATAACTCCGAATTTTCTATATCACCGACAAATTCTTACTTTCATCATAGCCACTTATTTCCATCATACCACTATCACTTTCACACACTAAAACATCATACCAATGATCCTCATCAATATTTAATCAAATTTTCAATAAGATCAAACATCATAACCATATATCCACTTACAAGATTAAATTTAACAAAACGGATCCACCAAAATCCATAATCAATAAAATCAATCATTCAAACACGCAAGATCATCACAACCAATACTTAATGATCTATAATACATCACACTTTTCAATCTCCAAACGGAGTTAATTTGACCACTTGCATTCCCTTACACTCAAAGAATATATCAACATTTCACACACAAAAAACAAAAAAAAAATCCTTAACCAAATATTAAATACTATTAACCAACCAAATCTTAAAATTTCAACAATCTCCAATCGAAACAAATTATCCATACTTACCAAACAACCAAATAATAATTTGGATTCTCCGCTTACGAAGTCTCCAAATACTTTTGAAACGTTCGATTCTTATTTCAACATAAACATATTATTGCCTATAAATCTCGCTACCTTAATCTATTTCGGTTTTGAATATTGACTTCCCATCAAGAACCATCCAACTAAACTTAGATCATAACTTATCTTACAGTAACCACCCAATGCCTTAACTTAGCAAAACAGCAAAACTCGATATTTAAATCAATGGCATACGCGTCTACCTTAGCATACCAAACCATTAACTAAATCACATGACTAATTTACCACCAAATCATACCACACAAAACTTTTATATATTCACTAGTCATTTCTTTCTACACATCAACCATTACACCAATAATAAAGTAAAATTAAGTGTTAACACGACTTGATTTTCTCAATTTTTAGATGAAACACAAATTTTAAATACTTCACTAACTTAAATCACTTTTCTATACTAAGAAAAGCTCACAACCACCAAACTCTTATAATCTTTACTGATAAAATCAATAAATATTTCCCCCAGCTTAAGTCTAGACTATCAGCAACCTAGTTCACTTAAACTAAGACTCTGATACCATCTGTAACGACCCGGTTTCAAAAAATAACCACAATTACATAAAACCATCCAAATATGATTCGAAAAGAATTGACTAAAATAATCTTCCCAAAATCGTCTCAAATACAACGATGGTAAGAAATAATTCTAACCGCAATAATAAATTCTAACCGGAGATTTAAATCCTTACCAATCTATGATCACCCAACTGATAACAGAATATAAACAACTTGATCAATACTAGCAAACAGTAATTGAATCCACTCTCAACTACCTTTTCCCAAGCAAGCAATCCCAATATAAAATTCACCTCAGTCCAAACATTTCATCCTAGTTAACGATTAAAATTGCTCAAACCGAACGCCTTCCACAAGAAATCACTTAAAAACCATTGCTTTCTAACTATAACCTTTTCTCCCAAAGATTTCTCTCCAAATTCTATTTACCAAGATGAAATTGAAGGAGAAAGGGATAAAGAAAGGAAAGAGGCGGCAGAAAAAAAAATGTGGATAAGGAAGATAACAACATTGTTGTAGTCCCATATACACAAATGATCCCTTAACAATTGATAAATTACAAAATAAACCTTGAACTTTATTTATTGCCAAACATCACATTTTGGGTTATTACATCCAGTGTAATAAACGCGAATTAGGGACCATATCCAAAATATCAGTAAACCACAGGACCAATAATGTAATTTATTCTACCTTCAATAAACTTAATAAGTTGAATTTGTTAAAGTTTCAGTCATGATGATAAAAATATGTCAATGAAGGTTTTGTTTTCACGTTCTCAACAAATTTCATATTCTCACACGATCACAAGTCTATATATAGGGGAATAATCAAATGAGAATCAAAAAAAGATTAAGAACCACTGAACCAATAATTATGTGTTGTTGCACAATATGATTAATTTTAACATGTATTTTTATATCACACTGTGAAACATCAATGTACTTTCACATATATTGTTAATTTCAAAAACCACAATAGTAGTGGTTATTATGGTTCTCAATCTTTGTATGTGTGTGTGTATCTTATTAATTAGTAGTTGAATTTATAATAAAAGAAAGTAACAAAACTTCTACAACAATTTTTGGATTGTAAAAGGGAAAATTGCACCAATATATAACCAACTTTGTCTTCGTTTTTTTTTGGAAACCAACTTTCAGAATCTCACTTTTGAAAAAACAAATTTTAAAACTTTTCATTTTGGGGAACTCACTTTGATTCCGTTCCTTTAAATGAAAAGTTTTGAAAGTTAGTTCTTCAAAATAAAGGTCTTGTTTGTTGGTTTCTCCAAATAAGAATGAAATCAATGTTGGTTAAATTCTTTATTTTCGTTATCAACTTGTTGCCATGTTAGTTTTTTAGGCTAACCTATACAAATATGTGGATAAAACCTACTTCAGTACTTACCATTCTCTTACATGATGGATGTTTCATGTGTTATCTTGTGATACCAATCCTTGTTTACCGTTGAAGCTGAACATTTTGTTGTTGAAGGCTGTTAGGCGTTGAAGTTGAGGAATTAACCTATAGCTGAAGACTTTTGCCACTAAAGCTGAGACATATTGCACCTGATTCTGGGACTTTGTAGTTGAGGACTAGACGACCTCACCAAGTGAGGTTAGATCATGAGATGGAGATAGCATAGAGAATTTAAACTCTTAGTATAGATTACAATAGTTGAAGTTCGGAGATCAAGGGATGAGGGTACCTTATGTATTGTTCGCAATAGTTGAAGTTCAGAGGATGCGGACGACCTTGTCACGTGATTTAGGGTCGCATAAAGGCACAAAGTATTAAATATATCTAGGATTGTCCATTTAATGTGTGGCTTTTATTTCAACATTTAATATGAGAGAGTAAAGTGAGAACGGGTTCTTAGGCTCACATATTGTAAAAAAAATGTAATGATTGACTCTCGTAATCGATAAGAACTCCTTGTATGCTCTTGTTGTATTAGTGTACAAACCATGATCTCCCTCCAACAGATGTACACGATCTCATGATAGTGCAACCACGCTAAATTCCCGTGTGCTTCATTGTTTTTGTTAGTAGATCTTTATTGCAATGTTGTGGGTTCACTATTTGTCTCGTTGCACGCATTTTTATTGGAGACAAGTTTGATGAGATCTATTTGTTCTGCATTTTTTTATTGGGTTTATGCATTAATTTTTTAGATTGGATCTTGGTTTTTTTAAAGGATAATTAAATATCGACCAACAGGATGTCGTTGTTGACAACCATTTTGGTCGTCATTGTTTCTCCAAAATTATGTCAATAGACTCATAACATGTTGCTAGACTTTGATATACAAGTAATTAAAGCTAAACCATAATGGAGTACCTTCAATAGCTCATTCAGTGTTAATGAAAACTCGAAAACATAACATTTAATGTTTTATCGTTCGACACCATTTCTTTGAAAACTTCCTTTAACCTTTTGGTACGTGTTCACTAAGTTGCGATCCATAAGGTATAAGTATCGGTGTTTAATTAGGCCCTCCAACTTCGGCTAATATCAATAAATATATATGTGTTAAACGAAAAGCTAAATAGAACATTAATAGAATGGAGAGAATGAATCTGTAATTCTCATTAATCAAAAGCCCTTTAAATAGAGATGAGATACAAATAGATAACTACGAGAGATATCAGTTCTAATCTATCTCTAATATGTTTATCTCTATCTATATCGTCACATCCTTTAGACGATGACACACTTATCCTACAACACTCCCCCTTGTGCCGAGTTAAAGGAGTGATGATGCACAATTGTTTCCTCGTTAAAACCTTACACCAAAATAAAAACCCATTGGAAAAAAAAAGTTTGACGAAGGAAAGAGTATAACGCATCAGCTTCATTGCAATACGTAGACTTTCCTTCAGTCTACTTTTCTCTTAGATTTGTAAATTAATCATTAGATTTAGGAAAACATAATGGTATATAAACCGTTGCCTCACTAAAACCTTACACCAAAAAACAAAACCCAATGGGAAAAAATAAAACCTTGGTTGAAGGAAAGAGTACAACATACCAATATCACATGTATAGTAGACTCCCCCTTTTGTCTATAACTCCCCCTGATTTGTGCATTAATCTAGGGAGTTTGAAAAACATTCGTATTTTTATACTTTATACACGTTTCCTAAAATATGGTTTTAGGTAATGATTTGGTAAAATATGTCACATTCTTTTGACACCTTACTTGATTCACTCGAACCTAGAGGAAAGTTTGTTATTGCTGATTGTAGAGAAACTTAAGTAGAATATGTTTTGTGTTATCACCCTTGATGTATCTTTCATTCATTCTTTTGATACATGATGCATTATTTTCTTATATGCAAGTAGGATACTGATTGAACCCAAAATTACTAGTTCCTCTAATACGTGTAATGATATATTTTAATCATATACATTCTTTAATTATCTCATGGAGAGTAATATTCTTGGAATAGTTCAAGAAGGTTGTTACAAAGGTTTGGTTAACTTACTTCCAAGCAATCGGCGTGTTCCCTATGGTAATTCCTTATCCACTCTGGGAACAACCTTTGTATGGGTCGGACAGATTCCTAATATCAGCAAATACATACTGATACGAATGTTTGCACACCTCTAGACATGTGATAATTGAACCTCAAAGAAAGTATACAATGAGATCCAATATCGTCTTTTCAAGTAATAAAATGGTAAGAACCAAGTATCGTATTCCACAAGGATAGGTATCTTAAGTTGCAAGATCTCGAGATGAAAAACTAACTTCAGATGGCCAGTTTGAAGACTTTGTTTGAGTTGGTTTACAGTGATATGATTAACAGGATATATAAAGATAGAATGGGTGCAAGACTTAAAGTGAGGAGTAAACACAAATTTTGAAGGACAATGCTATAGGGATGCTATAGCATTAGTTCATCAACAACAAGTTCCACCATGTACTTTAAAGAGGATCCTTCCGGATATCTACCATTGTACTTTTGTTTAGCCTTAAATCAACATATGCCTATGCAAATGTCCGGACCAGTGTGAGTGTCAAATGGTTTCTTTAAAGTATATGGAAAAACAAATGCCTTTGTTTAAAAATCACTCTTCCGAGTCGATTCCCATATCATTCAAGTTGACGTGTTCTTAATGGCTCATTCCTGAGTCCACTACACTTTAACACTTTGACTAGTGATCAACCCGTCAAGAATCAATCGGTTTGAAAAACAAAGATAGCAAGTTCCCTTGCTAGTAACTCTTCCAAGTATACTTCCCATATCATTCAAACTGACGTGCTTTTTCATTGCTTATTCCTAAGTCCATGGCACTTTCACACTTTTAAGAAGTGGTAAATTCGTCAAGAAGTGCTTTTGGATTTATAAAACTTAAAATGACATAGTGGAACAATGTTATTAAAGAACAAAGTCCACTAGTTTTTGGTTTACAACCTCCATTTTCGTCTCACACCCAAACTATAAAATTAGCTACTCATTACGTAATATAAATTGCAATAAAAGTAAATGACATAAATTAAAGACATAATGTAAATGAGGGTATATAAATGACAGAAATTAAATAACGGAAATGTAAAACGAATAAAGTAAATACAATAAGTAACGAAATATAAAGACAAGCAATGCTGCAGTGATGCTGCAGCAACTAATAATGAAGAACACAAATTATAAAACTATGAAGACTTAATATTAAACTTTGTAGAGAGAATTTCAAGTTGTCAATTTCTCCCTACTGCTGGATTACAAAAGATATCTCTAACAAGAGAACACAACTCCTTTTTATACCAAACCATGATGGCAAAATGGTAAAACTGTGAGACTTAAAAATAATATAAAAGGACTACCAACTAAAGTTATACCCACACTTTTGTCCAACCAATTGCTTCTACTCCAGCCAAAAACGATTTCCTAAAATAATACAAAGATTTGGAAAGAACAAAAGTCAAAGATTTCCTTTGCTTCCAAAAAGTGCTATTTAATCTTCATATTCCAAACAGCCCAATGCTCCAACATTCAACCTGACATTACAATAAACAAAGGATTTTAGGTCGTTTTACGCAAAATAGCAACAATTAGTTAAATACTATACTTAGTTCCATGCATGAGAGAAATATATAAAATAAGATAAGAAAATGACTCAATTATTCGGGATAAATAAAATTTAAATCCTAAAAGAAAAGAAAACTACGCAATATGTATTGAAAAGTCAATACATATCACAACCTCAAACTTAAAGTTTTGCTTGTCCTCAAGCAATAAAAATAAACTAAGAAAATGACTCAAAGTGATTGCAAGATAATAGCAATAAGTGCGCACAATGTGTAGATTATATCACATACAATTCATAGCCTTTCATAAATCCAAAATGAGACCTTCATAACCTAGTTATGCGTATGGACCATATGCTAGCAAGACTCTTTTCCTTGTCAACCATTACACAAACTTCATTTAGGTTTACTAGGACTTGTAGGGTCACTCTTTTTATGGCATATCTTTTCTTACCAAGCCTTTTCTCACACCAATATTCACCAAAATGTTCAATTTTTGGCACTTTGTGCTCTTTTACCCTATGGGGTATTTTTTTTCAATTTTTGTGCACCTTTACCCCTATGGGGTATTTGGGGTGTTTTTGTCATGTGCGATTTGTACATCCTTACCCCTATGGGGTATTTACGGTGTTCTTGTCATGTGAGAGCTTTGCTCTTTTGTATTGACGTGCTTTTCCCATTTTGGGTAACTTGTAATCCCCTCAACCTCAAACTTAGAAGTTGACAATGTCCTCATTGTCTTAGAATGAAGCACGAAATTGTGTTTAAAAGGGTTACAAGTGGCTAAAATGGTGTATGCAAAGAAAGCCTAGATCATTCCCTAAATAAGTGAAGTTTGTGCTAACCAAAGCGTGTCCCAAAAAGAGTAATTCTAGTTCTAGCAAGAACCCAATACTAGGCGAATGTTATGCAACTATGGAATTATTAGGGCTATGCACTCAAAAGATATATTAGACTCTACACATGCAATCTTGCAAATAAAAGAAACCTAAAACTGAAAAAGTTATCCCAGACTCCAAAACTGAAATGTAAAAGCATGGAAACTAAGGAAGATGATTAAACCTGACCTACTCATGAGGAGTAGGTTGTGAAGTTCTAGCTGCATATGTGGATGGCAATGTTGCAGCATCACCCACTGTCACTTTCTTCAACAACACTGCCCTTTCCTCCAGCAGGTGTTGGTTCTCTTCATGGAACCTTCTATTCTCTGCCTTGAGCTCCTTTAACTTTGCTCTCAACCTCCCCGACTTGGTCCTTGTATTAGCTTCTAAATCAACCTTGAGTTCTTTCACTTTTGTTCTGACTTTCTTTTGCCCTTTGTCCACCAATTCAATCTTCATTATCTCCACCCTATCCCTGAATTCTCCTTTTTTTTATCAAGCAACCTATTCATGTACCTGTTGTTTTGTGCAAACAAATCTTGCATCATGGTAATCACATCTTGGTCAGTGGTGGTCCCTCCTAAGACTTTTATGTGTAACATCAACTTGTCCACCAATTTCTTTTCTTGATGAAAATCTAGGGTAGATGGTATGATGACAGGAAATTTTCCTTCTTCACCTAGAAAAACATACTTTAGATGAGATGGGTGTTGTTTTAACTCAAGATTAGGTGGTGAAACAATGAATGATGTGAAAGGTTTTTGGTCACTATTTTTCAGCAGCTCAAATGCTACATCATTCACTAAGACAATCTATTTTTTTCTTAAGGCAAACTCCTCAACATCATTTTCCTTTTCTATGGATAATTCCTTATCATCCTCTTCCTCCAGCTTAAAAGCTTTTCTAACTCCCTCATCATGACACAATGATTCATTCACACTTAAGTTTAAACAATCCTCTACATCATCAGGATATTTCAAGGAATTGATAACATTAAATGTGACTTTTTGATCTTGAAGCCTCATAGTCAACTCTCCCTTTTGAACATCTATCAAAGTTCTTCCGGTGGCTAAGAATGGTCTTCCTAAAATGATAGGAAGATCATTATCAGCCTCAAAGTCTAAAATGATGAAATCTGCCGGAAAGATGAACTTATCAACCTGAACTAAGACGTCCTCAATTTTTCCTTTTAGGTAGGCAATGGTCTTGTCAGCCAATTGGAGTGTAACAGTGGTGGGTCTAGCCTCTCCTATTCCTAAGTTGTTGAAGACAGATAAAGGCATGAGATTGATGCTAGCTCCCAAATCACACAAAGCCTTCCCAATATCCTTCCCACCTATTGAACAAGTAATGGTAAAACTCTCTGGATCTTTCAGCTTAGGGGGTATTCTATTGGTCAAGAGAGCATTGCATCCCTCAGTAAGAGCAACGGTTTCATACTCAGTCAACTTCTTCTTCTTACTTAAGATGTCTTTAAGAAACTTGGCATAACTGGGAATTTGCTCAATTGCTTCAACAAGGGGTTTGTTGATATGCAATTCTTTAAACACATCCAAAAATTTCTTAAAGTGCAATTCTTTCTTCTGATTCCTTAACCTTTGGGGAAAAGGTACATAGGGAGGAACTGGTTTTATGATAGCTTTGCTTGACTGTGTTGAGCAAGATGGGTCCTTTATGCCTTTAGGTGTATTCTCTTGTGGGATGGTTGGAACACTACTCTCTAACGTCTTTCTTCTAGGGTCTTCTTCTGGAAATAATGAAGGGTAATCATTCCTAAGAGGGATAGGATTGGTGATATCAAACCCTTGTTCTCTTAGTGGCTTGGGGGGTATTTCATCAACAGGGGGCAATGCTGTAGCATTTGGTTCTGACCTCATGTCTTTTTCAAATTCAGATTTAGTCATTGGTCCAAATTCTTTTAGCAGTCTTTGATAATTCCTTACCACTTCTAAGGGTCACTGCTTTAACATGCTCCTTTCCTAAGGCTCTTGGGATTTCCGTGTTACTGGGCAAAGTGCCCATGGCCTTATTGGTCTGGTTGAGTGCGAGTTGACTGATTTGGGTTTCCAAATTCCTGAGTATTGCGCTATGCTGATTAAACATAGATTGATTTTGTTGCTGTTGAACTTGATTTTGGGTTTGTTGTTGGGTTAAGAGAGCTTGTGTTTAGGTCATAAACCCTTTCATCATTGCTTCCAAAGAAGATGATGAATCAACTTGTGAAGGTGGGTTGTTTTGAAAAGATGGTTGAGTAGTTTGAAAACCTTGGTGATGACTTTGAGAGCTACTTGCTTGATGTTGTGGTTGAAAACTTGAAATTCCTTGTTGTTTTTGTGTGGCCGGATTTTAAACATGGATTATTCCAAGAAAAGTTCGGGTGTTGTTTCCAACTGGCATTGTAAGTGTTGTTGTAGGGACCAGATATGTTATGAACATAGTTTATAGATTTAGAATTATGAGGACAATGTTCATAAGAGTTTTCCCCACCACAACAAACACATTGCACTAAGAGTACTGCTGGAATAGGTGTAGTGGCAACCGGTTGTGCTCTTTGGCCCAAAGTAATGTTTTTAAGCATAGTGGCCATAGAAGTGAGTTGAGCTGTTAAAGCAGTATATGCATCTACATCATGAATTCCAGTAGTCCTCTTTTGTGTTTGGGCACGTGGATCAGCCCAATGTCCATGGTTTACTGAAATATTTTCTAAAATTTCATACCCGTTATTGTATGTATTGGCTGTAAAGGCCCCTCCTGATGTCGCGTCGAGCATTTGTTTAGCCATGGGGTTTAACCCATTGTAAAACGTCTCGAGTTGAATATAGTAAGGAATGCGATGGTGAGGGCATTTCCTTAACAACTCCTTAAACCTTTCCCATGCATCGGGAATTGCTTCATCGTCCATTTGTTTAAACATGCAAATTTCATTTATGGACTTGGCATTACGGGTAGGTGGAAAATATTTTCGCAAAAAAATTTCAGCCATGTTGCTCCATGATGGTACAGAACCAGGTGCCAATGAGTTGAACCATGACTTTTCCCGATCCCTTAGAGAAAATGGAAATAAAGTGAGTCTCAAGGCATCGTTAGATACCCCAGGGATCAGGAATGCATCAGTGATCTCCATAAAAGATTTTAAGTGAGAATGAGGATCCTCTGATGGCATTCTGGCAAATTGTCCGTTTGTTTGCAACATATGAAACATGATAGGTTTGAGTTCAAAATGGAGGGCAGTCATATGGGGTCTAACTATTCTTGAATTTAATTGCTCAAAATCAGGTATAGCATAGTCCATAATTTTTCCCTCTTTGGAATTTGCAAGATTAATGATGTTTGGAATCTCATCCCTATGTTCATTGTTACCATTTGAATCTGTATCCTCATTATTAATATTAACTCCATTAATTTGTTCTTCTTGCTGAAAAGGATGTTCTGGCGGGTTTCCAAAAATGGGTGGTGCATCATGAAATATTGGTTGTCTTTGTGGGTTTTCTAGAAGATGTTGCCTAGGACCTCTATTCTCAAAACCTGGTGGTGGTGGTTCCATGATGGGATGGTCTAAAATTAATGAAATTCTTTGTGACCTTCTTCTAATTCGGAATGTTCTTTCAATGTCCGGGTCAAATTCAAATTATTCTCCCCGTGGTGTTTTTGGCATACACCACTTCCAAAATGAGAACGAAAAGGTGTTAGAAAAATCAAATCTTTTAAGAAACTTTTAAAAACTTTTAGCGAGCCAATCCCCGGCAACGGCGCAAAAAACTTGATACGGATGTTTGCACACCTCTAGACATGTGATAATTGAACCTCAAAGCAAGTATACAATAGGATCCAATATCGTCTTCTCAAGTAATACAATTGTAAAATACCGAATATCGTCCCACAGAGATTGGTGTAAAATCGTAATAAAAGTGTAGTAAAAGAAGAGATTTCAGATGAAAAACTAACTTCAGATGGCGAGTAACTTTGTTTGAGTTGGTTAACAGTGATATGATTAACAGGATATATAAAGATAGAATGGGTGCAAGACTTAAAGTGAGGAGTAAACAAAAATTCTGGAGGACAATGCTATATGGATGCTATAGCATTAGTTCATCAACAACAAGTTCCACCATGTACTTTAAAGAGGATCCTTCCGGATATCTACCATTGCACTTTTGTTTAGCCTTCAATCAACATATGCCTATGCAAATGTCCGGACCAGTGTGAGTGTCAAATGGTTTCTTTAAAGTATATGGAAAAACAAATGCCTTTGTTTAAAAATCACTCTTCCGAGTCGATTCCCATATCATTCAAGTTGACGTGTTCTTAGTGGCTCATTCCTGAGTCCACTACACTTTAACACTTTGACTTGTGATCAACCCGTAAAGAATCAATCGGTTTGAAAAACAAAGATAGCAAGTTCCGTTGCTAGTAACTCTTCCAAGTATACTTCCCGTATCATTCAAACTGATGTGCTTTTTCATGGCTTATTCCTAAGTCCATGGCACTTTCACACTTTTAAGAAGTGGTCAATTCGTCAAGAAGTGCTTTTGGATTTATAAAACTTAAAATGACATAGTGGAACAATGTTATTGAAGAACAAAGTCCACTAGTTTTTGGTTTACAACCTCCATTTTCGTCTCACACCCAAACTATAAAATTAGCTACTCATTACGTAATATAAATTGCAATAAAAGTAAATGACATAAATTAAAGACATAATGTAAATGAGGGTATATAAATGACGGAAATGTAAAACGCATAAAGTAAATACAATAAGTAACGAAATATAAAGACAAGCAATGCGACAGTGATGCTGCAACAACTAATAATGAAGAACACAAATTATAAAACTATAAAGACTTAATATTAAACTTTGTAGAGAGAATTTCAAGTTGTCATTTTCTCCCTACTGCTGGATTACAAAAGATATCTCTAACAAGAGAACACAGCTCCTTTTTATACCAAACCATGATGGCAAAATGGTAAAATTGGGAGACTTAAAAATAATATAAAAGGACTACCAACTAAAGTTATACCCACACTTTTGTCCAACCAATTGCTTCTACTCCAGCCAAAAACGATTTCCTAAAATAATACAAAGATTTGGAAAGAACAAAAGTCAAAGATTTCCTTTGCTTCCAAAAAGTGCTATTTAATCTTCATATTCCAAACAGCCCAATGCTCCAGCATTCAACCTGACATTACAATAAACAAAGGATTTTAGGCCGTTTTACGCAAAATAGCAACAATTAGTTAAATACTATACTTAGTTCCATGCATGAGAGAAATATATAAAATAAGATAAGAAAATGACTCAATTATTCGGGATAAATAAAATTTAAATCCTAAAAGAAAAGAAAACTATGCAATATGTATTGAAAACTCAATACATATCACATACCAAGACACTGTTTAGTGTTTTCTATAAGAGCTAGTACTTTTGCTGCTTACATTCTAAGTAGGTATTGAAGTTTCATTATCAATCTCTTTTTTATTTCTAGAAGGAAAGTATAAGCCCATGTCAATCGTTCCAAAAGATTAACTTGATCTCATTCCAATGACGTTGCTTTGACGCTGAGCTAAATCTAGCTAACAAGTTCACTGAGAAATACAATATACGATCAAGTGTATTGTGCTAAGTACGATAATGCGCATGTTGTACTTGTATAGGGATTTCTAGCTCCCAAGACTTTTTCATCATCATCCTTTAGACGAAATGGATCATTCCTTATATCTAACACTTTGACCGATCATGGGAGTGCTAACTGGATGCGTTTTGTCCATATTAAATTGCCTTATTATTTTCTGGACATATGCGATCAGTGAATTAATATTTCACAAACTTGGTGTTTAAGATCAAATAGCTAGACAAAACCAAGTTTTCCCAAGATTTTTTATCTCAAATTTACATTTCAAGTAGCTTGTGGTTTCTCTTATTTCATCAAAAGTGTTTATTATGTTCATAACATCGACATATAAAGCTACGATTGAAAATCTGGAACTCGTTTTCTTTATAGATACTCAAGGGCACAATTCATTGTTCTTTTATCTTTTGACAATCAACTATTCACTTAGGCGAGTATACCACATCCACATAAATTGCTTTAATCTATAAAGTGAGCGTTTCAGTTTTATTGCAAACGCATTTCGTGGTTTAGAGTTACTTGATTTTGGCAATGTAATGTCATCAAGCACTTTTATATATCTCTGGATTTAGATCCCCTTGGAGATATGTGGGAACCACATTCATGAGTTACATTTCCAGTCCTTTGGAAACTACTAGGCTAATTAATTAGCATAACGTATAACGTCTATCACGGGAAAGTAAGTCTTCTCGTGGTCAATCCAGTGCGTTGTGGGAAACCTTGCGGCAAAGGAGAGCCTCATACATTATGACTTAATTATTCTCATTACGCTTTATGACAAATGATTTATCTATGTCTTATAGGCTTTACACTTGGTAGGTTAGCACTATCAAACCAAATACCCGTTCATTTGTCAAATAATATAATTCTCTTGGATTGCTTATTTTTATTTAGGCCAATTTGCTCTTTGCTGATATTCTTCAACTGAGCGTGGTTCGATGTCAATGTGCTCTATCATCTCATAAGCAACAATATATGTGAAATATATCATCAATGAGTATGTATGATCTGTCCATCGACTCATATGCGTTCTCATAATTCATTTGAGATTTCTTTGATCTCTGCAATCAATATTTACTTCGAAGCATCCTCCGATAAATGATTCATAGACATAGTTATAATCAGAGATAATCTCATGAGAGGTTTATGTATTGATGATAAATAGTTGTGCCTTACTCTTCTTATCTTTTAGATGAGTATTTATCAAACCAAATAGCTTCGCCCATTTCCTTTTGGGAGCTAGGACATGAACCACACCTCCACCATGTGTGATTGCAGCGCACTTTCCAGCGACGTTGTGCCCTTGTTTGGGGACTTTTGACCATGCGAGTATATTTGCAACCCATATATGCGATCTTGTCACTTCTGGAACAACATTAAACAAATCAGGTATCGAGTCTGATTCGTTTGACTTCAACTTTACATTGTGAAGTTTGGGGACCAACATGAGACAGAATGGGAATACTCTATGACATTTTCCGTCGTTCCCTTAGAAAATCCTTTTTTCTATCTCTCGCTAATGATGGGAAGACTGTCTCACCAAAGTGACAATCTGCAAATCTAGCAGTAAAAAGATCACCCGTCAAGGATTCTAATTAGCGGATAATTATTGGAGATTCATATCTAACAAATATACTTAATCATTTTATAGACCCATTTTGGTGTGCCATGGGGGCACAAATTGGCACATATACTGCACAACCAAACATGCGTAAATATAAATTATCATGCTTATATCTAGTTACCAACTGGTACACATGAGACTGTTTATCTAGAAATAGGTCTCAAAATGAAGAAGTAAAGTTGCGTATAGTATTGCATAACCCCAGACACATGTAGGTAAATTGGGGCACATAACTAATATCTTGGCTACCATCAATATTCTTTAGATGATAACTTATATGAGACCATTTTAGATATACATATGGGGTATAGAAAACTCTACATTGATCCCAATACACATGCAATAATCATCAAATCCTTATGATGTAAATTCTCTAGCATTCCAAGTCGAGTACACTTGATGAGATAATCAGGGCGGTGAGCCCTTAAACGTATAGATTGAGCTAGGAGTGCAACATTTCATGTGGATAATAATACGACATGCGTTCATCGTGTTGAAACTAGAGCCATAAAGTACTTTAATGGCTCGCATTCTGGATGTTTATGCCCATAAATATCACCTTGTATTCGTTGTAAGAATGGAATATTTTTGTATTATGTCCTTAGCTTTAGGATGGTCTCATTCCTGTCTTGGCTAAGGATCAGGTATACAAATATTTCAGATATTCGAGAGGGCATATTATGATAATGGTGTTGCTTCTTTTGCTGCACAAGTCAACAGTTTCATTTTGCCTCATTTTGCCTTTCACTCGAAAGAGAATGTGTCTATATATATTTTGCAATACACAATTCACTATGTCATAACCATGGTGTCCCATGTGGTCTTGTCAAAACATATATATGTGTCATTGTCCAAAAATTCTTTATTGGTGACAAAATATGATTTAGTCACCTAGATTATCCACTAATTTGACACGCTAATTTCTCTAATATATGTTCCTTTCATATTGTTGAGCCTAAAATGTTGTATTCAAGATTAAAAGGGTCTAAAATGTAATGTTTGTAATGTCTTGTAAAAAGTCAAGTGTGTTTGACTTTACTTAATGTCTTGAGTTGTGAAAGTCAACTTATGTTGACTTAGTATATAAAGGTTTTGTTGTATTGTAATCTTGTAACAAGAGAGAGATACGAACACACACATATTGAGAGAGAAACACTTGTGACTTTAGAGAGAGAAAGTTTGTACGCATTGAGAGAGTTCATTTGTAAATCATTCATATCAAATACAAATGACTTTGTGACTAAATTGTATGTTGTAATCTGTATTGAGCTTGAAACTGGAACAATCAATTGGTATCAAAGTAGAGCAGAGATTTCAGAAAAGATCGATTTTTGACTCAGAAAGGAAGAACTCGCAGAACGATTGTAGTTGATTTGAATTTCTTGATTTTGAGTTGTGTCTATTGAATTGTTGCTTGTATTGTAATTGATTAGTGATATAGAATGATATGTGTTTAGATCATATAGGCCAATTCATTGTAATTGTTGTTCATTATAATCTTGTATGTTTTTGGTTCGAGAAGTTCAGTCGGCTGAGTTAGGATTGAACTTTGGTGATCAAATGTTTTTGGACGAAATTACTTGCCACGAAAGTGTTCGATTTGTTGATAAGGACTGAATTTCAAAGTTTGGTGGAAATTGGATAAGTTTTGGATCGATTCTTGTGATTTTTAGTGAATTTGGAGTCGAAGACATCAAGATCTGTTCTTTCCGCAAGTTCATCTAAGAACTCGCAAGATCTGTTCTTTCTGCAAGTTCATCTAAGAACTCGCAAGGCTCAAGTTTTTTGATGGTTTGATTTGTTCAAATTTGGATTTCGTAGATCTCATCTTATGAAAAGCTAAGAATTCGCAAGAAGTAGTCTATGAAAAACTGGTTTTCGCAAGCCTTTCTATATGAATTCTGAACTCATCTTATGAAAAGCTAAGAATTCGCAAGAAGTAGTCTATGAAAAACTGGTTTTCGCAAGCCTTTCTATATGAATTCTGAAGAATTCGCAAGCTACTGTGTTGCTATTTGTGATTTTTGTTTTCAAGGGTGGAATCCATAGATCTTTGTGTACGAAAAGTACGGATTTTGCAAGCTACTATTGATCTTTGGAGTTGCTAAGTCCAGAATCCGCAAAGTGTGGTTTACGAAAAGTCTTCAATCCGCAAACTGTTATCTATGGAAAGTTTGAATCCGCAAACAGTTCTTTACGTTAAGTCCGCAATCCGCAGACCAAAGCTTGCGGAAAGCCGGAACTCGCAAGCCTAAGCCTGCGTAAAGTGTGAATTCGCACACTGTTCTTTGCGGAAATCCAGAATTCGCATCACATAACCTGCGAAAAGTCTAATCATCATTCTGCGACTAAGTCAAGAATCCGCATAATATTTTGAGGAATCTATTCTTAGAATTTTTTTTGAAATTTTTCTGAAAATTTTCAAGTTTGACTTTTTAGTCATAATTTCTGATTTCTTTGATTAACGATCATTTCAAGCTTATATTTTACAGATCTCAAGATGTCTCAAGCTCATAGTTTTGATTTTGGACAAATGAACATCACTGAACCTAAAGCAAATATGAAGTATCTTTAGACAATTATCAATTTACACTAGATTGGCTAATGAGTGTTCAAGGGAAAATACAAATTATAAATCTGAAAAAGTTGAGTTGCAATATAAAGTCTCTGCTCTTGAAACTGAGATAAAAGATCTGAAAAACAAATCTGAAAGTCCAGATCTTAAAGTTGAAAGAGACAGACTAAAAGAAAAAATCTTCAGTCTTGAAGTGGAAATAAATGTGTTAAAAGAAGAAGCTTCTCAAGTGAAGGACAACTCAAGTGTACAAGATGAGTTGAAGAAGCTTGAAGAGAACAGAAAATATTGGAAAGGAAAAATATTGAGTTGAAAAATAAGATTTATGAATTGGAAGCTCAGATTGGCAAATTCAAGCATGAAGACTCAGTAAAAAAGAATGAGCAGTTAGCCAAAGGATAAGAATCTACAAGTGCTAAGCTATAGAAGAAAGTTTTAGTTTTAGAAAAGCAGATTTCTAAAGAAAGAGATGAATTTGAAAAAAAAAGAAAGTTTTTTGCTCAAAAGTTTCTGATTTTTCCAGAAAATTATTTGAAGAGAAGAAAGTTGTTGAACTCAAATGTGCAAACCTTTCTCAACAAGTGTCAAATTTTGAGAAAGTAATTATCATGGAAAGAGATAAATTTGAGAAAGAGAAGAAGATAGCTGCACAGAAGAATGTTGGTGTATTTATAGAAATATCAGATAAGAGAAAGAGTGTAGAGAAGGATTTTGAGGAGGAAAGGAAAACATTTGAAACGGAGATAAATAAGCTTACAAAGAAGCTATCTGAGCTATCAACAACTGCAATGAAGGAAAAGAATGCGAAATCTGAACTGCATAAGAAGTTTAACCTGCTCTCAAAAGAAAGAAACAGTTTGTCTTCAAAGATAACATAACTTGAAGAAATCATTTTTAAGGTGAATTTGACTGAACAAAAGACGCAAAACACAGTTTTTCAATCACCTAGAGATGATTTAGCTGATTCAGAATGCTCATTCAAGACAACTTCAAGTTCTTATCATACACATGTTTCTTCGAAGAGGTCAGTAATTTCTAAAGATCAGATTCGTCATACTAACCTTTTCTATGATAAAAATGTTGATGGTTCAGGTAAATTTAAAAAGACAAAGGCTAAAGAAAAGATGGTTTGGAGAAGAAAAGATATATCTTCTGATGAGAAGAAGGTTGAGAAATCATTTGTGCATACATCAAATGCCAAGAAGAACAATGCTCTAAAAGGTAAAGCTTTTGGTAAACCTGGTATTGTTTACTCTGTAAATCAATTAATAAGGTTAGCTCAAAAGAAAATATCTTGTTCTTTCTGTGGTACAAATGATTTTGTTCACAAAGATTATGTTAATTACTCATATGGTTCATATTATATTACTCCTAAACGAACTACAACTAACAAACCTGGACCCAAATACCAGTGGGTACCAAAATCTCCATCTGTGTTGCAAGCACTTAAAGTCTAGGGGGAGTAAGATAATAGGCTTCTGAATAATCCAGTTCAGAACATGTTCTTCAATGTTAAGAGAATTGGCTTTTGAACAAAACAGTTCAAGACCCGGTCTTCAATGATAAAGAGATAGACTTCTGAGTAAAGCAGCTCAGGACTCACTCTTCAAAGATTAAAAGAGTTTTTGTACTCCGACGCATAAAAGATTATCAATCTTCAAGGGGGAATACATATTATTTCTTCTGATAAATTTTTGAATGCAAATTTTCAAGGGGAGTTTGACTTTTGATCATATCAGATCAGGACTCAGTCTTCAAAGACTTTTACAATGACTTCTGAATTTACTTCAATCCTAGTAATTCAGAACTCGTTTTAATGCTCAAGGATTATGCAAACTTTAAAGGGGAGCTTATATTCTTTATATTTTCTATTGATATATATTTTCTGATTTTTTAGGAGGAGCTTATCTGGATTATCATAATTGAAGAGGGAATACTTTTGTAATGCCCTAAAAATTGGGGTAATTTTAAAAATTGAAATTTCGGCAATATAACATTTGTAATTGGAGTGAACCACCCAAAAAGGGTAAAAGAGTATGCGTTTACAAAACGTGTATAATATGCATGGGAAATCGACAACAAACTAATCTAAACCAACTCTATCTAGATTACATAGGTTGTCATCCCAATACCAAAAATATGAATAAATTATTTCAAACGCTAAAACTCCAAAATATCTAATCAACCAAAAAATGCCCTCAAGAGTCCACACTTTTCTCTCAACCCCTCGACGACCCGCCGCTAAGGGAACCTGTTATACACATCATTTAAGAAAAGGTGTTAGGCTTAAAGCCTAGTGAGAAAATACAGTTTATATGAAAGATAGTAAGAAGATTTAATTGCAACGTAAATAAACTGTTTTCGACAACCGTCTTTGTAAATGGTTTGATAAGCACATAGTGACCTTCCGGCCTAGACTTCATCTTGCAATGATGGGAAAAACCCGAATTCCAAGGATTGTGGCGAAACACAAAGTAGGCCACTTTCCAAGTTTTGAGCTCACCATACTATGATCAAGGCCACGAACACGCCGTCTCGTACTAAGATGTGGGGGAGGGTACCCAATGATCCCTAGTCATGCTCATTCACTAGGATTTACATTTACGACCCATGGCTAGTATCCGGTCCCACATAACCGTACCAAGTTGCCCTCTAGGGTCCAATGTCTCAACTAGCTACATACGGGAGTTATCCCCAAATAATAAGTCAACTCTATACCTATGGATCCACTAGTAATGGTCTAGACTTGTCACAGTAACACTTGTGACCAACTATAATCAAACATATAGTTCATAGTACCACTTAGTTCCCAAATCACATTTTTATGGTTAACTGCTGATAAGAAAATACAAAGCTCAAACATGAAGCATAAAGCTATTTTCTAATTTCCAAATGTATGTAAAACCATCTTAATGTAAACATGGACTTCCTCAATATAAACCATTTATTTCCTTTTTCCCGAAATACCATTTTCAACCAAAATACTCATAATATGCTTAAAATATAATCATGGCTAAAATACCATAGGTTGAACATTTACTCATCAAAATATGAAAACATCCATATATATAGTTCCAAGACATAGAATACTTACTTACTTTACAAAATGGTAAGAACCCTAAAAATCTCCAAAATATCAAGTTAGGTCAAAATCTCACCAACAATGAAAATGTAAACAAGGAGATATTTAGAAGTCAAAATGCATTTTGATGTGTATAAAGTTTAATAAAAAGGGAGTATGAACTCACAATGCTTGGTTTGGGTAAACCCTAGAAACCAAGAAATCTTCAAAATGGTAGAACCTTGACCTTGAACTCTAGGTGATCAACTATGGTGGAGATGATGAAGAAACCTCTTGAAATCTATGTATTTAATGCCTTAGATGAAGTTAGGGTTTGGATAATAAAGAGAAAAACGATAGAGAATGGGAAGTTTTTGAGTAGGTGAAGTGTTTTAATGAGGAAGAATGCCAAAAAAAAGCATTTAATGGGGTCTGGTCCATCGGCGACCTTGCCCCGCGACTATGACATGGGCAAACTCGTCATGTCATAGTCGTTCTCTCCAGGTGATCTACGGTACCACCCACGCGACATTGACACGCGACAGTGACCTGGGCATAATCGTTGGGCACTGTCGCCCAATACGTACCGCAACTCAACCCACGCCGGCGACTATGACCTTGGCGACAATGCCATGTCATTCTCGCAGGGTCATTGTCGCCCAAAACCTCCAGAATTCAATTTTAAGATTTTCGCATCCGAAACGATTTCCCGCGAGGTATAAGGTTAAAGACAAGAACATACAAGGTTACAATACAAGATAAAAGATTTAGAGGACTCCGAAACGCAAATATAAATATGAAAATTCAAGGCGTTACAATCCTCCCCAACATGGGAATGGTTTCATCCCCGAAATCCCAACTACTCAAAAAGATTAGGATATCTACGCCTCATATCATCCTCGGCTTCCCACGTCACATTGGCTCCCCGATGATGCTTCCACTGCACTTTGACCATCGTGACCTTTTTATGATGAAGCCTTTTTGACTTCCGCTCCAAGATAGGTTCGGGTTCCTCGACACAATGATTACCTTCGTCCACTCTTATCTCTGAGAGGGGAATAACGCTCTCATCTTCCGCCAAACACTTTCGGAGATAACAGATGTGGAACGTGTTGTGGATCCCGTTCATTTCTGGTGGGAGTTCCAACTGGTAGGCCTGCAAGCCCACACGCTTGAGCACCTTGAACGGTAGAAAACAAGGACTCAACTTCCCACATTTTCCGAACCAGATAATGCCTTTCCACGACGACACTTTTAGCATCACACGGTCGCCCACTTGAAACTCCATCGGACGTCTCTTCTTATCGGCCTTTTGCCGATCTTGAGCCGCTTTCAACCATTCCCGAATACCTTAACTTTATCGGCCGTCTCTTGCACAATTTCAGGTCCAGCGAATTGCTTCTCACCCGCTTCCAGCCAACACACAGGAGTTCGGCACTTCCGCCCGTACAATGCCTCAAAAGGTGCCATTCCGATACTCGAGTGGTAACTATTGTTGTAAGCAAACTCCACCAAAGGTAGGTGAGAGTCCCAACTACCCCCAAAATCGATGACACAAGACCTTAGCATGTCTTCGAGTGTTTGGATCATTCTCTCGCTTTGACCGTCGATTTGCGGATGGTAAGCCGTACTCAACTTCACTCGCGGACCAAGCTCCTTCTGAAAACCATCCCAAAAGTTCGAACTGAACCGACTATCGCGATCCGACACGATCGACAAAGGTACTCCATGCCTCGAGACCACTTCATCGATGTAGAGTTTTGCTAACTTGTCCATCGGTAAGGTTTTGCGCATGGCCAAGAAGTGAGCGCTCTTAGTCAATCGATCGACTATTACACAAAAGGTATCGTGACCTCGAAGAGTTTTAGGTAACTTCGTCACGAAGTCCTTGGTAATATGCTCCCACTTCCACTAGGGGATCTCTAAGGACTGCAGACTCCCATACGGTCGTTGATGTTCAGCCTTAACTTGCAAGCACGTCTCACAACGCTCCACGTAACGCGCCACATCGAGTTTCATTACCGGCGACCAATAATGCAATTTCAAGTCCCGGTACATCTTTGTACTTCCCGGATGAATGGAATACTTGGACTTGTGGGCATACTCAAGAGTAGTTCCCGATTACCCCCCAACTTTGGGCACCTACACATGACCTTTGAATAGTTTCACCCCACGACTATTTTCCGTTAAGAGCAAACGTTGCTTGGTCATTACCTCATCCTTAAGATTTTCTTCCAACAATGCCTCTACTTATGATGCCTTGATCTTCTCAACAAGACTGGACACTAACTCGATTCTCGAAAGGGTAGCCTGAGTACTTCCGCTATAGTCCTTCCGACTTAACGCATCGGCTACTACGTTAGCCTTACCGGGATGGTAAAGCAACTCACAATCGTAATCCTTGAGCAACTCGAGCCACCGCCTTTGCCTCATGTTTAACTTTTTTTGATCAAAGACATACTTCAGGCTCTTATGATCCGTGTAGAGTGTACATTTCGTGCCATAGAGGTAATGCCGCCAAAGCTTCAAAGCGAACACCACCGCCGCTAACTCCAAATCGTGCGTAGGATAATTCTTCTCATGAATTTTAAGATGCCTTGAGGCGTAAGCGATCACCTTGCCTCTTTGCATCAACACGTATCCTAATCCCATTTTTGAAGCGTCGCTATAAACCACGAAGTCTTCCGACCCTTCGGGTAGCGACAAGATTGGAGCTTCACACAACTTCCTTTGCAAAGTCCGGAACGCTTTCTCTTGCGCTTCGGTCCAAACGAACTTCACGTTCTTCCGCGTCAACGCTGTCAAGGAAGAAGCGATTTTCGAAAAGTCTTGAATAAATATCCGGTAATATCCCTCCAAACCCAAGAAACTTCGGATCTCGGATGGACTCTTGTGAGGCTCACAATTCATCATGGCTTCAATTTTGGAGGGGTCCACTTTCACTCCTTCTCGAGTGACAACGTGACCCAAGAATTGTACCTCTTCTAGCCAGAAATTGCACTTGGAAAACTTGGCGTACAATCTCTCTTTTCTCAACACTTCTAGAACTTCACAAAGATGTTGTTCGTGTTCCAAATCGCTCTTGGAATATACGAGTATGTCATCAATGAATACGATGACCGACTTGTCAAGGAATGGTCGGCACACCCTATTAATCAAATCCATAAACACCGTCGGTGCGTTCGTTAGACCAAACGACATTACAAAGAATTCGTAATGGCCGTAACGCGTTCTAAAAGCCATCTTCGGAATGTCTTCCTCTCTCACCTTCACTTGGTGATATCTCGAGCGCAAATCGATGTTCGAGAAACAACCTGCTCCTTGGAGTTGGTCGAATAAATCGTCGATTCTCGGGAGTGGATACTTATTCTTCACCGTGGCCTTATTCAGTTCACGGTAATCGATGCACATTCTCATTGTGCCATCCTTCTTCTTGACAAGCAAGACCGGAGCTCCCCAAGGCGACGAGCTCGGTCTTATAAATCCTTTCTCTAGGAGTTCTTGGAGTTGAGCCATCATCTCTTGCATCTCTGATGGCGCTAACCGTTAAGGAGCTCGCGTAATTGGAGCCGCCCCCGGTATAAAATCGATCCGTAACTCCACTTGACGATCGGGTGGCAGACCAGGCCAATCATCCGGAAAGACATCGTGAAATTCGCGCACCACCTTCACGTCCTCGAGCTTCTTCTTCTCGAGTTTTGCATCTATCACATAAGCTAGAAAGGACGAACATCCTTTCACCAAATATTTTCGCTCCTTAGCCATGGTGATAACCGCCACATCACCTTTCCTTCTTTCGCCATAAACTACCACCATGTCACCATCTGATATAGGGAGTCGGATTAGTTTCTTGGAGCATAGGATTTCGGCATGATTGTCCGCCAACCAATCCATGCCGACCACTGTGTCGAATCCACCAATGACCATTGGCAATAAATTGAGCAAGAACTTCTTTCCTTCGATACCAAGGGTACAATCTTTCAAGACGTCACGGATTAACACTTGACTACCATTAGCTATCTCTACCACTAAAGCATTCTCTAGACTATTAGTGGGCATGGCAAGTTTTTCACGAAACGAATCAGATATGAAAGAGAAGCTGGCACCCGAATCAAATAGAACACGAGCAGGTATGGAGTTTAGGAGAAACGTACCCGATACCACATCAACGGATGACTTGGCCTCATCGTACGTCATCTGGAAAGCTCGGCCAGGAACTCTGGGAGGGCTCTCTTTCTTCTCCGGGGCACTCCCCGTCTTCCACTTCGGACAATCTTTTCGAAAATGGCCCGACATCTTGCACTCAAAACAGATGATTCCCTTGATCTGACAATCCTTGGTAAGATGATCGGTCTTACCGCACCGGACACAAGCGGTGAAAGCAGGATTACAGTTGTCGTGATGCTTGCTTCGGCACCTATGGCACCACCGTGCCTCTTGACGGTTGTTGAAATTCCAGTTCCACAGGAAAGGTTGGTTTCTCTTAGGAGGTCTGGAATTGCGTTCCCATTTCCTCTTTTCTACTACCTCCGCCACCTTCTCTGGCTTGCCTCTTGCATAGACTTCCTCCATGAATTGAGCTTCCTCAATCGTCTCCCGAAGGTTAGAAGCTTTAGAGTTGAGGACCATTGACACCATGTCCGCCGGTAGGCCATTGAGATAAGCTTTTATCTTCTCTTTCTTTGTTGGGGCCACGTGCCCCACCAATCCCAGCTTTTCCATAAACTGACGGGTGTACTCCCTCACTATCAAGTTTCCTTTCACTAGGGACCGAAACTCCGCTTCGATACGGTCTATAGATCTTTCGCTGCAGAACTCTTCCAAGATCTTCTTCTTAAACTCGGCCCAAGACAACTGAGTCAAGACGGTAGGAGAGAGTGTGGATTGGGTGACATTCCACCATGTGAGTGCCGCATCTCTAAGCAGCTGGGTACCAAACCTCACTCTCTGGTCGTCCCCACATTCAGATGAGCCAAAAGCCTGCTCGACAGCCTGAACCCACTTTACACATACAATTGGGTCGTCAGAATCGGAGAATTCTGGTGGTCCGCAACCCAGAAAGGACTTGTAGGAGCAGCTCCTCCCACTTTTCTGAGCACCCACAACTTTGTGCTCTTCCGTTCTGCTCCCCCTCAACATCATGTTTTCCCCCATCAAGCTCCCCCTTATCTGTGGCCTCTTCCATATTGGCATCAGCTTCTGACTCCCCCTTTTTGGGAGCATCAGTCACTGGTTTCCTCCTCCTTAGTACAAATTGTTTATTCTTCTTTTGCAGAATCAATTTCTTTACCATTTGCTTCAAGTTTAGGATATGTTCTTGTTGTGACATAACTATGAGTTTAAGCTCTTCAATATCTTTGCCATGGTTGATCACATCCATGTTGATATTTCCCATTGCATCCATCAATTCTTGATAGTTATATCTGTCCTCACCTTCTCCAGAAGTATTACCCTCTTTTGAAGGATCATTGGATCTTTTTGTAGTGGAAGTCTTCTGCCTAGCACCTTTGGATTCTTGGCACCTGGCACCTTTGGATGATTGCTCACCCAAAGTTGCCATGGGGAAGGTCTTATTTATGTTACCACTGACCTCCTTTGTGCTAGCAGGAGTAGTGGCAGCCTTAGCACCCATATGCTCAACCTCCACCTTAGTGAGCACCTCCTTGGGGTTGGGAGACACCCCTATAGTTTCCCTGTGGATATTCTCTAAAGGATAATTCTCCCTTAGAGGGCTTAAAGGCTCAGTGGGTGATGGTACAAGAAGGGAAGGAGCCTTCTTGACCTTTTTCCTTATATAGGTTTGGGTGATTGGAGAAGTTGGCTTATGAAGTAGGGACTGTGGGATAGATATAGAGTGGGAAGGTTGGGATTGGCTAGCAGTGGGATGGTCTAATGAGGGCCTTGACCCTGCTGCCATACCTTTTTCAGTGTGGGACACCACCATCATTGTAGAGAACAATGGGGTGTCAACTTCTTCCGAGTCCAGAGGGGATCTTTTCATATTTGAAAAGACCTTACCTTTGGGGATTTTTGGTACATATACCTCATCAAAATGGGGCATATCCGTCAATTCATGGGTGATAACTTCTTGGACAAACCTGGGGTACATATAAAAACCTTTTTACTTCCCAGGTTTGAGACAAGATCATGAAAAATCATTTGAGAAAAATTATACTTTCGGGCAGTGGCCAAGCACACCAAAGCATAAGCAATGGTGCTACTGAACTCACTCCATCCAGTAGTCTTTTTAGAAATACAATGCATTAAGGTATGAACAAGAAAATGCCATTGGGTATAAAATTTAGCCTTTGAGAATTTAAAACCACCCAACTGGCCTCCATACCCCATTCTTGACAAAGTTGAGAATAATTCCTCATTAGGGATAGAGGTTATACCTGCAGCATCATCTAGACGTAGACAGATGCGTATCACCTCTTCAGTAACTGTTAAGGGTTTTTCACACACCCTTGTCTTGATCATTTGCACACCATCCTCAGTAACAATGGTGGCATTAGCCCAAAATTGCCTTTGATGCTCTATGTAGATAGTTGGCGATATAGTGAGAGCATGGACAATATGGCTTGTTTTGAGAAAATCCACAATCTGGTGGAATCCAACGGCCTGTTTGGGCTTCTGTAGCATTGCAATCTCGTTATGCTCATCTACGAATGACATAGATGCCATTGATTCTTGAGAGTGCTTGCCTGAAACTTACTAAGGAGCTTGAGAGAGAAAGAATTAGAGAGACAATGAACAGTATTCAAAGAGTCGTTATGATCTTTTAGGCGGGTAAAGAGTATTTATAGTATACGGGACATAAGAAGTATTAACCTAGAGCAGTATTAACTGAGAGCAGTATTAACCACTAGCAGTATTACCTAACTAGCAGTATTAACCACTAGCAGTATTAACTAACTAGCAGTATTAACAGTGCACTGGCAGTATTAAAACTGCACTGGCAGCATTAACCATACTTACTCTTTTTGAAGCGTATGAATGTCTGATCAAGGCAATAACTTCCTGTGAAAGATGATTAGAAGCACACAAATAGCCAAAATAGCAGGTATAGAAACACTTTTTAACATATGAGCTCATTCAGAGTTGATCATGCCCACACTTGAGACCAAGAAAGTGAATCTACCCATATCAAAGGCTTTAGTGAATAGATCTGCAAACTGGTTGTCAGTATGAACTTTAGCAACTTGAATGAGCTTCTTTTCATTGGAATCTCTGATAAAGTGATACCTGATCTCAATTTGCTTTGTTTTGGAGTGCTTGACAGGATTGTTAACAATGCTTATAGCACTGCTATTGTCAATAAAAATTGGAGTGTGAAGAAATGTTACCCCATAGTCCAGCATCTGATTTTGAATCCAGAGAACCTGAGAGCAACAACTTGCAGCTGCAATATACTCAGCTTCTGTTGTTGATAAGGACACTGTGGTTTGTTTCTTGCACTGCCAAGATACTAGTCTTGCACCCAAAAGTTGACATCCCCCTGAAGTAGACTTTCTGTCCATGTTAGCACCACCCAAGTCACTATCTGAATAAGCAATCAAGTCAAATGAAGATTCATGTGGATACCAAAGACCTAATCTAGGTTGCCCTCTTAAGTATCTGAAAATCCTCTTCACAGCTTGAAGATGTGATTGTTTTGGCTTGACTTGGAATCTGGCACATACACATATTGGAAACATGATGTCTGGTCTTGAGGTTGTGAGATTCATGAGAGATCCAATCATTGATCTATATAGATGGACATCAACATCCTCCCCCTCAAGATCAGCAGTGATCTGTTTATGAGTTTCCAATGGTGTGCTTGCTGGCTTTGAGTCTTTCAAACCATATTTCTCCAGGATGTCTTGCACATATTTTGATTGGCTAATGAAGATCCCATCTGTCTACTGTTTCACTTGAAGTCCAAGAAAGAAGTTAAGTTCACCCATTGAACTCATTTTAAAGCTCTTGTGCATTAACTCTTCAAAGTCTCTACACATCTGATCTTTTGTGGATCCAAAAATGATATCATCCATATAGATCTGAACTAGTAGGATGTCCTTCTTACTTATTTTAATAAACAGGGTCTTGTCAATTATGCCCCTTTCAAATCCATTCTCCAAGATATAGGTAGACAGAGTGTCATACCATGCTCTTGGGGCTTGATGTAGACCATAGAGTGCTTTCTTCACCTTGTATACTCTGTCAGGATATGTAGGATTTTCAAAACCAGGTGGCCGAAAGAAATATACTTCTTCATCAATTGTACCATACAGAAAGGCACTCTTTACATCCATTTGATAGACCTTGAACATCATGTAGGAGCCATAGGCTAGGAACATCCTAATTGCCTCTACTCTTGCTACTGGAGCAAACACTTCATCATAGTCTATGCCCTCTTCTTGAGTGTACCCTTGTTCCACAAGCCTTGCTTTGTTTCTGATCACAATACCTCTCTCATCCTTTTTGTTCCTGAAAATCCACTTGGTGCCTATAGCTTTATGACCTTTTGGAAGGTCCACCAAGTCCCAAACATCCTGTAGTTTGAATTGAAGTAACTCTTCTTGCATGGCTTCTATCCAACTTGAATCCTTCATTGCATCATGGGCCTTCTTAGGCTCAATCTGGGATAGAAAGCAAGAGAGTAATGTGTGTTGTTGATCTTGCAGCTCTTGAAGTCTGCTTTGATTCCTTGTAACCATAGGAGAGGAGATATCCCCTATGACCAGTTCTGGAGGATGATTCTTTTGTGTTCTAGTCTGAAAACTAGGTTCTTCATTAATTCCCACCTCTAGATTGGAATCATTTAAGTCAGCTGAGGGGATCTCCTCAGCTACTTCTAGCTCTTTATGCACTGAAGATTCCTCTTCTCCTCTTTCTTCTTCACTCTGAATTGGCTCAGATGTAGTTTCTTTTTCACAGAATTCAACAGGTTCTTTTATAGGCATAGGAAAGATCACAGATTGAGGTATACTGTCTTGAACTTGTGTAGTCCCTGATCCTCCACTTCCTGAACCTGCATAATCATCACTACTGAAACCAAAAGAGTTAGTTAGTGAATCAATGTCAAACAGCCACTGAGGACCAGATCCAATAGGATTAGGTGTGTTCTCATTGCATTTGACATCGTCACTTTCCTCAATTATTCTAGAAGAAGAATTAAAAACTCTGTAAGCCTTACTCTGAGATGAGTAACCAACAAGAAATCCATCATCTGCCTTGCTATCAAACTTTCCTAAGTGAGATTTTGTATTGAGAATTGTATAAGGACACCCAAAAGGTTTGAAAAAGCCAATAAAGGGTTTTCTTTTATTTAAAAGCTCATAAGGTGTCTTGTTTTTAGGCTTGACTACTAGTACTCTATTTTGAACATAGCAAGCAGTATTAATTGCTTCTGCCCAGAAAGTTATTGGAAGTTTAGAATCAGCTAACAGAGATCTAGCAGCCTCAATTAGTGTCCTATTCCTTCTCTCAGCAATACCATTTTGTTGTAGAGTCCTAGGAGCACTGTATTGTCTCTCAATTCCTTTTTCCTCACAAAAGGTGTTTAGGTCAATATTTTTAAATTCAGTACCATTGTCTGACCTAATGATTTTTACTTTTTGATTAGTTTGGTTTTCAATTCTTAGAATAAAGGATTTGATCAGTCCACTTGTCTCATCCTTAGTCCTTAGAAAATATACCCAAATAAATCTAGAGTAATCATCAACAATAACTAGGCAGTATGATTTCTTCCCTATGCGCATAACATTTGTAGGGCCAAACAGATCCATATGCAATAAATGAAGAGAAGAAGAAATAGTGTTCACGTCTTTGGACTTATGAGAAGTTTTGTGTTGTTTACCTTTGAGACAAGCAACACAATGATCATCACATGAATAGACTTTAGAAGGCAAACCTCTTACAAGGTTGTTTTTAACAAGATTATTTATTGTTTTAAAATTCATGTGACACATCCTTCTGTGCCAAAGTGATGATTCATCCCGAGAAGCTTTTGAAACAAGACAATTTAGGGATGAATCAGATGAGACACTTTCCATATCTAAACAATATACATTGTCCTTTCTAGGGGTTCTTAGTAGTATCATCTTTTCATCAACTACTTTGAATCCAAGAGAAAGGATAATACATTCAGATTCTGTAAATAATATACTATGTTGTTTGTTACAAACCTGTGATACACTTAACAGGTTGTACCTTAACTGTTCAACATAGAATACATCCTCAAAGGTCATTTTACCTTTGGTCACATCACCTTTACCACTGATTTTACCTCCATCTGGAGTATTCCCAAAAGCAACATGCCCACCATCAATCTTCTTGAAGTTCTTGAGGCAAGACATGTTCCCTGTCATGTGCCTGGAGCAACCACTATCAACATGCCAGATGCTCTTTCCCTTGAGCTGTTGGTTGCCCTGCACATAAGAATAGTCAATTAGTATTGATTGGGGACCCAAGCCAAAGTGGTCTTGGGTCTCCCTTTCTCATCAAAATACTTGCATTCCTTTTTAATATGGTTTTTAAAAACAGAACACTTGTTATTGGAGTACTTTGTCAAGATTATAGGTCTAGCAGCACTAATACTAGAAGCAGTACTATCTTTAGAAGTACTAACAGAGATAGCAGCACTAACAGGTTTGGCAGCATTAACCTTGTTGGCAGCACTAACAGAGTTAACAGTATTAACATTTACAGAAGTACTAACAATGTCAGCAGCACTAACATTGCTAGCAGCAGTATTGCTTCTAGCAGCACTATTACTGTCAGCAACACTAACAGTTTTAGTACTTTTAGGAATCCACATCTTGACACTGTCTTCCACATTCTGTTTCTTCATGTGGCTTTTAGATTTAATAACCTTCTTAGCCACATGGTTCTTTTCTTTCTTCCTATAACCAAAGGGTTTTTGATTAGGTCTTTGAAAGTTAAACCTTTGGTTCAGAGGATTGAAATAGCAATATTTGGCAATGTGATTAAGCTTTCCACAAATAAAACAGGGTTTTGGTCTATTGATTTTACTCAGATCAATCCCTTGTTTTTGTGCCCATTGATTATTCCAGTTTCTCTGATTTCCCCTTGGTTTATCATGTTTTAGGGGCTTAGATTTATTGCATGCACACTTCTTGCAAGGGATAGGGTTCACAACAGTGGTCTGCTTATAGTGAACCTTCTTGTTCTTTCCCTCAGTCTTCTCTACCTTATTTGAATTGACCCAATGCTTTCCACATCCTTCATTGGTAATTTTGTGGTTTTCTATAGGAATATCACCACTCACAGTGTTGTTCTTATTCTTGACAACTTTTTTCTCAGATTTATCCTTAACAACTACTTCATCTAAGGGATCAATCTCAGTGGCTCCCTCAGGCAGGTCCTTCCTATCCTTTGTTTCTAACAGATCTGAACTAGGAGGGATGTAGTTGTTGTTATAAGGTGTTGGTGTGGTATTGTACCCTATTCCTCTTCTCAGTTTATCATGAATCTGAATTTGTAGCAAAGAATCCATTGCTTTGGAAGCATTGGAAAACTTTTCTACATCTAGCTTGACTTTAGCTAGCTCTCCTCTTAACTTTTCACTCTCCTCTTTGGATCTGGTCAATTGAAGTTCTAAGTCATTCTTCTTCCATTTCCAGTAGTTTGTGTCATAAGAGTGTTGAAGCTCATTGGCTTGAAAACCCTTAATCTGCTCTTCAAATCTCTCAACAATCCTCACATAATCTTTTATGTTCTTTTCCAATCTCTTAAGGTCATCACTCATGTTCTGGTTGTGATCCCTATACTTTTTAACATTGTTAATGCAATTTTGAGAACAAAGATTGGAAGTTACCTCTGTTGGGAGATCAGACACCTCTGCCATTAGAGCTTGGTTTTGGATGGCCTCTTCAGCTTGATCACTCCAATCAAACCCCATACCTTGTTGAGAGACTAGGGCTTGTGCAGAGTTTCTGTTATTATTGAAGATTCCAGACTGTGCTTGTTAGTGGTTGTTGTTGTGAGACACTCCACTTCTGCATTCTCTAGGAAAGTGTCCCTTCTGATGGCATTTATAACATTCCACCTTTGACTTGTCAAATCCTGCTCCATCTTCTCTTCTTTGGGAGAAGTTGTTCCTCCCAGTTCTCTTGATGAACTTCTTAACTCTCATAGAGAGCATGGCCATCTGCCATTTAATGTCCATCTCTTCAAGATCATCTGGATGGAGTTGTTCCAAGTCATCATTAATAAGAGAAGAGTTTCCATGACTGGACAGAAAGGCTTCAAATACAGTTTCAGTGCCTTTTTCTTGATTTGCTCCATTGACAGCACTAACTGATTCAGGGTTGGAAGTAGAATCAATTGATGCTGAAAGGAGTGCAACATTGTGAACATACCCAGAAGGCTTCTTCTTAGCCTCTACCTCAGATTCAAAAACTCTTAGATCATTGTATAGATCATCAAGTTCCTTTTCTTCCAGTTGATCATTCTGTCTGAAAGACACAGTATACATGGTCCATTCATCACTCAGGGACCTTAGGAACTTCCTGTTTAGATCATCTTGATCAATTTGTACTCCCACTGTAGCTAGTTCACCAATAAGCTTGTTGAAGCTGTCAAAAGTTTGAGTCATGGACTCATTCTTGGTTGACATAAAGTTCTCATACTGTTGCTTCAGAATGACTTTCTGATTTCTCTTGGTACTTTTGGTACCTGAGAATCTCTTCTCTAGAGCATTCCAGAGCATCTCTGCATCAGTGCAGTTGCAGAGCTGATGTTGATATTCATTGGGAATAGCCAAGAGAAAAGTGCTCAAGGCTTTCATCTCTGTCTGTCTAGACTTTCTTTCTGCATCAGTTTTTGGTGGAGTTCTCTTTCCATCTGCACCAATCTTTCCTGCTTCAGAAGGGCCATTCTCAATGATATCCCACATAGAATAGTCAGTGAGGAGTTTGTACTGCTTGATTATGATCTTCCACATATCGAATTCATTGGGTCTGAGCATTGGAACCTTTGAGACCAAGGTACTGTTTGATTCAACAATGTTTTCCATGATGAATAAGATTTCTGAGAATACAGGCTTTGATACCACTTGTCAGGATCTTAATTCTAAACAAGAATAAACTCTCAGAAAACTATATTAAAGAAGTTGCGGAATAGCACTTTAATATTCAAACAAACAATGAAAACAGTGAATCAAAATCACAACTTGTAAACTTGTATTGAATGATTGAAGTTACAAGATTAAACACACAACCTCAATATTGATGAACAGACTCACCAATACGAATTCTACTTCTCTAGAATTAGGATTTCTAATCTTGAGGTTGATTCTCTCTATAAAAACTAAAACTCAGAATGAATAATTGTTCTAAACTATTCTAACAATTCTATACATATACTGGAGATAAAGATAATTACAAAAGAATAAAAGATCTTCAATATAGACTTCCATCTTTATCTTCAAGCTTTCCATAATCTTCAGTCCATCCAGCTGTCATCCTTTCCATATGGATCTTCATCTCATAAGCAACATTATCTTCCAGCAGCATTAATACTCTGAGCAGTACTAAGTTCAGCAGTACTAACCATGTTGAGCAGTATTAATCTCTTCAAGCAGTTCTAACTTTGAACTAGCAGTACTAATCTTGTTGAGCAGCATTAATCTACAACTAGCAGTATTAATATCAGAAGTACAAACTAGAAGTAGTAACCAAGTTCTTCTAGCAGCATTAACTTTACTTGTGCAATTCTTCAGTTCCCAACACTGGTCGATTCTGACACCGGTCACTACATGACGCCGGTCGAAATTTCATGTGATTCAAATTCGATTCAATTGCATTTGCAATTCAGATTCAAATTGTAGATTTAATTGTTTCAATTCAATTCGATTTGAGCTAACCAGGTTTGAATTGAAGTTTCAAGTGTTTCAGGATCGAATTTCATCAAAACACGCAAGTCCTCATTTGCGCGTTTATTCAATTTGTTCTGTGAGTTTGAGAAAACACGCAGATAAGCATCTGCACGTTCTGCAAACACGCAAGGCTTTACCTGCGTTTTTCAGTGTTCAACTTGATGTAACTTGCGTGTTTTTGAAATTAATTTCAGTTTGCGCGTTTCATTCCTTCGATTTGCGCGTTTGAAGTTCAATTTCAGTTTGCGCGTTTCATTCCTTCGACTTACGCATTTTCTGAAATCGATTCAGTTTGCGCGTTTAATCTAAACGACTTGCAAGTTTGATTCATTCGACTTGAGCGTTTCTGAAATCAAATTGACTTGCGCGTTTGAGATTATTTGATTTGCGCGTTTTACTGTCTGCTAGTTTTGTGATGTTCAATTTCAATTAACTTGTGATTTCAATTTCAATTGATTGAGCATTTCAATTTCATTCAATTCGATTTGAGCTAACCAGGATCAATTACGAGTTCATGATTTAGGTTTGCAAGTTTCAAGTTTCATATCTCAGGACATCGGTCGACTCTCATCACACCGGTCGAGTTCTTCAACACAGGTCGCACACACAGGTCGCACTGATTTCCAGCCTATGCGAGTTTCTGATATGCAATTAAAAGAAGTCTGCAAGTTCATAACAAACATGCAAAACTCTTGTTTGATATGCGAATTCATTTACGTGTGTAGTTCTAATCTGAAAATTCACATGGTCTGGAAGCTTTTGATTCAAATAGCTTTTTGTGTGTTCCATTTGATTTGTGAACTCAACACATAATTTGTGAGTTTCATTTGATAATTTTGTCTGCAGGTTTCAATTGAAGTTTCAATTGGTTTGCAGTTCATAGCACATAACCTGCAAGTTTAAATTATCTGTGTTTTTAGTCACAAAGCACAGGGTCGAATTTGAAGTAATCTGTGAGTTTGTGTGCTTTAATGAAGCTTGTGCAGTTTTTGAAGTTGTTGTGATCTACACAGTTTATGTAACCTGTGCAGATTTGAAATTGTTGTGCAACCTGTGTTTCAACATTTCTTGATCATACAGCTTAGATTTGCAACCTGAGTTTTAACAAGCATTTAATGCAACCTATGTAATATGTGTTTTTCAATTGTCTGCAAATTCTATTGTGATTTCACTTGGTTTGAACTATGACTTTTTGTGTTTTATGATCTGTGTGTTTTCACTTAAAGAGATCAAGTGTTGATGAGTTTCAAGTTCAATTTGTTCAGATTCTCAATCTAAGCATTTGTGAATTCAGGTTCTGTAGTATGGAAGTTTATATGCTGTTTGATCTGCACATTTTGTAAAAGTGTTTTGTGAGTTTAATTCTTACAACCTGCATCATACAGTCTGCTAATCATTTGCACAGCCTACGAGTTTTCACATACATTTTGTAGAATAATTATACAGTCTGCTAATCATTTTGTAGAATGTTCAAACAGTCCGTTAATCATTTTGTAGAATGTTCATTCAGTCTGTGAATTGTTCCATACAGTCTGCATACAGTTTGTGAATTGTTGGATTATTGCTCTGTGTTGTGCAAGTTTGATGTTCAAATTGGGTGAATTTCATTTGGACTTTTTAACTTGATTTGCATATTTCACAGTCTGAACACAGTTTGTGTTTTAACAGTCCATTTGACTGTAATCTGTGTTTTAACAGTCTGCACAGTCTGCAAGTGTTAATTGTAAAGCATATGTGAGAATCTGTGATTTTATCTTCATGACTATATGAACACAGTCTGCAAGCTTCTGTGAAATTATAGCATCTCTTTATCAGATCATAATTTGTGAGTACTAGTCTTGTGATTAATCAGTCTGTGAAACACAAAGATTTTGTGCCTTTGTGATTAATCAGTCTGTGAGTACTAGTCTTGGGAATTTTTTTAAGTGCAAGTTTCAAGTGGTTTGAGAGATCCAGAGACAGAAAACTTTTCAGAGATAGAAAATTTTCGAAGATTTTTTTAAGTTTGACTTTTAGTCAACTATTCTGAATTGTTTGGAAACGATCATTCATTATCAAGCTAATCATTCAAGATGTCTTCTACAGGCAAACATTCTACAGAGAGAAAGCGGATGATCAACTACAAAGATTTGGAGCCTATCGTTTTAATTCCACGTATAATTGAGACGTATGGTGAAACGGGGACTATCTCAGTGACATCAGGAAATGAATCTAAAACTACATCATTAGTTTCTGATTCATCTGAAATAATAATTACATGTCCAATTATAGTGGATGGAAATGAAACTGTGCCAGAGATACCAAGAAAAGAAGCTGAACGGGATAGACTGAAAGATCAGAATTCAGAGCTTCTTAAGCAGATACAGGAGTTGAAGTCTAAATTGTCAAATTATGATAAAACTCATGTTTGTACAAAATGTACTGACCATGCTAAATCTAGTTGTGCAGGTATCATCAGTGCAAGAGAGAAAGAAATAAAAGAGAGAGAAAATCATTGTTCTAAAAGAAAAAAACAATTGTCAAATGTGAAAAGGAATTAAAATTGAAAGAGAAAAAGATTGAAAATCTTCAAAGCCATCTGAAGACAACTGAACAAACGTCATCTGCACTACAAGCTGAATCAGTTGAGCTTCAACTCAAGTTTAAGGCTTTTGAAGACAAGATATCTATCTTGGAAATACAAAATGCTGAATTGTTAAAACGTATCCAAGCAGATAAAGAAAAATCAAAACTGGAGACATCTTCAATTCAACAGATGTCTGATTTTTCAAAGAAAACACTGCAAGAGAAAAAGGATCTTGAGCTGAGATGTTCAAAACTTTCTAAGCAAGTGTCAGAATTTGAAAAGATAATAATCACTGAAAGAAACACTTTTGCGAAAGAAAGACAAGTTCTTGAAGCCAAAATAACTGAACTTCCCACACAGATTTCTACTTTACAATACTTGCTCGAAAAAGAAAGACAAATCTTCAAAGAAAACAAAAAGGCTTATGAGCTTGAACAGAAAAACGCGAAAAAGAGAAATACTGGGATTTTCAAGGAAATATCTGAAAAATCCAAGAACTTGGAAAAGAATTTTGAGCAAGAACGTTTACATTTTGAATCTGAAATATCTAAGCTCACATCCAAATTAACTGCTTTGTCATTAGATTATCAAAAAGAACAGAAGGCCAAATCTGATTTGAAACAAAAGTTTGACACACTTTCAGATGAAAGAAACATTTTGACTAAAAAGATAAATGACTTAGAAGCTGCAAACATTGAATTGTCAGATAAAGTAACAGCTGATGTGATTAGTCAATCACCTGTTGATAACTCAACAGAATCAGTCTGTTCTTTCAAAACAGCTTCAAGTTCTATTCATAACAAAAATGTTTTCAAAATGAAAAGTGTCAAACCAATCATTGTCAAATCAAGTCAGATCAGACCATCAAATCTGTTTTATGATAAATCTGTTGATGGTTCAGCAAATTTTTATATAAAATCTCTTGGAAAGCAATCCAAGAAAAATCAGATAGTCTGGAGAGTGAAGAGTTCTTCAGATGATGAAAAGAAGAAAGACAAAGCATATGCATCCACAACCAATGCCAAAAGGAATAGTGCACACAAAGGTAAATCTTTTGATAATCCTGATATGTATTATTCTGTTAACTATTTGATCAGGATTGCTCAAAAGAAGATTTGCTGTTCTAACTGTGGAGCAAATGACTTTGTAAGTAATAATTTTGTTAATTACTGGTATGATTCATATTATGTAAACCCCACAAGAACTACAACTAACACATCAGGACCCAAAAACCAGTGGGTACCAAAAGCTAAAACTGTGTTGCAGGCACCCAAAGTTTAAGGGGGATCATAGAACAAAGGCTCTTGAATAATACAGTTCAAGACCCGGACTTCAAAGTTAAAAGACTTTGACTTCTAGACAAAACAGTCTAGGACTCGTTCTTCAAAGTTTAAAGAACATTGGCTTTTGAACAAAACAGTTCAAAACCCGAACTTAAGTGTCAAGATTGTGGCTTCTGATCACATGACAGATCAGGACCCGTTCTTCAATGTTCATATAAGGATATTTTGCTAATATCCAGGGGGAGCTTAATAGACCTAAATCATTCTACCATGATTTGAGGGGGAGTTAAAAGGTAAATGTAACACCCTAAAAATAGGGATAACAAAAATCCGAAAAACGGACATGCGGTATTTAAAATTGCCAAAGCAAGAGCCTCCCAAAAATGGGGAAAATACACAAACCTGTTTAACTACAATCGTAATTAAACGGATAATAAATAACAACCAACTAATCTAATTTGTATAACCAGAAAAGATATTATAATTAAGGGTGTCATTTATAGACCCAAAAGGATTCTCTACCAATAGTATGTCCAAAAGCGATATTCCCAAATCTCTCACCCAAGCACTACGCCAACTTAGGACCGATGCCGCTAAAACCTGGGATACACATCGACACCAAACAAGTGTTAGGCCAAAATGCCTAGTGAGTTGAACAAGAAATAGCATGGTAGAACATACATGACTCTTATCAGCAAATAACCAAATAATCACGTAGATGTGGAGTCAACGGGAGCGACCCATATCTCCAATCCGGTTCACCCAAAGAGGCAATGCACATTGAAGTCACTTTCACTGACAACCCAAAGGTCCGACACGCACCAGGGACTACCGCTTAGGAAATTCCCCGACGGCGGAGGTCTAGGTACATGGGAGACTACCGCCTTAGAAAATTCTCCAAATGTCACCCACCTACATTCCTATAGTGAATCACAGACTTGGTTCGTCCACATAATACATATAGGAGGTCTCAAAGATGTGTTTCAACCCGTTAGTCATCCGGGTATCAACCAAGAACACAATATTACCCTCCTAAGCATGTAAATCCATCATATGACATGAATATCCACATAGACACGTTGTAGATACAATAACACCAAGAGTGTATTCCGAATGGAAATCATCATGTTATACCAAACATATATTCCTTAATCATGTCAAATACCCATTGTGCGCACACATAATGTAAATCCCAAAATAATTACACAACATAGAGTAAATCATGGGATGATACTTCATATACATATATCTCACATAATCTCATGGAAATACCATCAAATACTTAAACCCGTAAAGATGACCATTTTGAGCAAATATGTGATAATAACAACAATTAAACAAATATGATGTGTATCCAGTTTTAACAAAAGTTTAGTAAACTCACCTTGCTAGATTTAGACTAAATCTAGATTTTACCCACTTAGAGTTTTCCTTGAAGAAACTTGGTTCTTCAAACCAAATATTCCAAAACCTAGATCCACAAGGTTTCAACCATAAATATACATAATCAACCACAAAGAATCGTTTCCCAAACCACGTACATGGATACCTCAACTAATACCGAAACCCTAACTTCCATAACCGAAGAGAATAGAAGATTACCTTAACCCAAGCTTTAATTCACCAATCAAAACACTTCTAGTTCACCAAAATGATTACAAAGCTTCAATCTATGAAAGGGAGAACAAAGGGTGGATGAAACCCTAGAAAACTTTGGGGAAGAAGATGAATAGGGAGAGATGAGAAGCCTACCACCACAAAATGCTCTAAAATACTTCAATAAAATTCCAATATCTTCCTTGATCCTTGAAGAGCTCTCAAAAACGAAACCGTAGCAAGTTGAATCACCAAAATCGGAGTTGAAATAAGAGAGATATGAAGAAATGAAGTTTGGGGCTGAAAATCGCGATTTTAACACTCTGATACACCCAGGCGATTGTGCCAGGCTATAGTGACAATGTCACAATCGCTGGGCACAATCGCTGAGATTGTACCGAGAGTTTTCAGGCTCTAGAGACCATGACAGGCGATTGTGACACTGTCACAATCGACGGGCATTATAGCTTAGCACGTACCGAAACTGTTTTGGTCATAACTTCTTCGTTATAGCTCCGTTTTCGCTCCGGAAAGAACCGTTGGTCTCGTAATTGAATCATTTATCCATCAAGACTATAAAACCAAGGATTCAAGCCCAAAATAAAATATCTTATTTTTCCTTAATATATCGATTTCTGTATAAACTTGAAATGCTACCTTTCGAAAATCGGGGTGTTACAATCCTCCCAACCTTAAAAGAGATTTCGTCCTCGAAATCTAGCACCAACCAATCACCCAATATCTCCCTTGGCGAGGTCAAATGATTCCCTGTCCAAAAGGAATACTTTCACTAAACCTTACCTCATACACGAACCCGATTACATCCCCGTTGAGGTTATCGTTGCGTTCCTTATAACAACCATCGCCAACTCAACCTCAACTTTCCATATAACTCACCCAAAGTAGGATAAACGTTAAGTTCTAGCATAATCACATTCTTAACATTAAATCTCGGTTGCCTCCCAACCTTATGTTCTTCATATTACCTCAAGAGTAACTTACAACCATATTTAGTCATTTCCACCAAGAATACTCCAAAGCAAACATTTCCCTTAGTTACTTCTAAATACGACGCATCAAGGTCTCTTCAATAATAGATTTGTACTTAAAGTCTACCTCAACATTCTCACCAAATGTCTCCAATAAACATTACCACTAAACTCCTACCATGAACTCAAGCATCGATTTCCAAATTAGCGAAAGTCCTGACAATTATCAAAATACCAATGATTGATTTCTTAATTATCGATATCTAATTTCCTTAAATTTACCGCTCGTCCTGCAGATGCACCAGATCTAACGGAAATACATTGAAGCACACCAACAGTTATTGTCCTCAAAATCAAGAGCCAACACCTAACCTCGAGATGGCCATTCTGCAAACGTGGGCATACTACAAAATATTTCCTTTCCGATTAGCAATGTCGATTCAAAGTTGACACCTACTCCTGGGAGTAGTCACCCAAATCCAACATCCTTACCAGTCAACCATAACATCATCATTATTCACAAATACCCAACAATATAGTACACTTCCGTCACATAGCATGTCGTCGTACCAAATTCTCACAATTCCAAAACCAACCATACCCGAACAACTAAACACAATTTTAATCTGTAGGTTCAACGAAGCATAGAGATCGTTACTTAACTAACTGGGAGAAAGCACATGCCTAACGCCTCAAACTCCGAGGACTCTTTTAATCCTTAATATCGACTTCTAACACGAGGGGGCTTACACATATAGCCCAATAAGTTCAAAGTTTTTCACACTACTATGTCAATTTGAAATTTATAAAACTCTCAAATACATAAGTTTTATAACAATTAAACGTGCGGTGAAAATATACTATCGTGCATTCGATAGGTTTCAAAATTGATCACCAATGCCACACATATAAACCATTTTCAAAACTCATTTGATCATTACTTACACTAATACAACGATAACGAAAGATGCGTAGCAAAATTTTAAAACGGACCACCAGGATCTTAGTATGCATCAATTTAGGCTATGCGTATGAAAATAACTTTCCGTTCCATAACATGTGCAATAAAAGTTTGTACAACTCCCAAAAGAGGATTTCACAACTTCAACTTTAAAATCTTTTACTTTGACACAAAACGTCGGAAGATAAAATTTCTAACAAGACCTATATACGTCCGATCATTTCCCAAATGTAGTAACACAATAGGAAAATAAATAAATAAACACACACACACACACACACACACACACATATATATATATATATATATATATATATATATATATATATATATTATTCGCGGTTCAAATTTGGGCCGCACCGATAAAACGTACTTACCCAAAATTGTAAATACAACGACATGCAAACCGGAACTTCATCTCATGCATTGCGGAAAACTCCTATCAGTAAAATCAATAACTGAAATATGTTCCGGGCAAAAGTTCTATCCGAAATACCAAAAATCTTTCATACGATTACTCACACCAACAATATAATTTATGTAATGAATGAGAAATAGTTTTACGTACTAAAATAGTGTATAACAAGACTTTCATACAAAATTACATAAGGGAGATTCACAAAATCGAACCTCAAAATTCCTGCAATTAACCATGAAATGTCATGAAATAAAACCTCCCATCGTGACTCGCATACATCTGTTTATTCCCCAAAATTTAGTAAAGACATATGCATGCGATTTGAACAATTTCAAAAGTAATTTAGTTTAATTCCAAACTGTATAAATAAAATGTTTACAAAACCCGAGACAACATGCTCATAATATCGAACTCTTAAAGTTTTCTCTTTTTTAGTCACAATGCGGCACGAAATAAGATTTCACAACAAAACTTGCATGTGATCGATTATTTCGCAAAGCTAGTAGATTGATATGCGTATGTACCCGGTTAAAACATGAAATAATTTATGTCGTTTTCGAGTTCAGAGCCAAATATAAACATGTTCTCATCGTTCCAAAACATTGGCTGAAATACCATGACGGAATTTCCAATAAAATATGCATACATGATATGTGTAACTGAACTGCTCCCACTAAACTCAAAGGGAAACAATACCATTGTTTTTAAACCGGACAATTTTCTTCAAAACTCCATTTAGTTAAAACCGAGCCAACGACCCATGAAAGCCATTAGAGACATCGAAATACGTTTGACTAACAATTATGCAAACACCACAACCCAAAAAGGTAATTAGTCCAAAACTCCTCATCAGTTGCAACAAATGTTTTCCAAATGAACTCTTTCTTTTCATGTTTCCAAAACGACTCCTAGTTCAATGATATGCATTTTCTAACGGTTTATAAAATCGTATGCACCAAATGGACAATTATATAAAATGACTTCCATTTATATATTACATCGTAAAAGAAATATATCAAAATGATTTATTTATCAAAATGCCCAAGAATCACGAAGATGTGTGTTACATAAGTTTATAAAGTTAATATATATCCAAATAACCCAAAACTTATCAGCATTTAACAATTTAATGTAAAACACAAGCACTTTAAAATAAGTAACTTATAAATAATAGCCCATTTTCTTTTTAAATAATAAAGACCGACTCATATACATATGAATCCACTGCATTACAGTCTAAACAGTACATGGCTCCAATTGAATGACCAATGCACTCAAAACATGTACTTCTCAAATGATGCACATTAACCGCCATCATACTTGGTATTTCACAATTGAGCTATTAAACCAGACCGAAGTCCTAAAGACTCATTTATTTTAAAATATGCATTTCCAAGTGTAACTGCCGGTAAGAATAGAAATCATAAAATGGGACTATATACATAATTTCAAATACTTCACATAAATATGCAAGTAATGCTTCATAAAACATTCCCTTTCATGAATGATGCATAAAAATCGACAACCATTCAAAAGTATATTTCTTTGACCAAAGATCGTTTCATGCAATAAAACGTTAAAACACATTGATTTGTGACCCTCTATCAAAATGTCCAAAAATCCCAAATGTGGTGTTATACAAAGTTTATAAAGGTAAATACTTCAAATAATCAAAGATTACCAACTAACCCAACATTTGATAATTTCATGTAAAACGCATAAACACTTAAAAAAGGATACTTTGGCATGTACACCGTTTTCACAAATCAACTTGAACTCACGCTCCTTGATTTCTCTAGTTACACTATCGTTATCCAGATGCTCAACATCTTAAGGCAAAAATCACGGACTTCATAGGTTCACCTTACAATTTCTTCTCGAATTCATTGATTCAAAAAGTCTATGATTCTAAACCAACCAATTAATCTGACTCGAACAGTTCACTTAACGCAATCACCATACTTACCGTCACTCCAAGTAACGAATAATAAAAACATTAACTTTTTCTAATAGTTACCCATTCGGAAACTTTCTTACCACCCCAACGGCCGACATACCAAGGCAGTTCACACAAGCACGAAAATGAATAAGGAGGAGATTAATAGAATTGAACACAAAGGAAACGTACTACCACGTCTACCAAATATCATAACATTAGTAAGCGAAGCACAAGAGAACGTACTACTACATTACCAATTGTCACAGTAACGGCACTTCAAGCACCATCACGTATAAATATCCTCATAATAACATTAGCTAGGTGAGATTATGAACATATAATACATAAAGGTTCTCGTTACCATCGCCACAACGCTTGATAACCTTAGTTTCCGTCGACTCTAAGACTAACCCATCTTAGGAATTCTACCCATCTCACCAATCATTGCCTAACATACTCAGTCTAAGTCTAGACATCTTACATTCATGCCTAGTTCACTTAAACTAGAGCTCTTATACCAACTTGTAACACCCTAAAAATAGGGATAACAAAAATCCGAAAAACAGACATGCGGTATTTAAAATTGCCAAAGCAAGAGCCTCCCAAAAATGGGGAAAATACACAAACCTGTTTAAATACAATCGTAATTAAACGGATAATAAATAACAACCAACTAATCTAATTTCTATAACCAGAAAAGATATTACAATCAAGGGTGTCATTTACAGACCCAAAAGGATTCTCTACCAATAGTAAGTCCAAAAGCGATATTCCCAAATCTCTCACCCAAGCACTACGCCAGCTTAGGACCGATGCCGGTAAAACCTGAGATACACATCGACACCAAACAAGTGTTAGGCCAAAATGCCTAGTGAGTTGAACAAGAAATAGCATGGTAGAACATACATGACTCTTATCAGCAAATAACCAAATAATCACGTAGATGTGGAGTCAGTGGGAGCGACCCATATCTCCAATCCGGTTCACCCAAAGAGGCAATGCACCTTGAAGTCACTTTCACTGGCAACCCAAAGGTCCGACACGCACCGGGGACGACCGCTTAGGAAATTCCCCGACGGCGGAGGTCTAGGTACATGGGAGACTACCGCCTTAGGAAGTTCTCCAAATGTCACCCACCTACATTCCTATAGTGAATCACAGACTTGGTTCATCCACATAATGCATATAGGAGGTCTCAAAGATGTGTTTCAACCCGTTAGTCATTCGGGTATCAACCAAGAACACAATATTACCCTCCTAAGCATGTAAATCCATCATATGACATGAATATCCACATAGCCACGTTGTAGATACAATAACATCAAGAGTGTATTCCGAATGGAAATCATCATGTTATACCAAACATATATTCCTTAATCATGTCAAATACCCATTGTGCGCACACATAATGTAAATCCCCAAATAATTACACAACATAGAGTAAATCATGGGATGATACTTCATATACATATATCTCACATAATCTCATGGAAATACCATCAAATACTTAAACCCGTAAAGATGACCATTTTGAGCAAATATGTGATAATAACAACAATTAAACAAATATGATGTGTATCCACTTTTAACAAAAGTTTAGTAAACTCACCTTGCTAGATTTAGACTAAATCTAGATTTTACCCACTTAGAGCTTTCCTTGAAGAAACTTGGTTCTTCAAACCAAATATTCCAAAACCTAGATCCACAAGGTTTCAACCATAAATATACATAATCAACCACAAAGAATCGTTTCCCAAACCATGTACATGGATACCTCAACTAATATCGAAACCCTAACTTCCATAAACAAAGAGAATAGAAGATTACCTTAACCCAAGCTTGAATTCACCAATCAAAACACTTTTAGTTCACCAAAATGATTACAAAGCTTCAATCTATGAAAGGGAGAACAAAGGGTGGATGAAACCCTAAAAAACTTTGGGGAAGAAGATGAATAGGGAGAGATGAGAAGCCTACCACCACAAAATGTTCTAGAATACTTCAATAAACTTCCAATCTCTTGCTTGATCCTTGAAGATCTCTAAAAAACGAAACCGTAGCAAGTTGAATCACCAAAATCGGAGTTGAAATGAGAGAGATATGAAGAAATAAAGTTTGGGGCTGAAAATCGCGATTTTAACACTCTGATGCACCCAGGCGATTGTGCCAGGCTATAGTGACAATGTCACAATCGCTGGGCACAATCGCTGAGATTGTACCGAGAGTTTTCAGGCTCTGGAGACCATGACAGGCGATTGTGACACTGTCACAATCGACGGGCATTATAACCTAGCACGTACCGAAACTGTTTTGGTCATAACTTCTTCGTTATAGCTCCGTTTTCGCTCCGGGAAGAACCGTTGGTCTCGTAATTGAATCATTTATCCATCAAGACTATAAAACCAAGGATTCAAGCCTAAAATCAAAAATCTTATTTTCCTTAATATATCAGTTTCTATATAAACTTGAAATGATACCTTTCGAAAATCGGGGTGTTACAGTAAATATCTTCTGATCTAAATCTCTGATTGTTTGAAAGAAGAACAACTTTCAAGCATGAAAAACAATTTCTTAAATGTTCAAACCACTTCTCTATTCTCAAAAGATTTTATGAATTTAGAAGTTGATTTTAAATGTTTTTCAATTTTGAGCTTTGATGTTTGTTTCCAAAGATCAATACTTGCGTATTATCTTGCCTATATACTATAAAGTATTCACACACACCGGTTCAGTACTTCATTTTAATCTTTCATTACCATATCTCATAACGAACAAATTTTTCGATGGTAATACCCTCGTTTGTTTTCAAATGTTGTTGAGCATCAATCATCATTTCTAATATTGTGTTTTCATTGCTAAATTGTTTATATTCGTTCATATAAACAAAATATCCAATTCTTTGATACCTTAACAATTTCATTTTGATCTGATTGATACATTGTCAGATTCTCAAAACAATTCTCTTGATTTCATTTCATTCATTCAATATCCTTGTTTTGAGAGATCTTCATTGTTCAATTGCTCAAATCTCATGAGCATGCATTTTGTCAGTGTTATCTTATCTGTGCTTAACTGTTTAAGTTAAATTGTTGAGCAACCATTCTTTATAAGACTTACATGGGATTCATGTGAGATTAAACAGAACTTCCATGGATTCACGTAAACCAGTGTTTCCTACCTCGGAAGTTATCCTAGAGTGATTGAGGGGTGAGGGGTTATAAATCAAATAGTGGGGGAGATAACTCATCCGGTTGAGTTTTTCTCATTGCGCTGAGCGGTAAAATGGAAAAGAGAGTTTGGTTAGAAGTGAGCATAATGTTAAAAAGAAAGAGGGTGTGAGAACAGAGTTAAAAGAATATCAGAACTCTGCACCAACCACGTTCTGAGCCGGGCAGCCACATCTACTGATAGGTTCACATTCTTTGGTGACAATCATTGAAATAGGCAGTGAGCCCATGCCAACTCTTGCAATTACCCCACCAGCCACTCGTTTCTTTCTTAACAAAGAAATGTTTCATTTTCTTTGGGGACGCAACATATATGCTATCTTGTCTTCACTCGGAAGATTTAGATATTGAAAAAGAAGGGAAGTTTGCCCCACATTCGCACATTTTTCATGCACATTGAGTCCGTGTAATATCTGTTGCTGTCTCAACAGTTTACACAATTTGAGCCTGAAAATGCTAAGTAGCTTCAATCATTCATACACTTGCACGTACACACAAGGAATATGTTTTCTTGTCATAACATTCATAGAAAATTTCTGTGTTTTTTTTTTATGATTGAATGGAAGCCCTGGAGGAGTGAACCTCACTAAAGCTCCTTTCAAATGTACATCCGTTGTACAAAGTGGCTCCGTGCTACTTACAAGCATATTAACTATTTCATTTGTTGAATCAGGGGTACAACGTTCATTATATCTGAATTTGAAAAGATTCGGGTATATATAGTTCATGATTCAGCTATTCAGATCAAAGGGTCGAAAATGTCAAACTTACCATAAAAAGGGGAGATTGTTAGTTTCTTACAAAGGGGAAGATCAAAGAAAGTGTTGAAATTGAAAGTTTTGATGATCATGGAGCTCGCAATCATCAAAAAGGGGGAGAAGTCTACAAAGATCAATTTCAAACAAAGACTTGGGGAGAAATTTTGAAAGATCAATTTCAAAGACAAAAGACTTTCTGATGAACATGGTGAAGATAATTCTGAAAGTTCAAGCCATATAAAGCTGATATAGTAAAAAAGGGAGATGATTTCAAGTTTGAATCCGAAGATGACTCAAAAGATTCTGAAAAAAAAAACAAAGATGATTCAAGTCTCAAAGATGATTCGAGAAAGTTTGTTTTTCAAAGACAGTCAAGAGATCACAGTGATGGAGATACATACAAGTTTTCAAAGATTCCTCGAAGTTTCAAAGAGTTTTAAAGTTTCATTCAAGACATGTTGTTTTTCAAAGATGCAAAGTGCAAAAGACTTTTCAATATTCTTCAAAGACTGAAAGACTGAAGATTGTTAGAGCTTCAAAGTTTTAAAGAATGTTAGAGACAAAAGTTGAAGAATCAAGCGTTGAAGACTAGTGTCAATTTTTTTTTAAATCTTGAATACAAAGGGGGAGAATGTTAGTGCATTAATTGTATACAATATTTAATTAGGAAAGTCTTGTAAAAAGCCTTTGTATTTGAGTAGTCAATGAAAGTAAATAGTGGAAAGTCAACATAAGGCTTAGAGGGTTTTAAGCACTTGAGTGTTTGAGTGGATCCATATTCAAGTTAATTGAGAATTTCATAGTCCATATAAATAGTTTGTATTGTTTGTAATCATGGAACACTAAGAAGAGCTTTCATTGTAATATCAGACATATGAATATTTCTCTCTACTTTCTCTCTCTACAATAAACACTGTTAGATCTTGAGTGAGATAGTATGAATAGCTTGATTTGATTTGGGAATACATTTTCACCACCCAAAAAGGGTAAAAGAGTATGCGTTTACAAAACATGTATATTATGCATGGGAAATCGACAACAAACTAATCTAAACCAACTCTATCTAGATTACATAGGTTGTCATCCCAATACCAAAAATATGAATAAATTGTTTCAAACGCCAAAACTCCAAAATATCTAATCAACCAAAAATTGCCCTCAAGAGTCCACGCTCTTCTCTCAACCCCTCGACGACCCGCTGCTAAGGGAACCTGTTATACACATCATTTAAGAAAAAGTGTTAGGCTTAAAGCCTAGTGAGAAAAAATACAGTTTATATGAAAGATAGTAAGAAGATTTAATTGCAACGTAAATAAACTGTTTTCGAAAACCGCCTTTGTAAATGGTTTGATAAGCACATAGTGACCTTCCGGCCCAGACTTCATCTTGCGATGAGGGGAAAAACCCGAATTCCAAGGATTGTGACGAAACACAAAGTAGGTCACTTTCCAAGTTTTGAGCTCACCATACTAGGATCAAGGCCACGAACACGCCGGCTCGTACTAAGATATGGGGGAGGGAACCCAATGATCCCTAGTCATGCTCATTCACAAGAATTTACATTTACGACCCACGGCTAGTATCCGGTCCCACATAACCGTACCAAGTTGCCCTCTAGGGTCCAATGTCTCAACTAGCTACATGTGGGAGTTATCCCCAAATAATAAGTCGACTCTATACCTATGGATCCACTAGTAATAGTCTAGACTTGTCACAATAACACTTGTGACCAACTATAATCAAACATATAGTTCATAGTACCACTTAGTTCCCAAATCACATTTTTATGGTTAACTGCTGATAAGAAAATACAAAGCTCAAACATGAAGCATAAAGCTATTTTCTCATTTCCAAATATATGTAAAACCATCTTAATGTAAACATGGACTTCCTCAATATAAACCATTTATTTCCTTTTTCCCGAAATACCACTTTCAACCAAAATACTCATAATATGCTTAAAATATAATCATGGCTAAAATACCATAGGTTGAACATTTACTCATCAAAATATGAAAACATCCATATATATAGTTCCAAGACATAGAATACTTATTTACTTTACAAAATGGTAAGAACCCTAAAAATCTCCAAAATATCAAGTTAGGTCAAAATCTCACCAACAATGAAAATGAAAACAAGGAGATATTTAGAAGTCAAAATGCATTTTGATGTGTATAAAGTATGGTGATCAACTATGGTGGAGATGATGAAGAAACCTCTTGAAATCTATGTATTTAATGCCTTAGATGAAGTTAGGGTTTGGATAATAAAGAGAAAACGAGAGAGAATGGGAAGGTTTTGAGTAGGTGAAGTGTTTTAATGAGAAAGAATGCCAAAGGAAAGCATTTAATGGGGTCTGGTCCATCGGCGACCTTGCCCCGCGACTATATGACATGGGCAAACTCGTCGTGTCATAGTCGCTCTCTCCTGGTGCTGTACGGTACCACCCACGCGACATTGACACGCGATAGTGACCCAGGCATAATCGTCGGGCACTGTCGCCCAACACGTACCGCAAATCAACCCACGCTGGTGACTATGACCCTGGTGACAATGCCATGTCATTCTTGCGGGGTCATTGTCGCCCAAAACCTCTAGAATTCAATTTTGAGATTTTTCGCATCCGAAACGATTTCCCCCAAGGTATAAGGTTAAAGACAAGAACATACAAGGTTACGATACAAGATAAAAGATTTAGAGGACTCCGAAATGCAAATATAAATATGAAAATTCAAGGCGTTACAACTTTTGTTTTTCAAAGGAGAAGATTGAAACTTAGTTGATTAATATTGTTTTTAAGGGGAGTTAAAGAAAAATATAATGATGATATATTTTTGGCTTTTTGCAGATATAAAGGGGAAGCATATCTGATTTTTGTCAACCTGTTCTTAATTGAAGGAGGAGATAATTTTTTTTTAAATACTTCAAGGAGAAAATATTATTTTTAGGGGAGTTAAGAATCTCAAACTGAATGTAAGTATTTCTCATTCTTAAACTCTACATATTTGAAAGATGAATAACTTTCAGATATGAAAAATGTTTTTCTAAATGTTCAAACCACTTCTTGTTACTCAAATGACTTCATGAATTTAGAAGTGAGATTTTAAATGTTTTTCATATTCGAGCGTTAATGATCAATTGACCGTGTGTTTCCAAAGATCAATACTTATGTATTATCTTTTCCATATACTGTCAAGTATTCACACACATCGGTTCATTATCGGTTCTAAAAGAAACATTTTTTATGGTAATACCCTCGTTTGTTTTCAATGTTATTGAACGTCAGACATCATTTCAATATTTGTGTGTTCATTGCTAAATTGTTTATATTTGATCATATAAACAAACTATCAAGTTCTTTGAAACCCCAACCATTTCATATTCAAGATATTTGATCCAATTGATACATTGTCAGATTCTCAAAACAATTCTATTGATTTCATTTCATTCATTCATTATCCTTGTTTTGAGAGAATTTCAAAGTTCAAATGCTCAAATTTCATTCATATCCTTGATGAGCATACATTTATATGACAATGATATCATGTGCTTAATTGTTCAAGTTAAATTGTTGAGAAACACTATTCATTTTTAGGACTAAATTTCCTGGGATTCTTGTGTGAGCTTAACAAAACTTCTATGGATTCATGCTAACCATTGTTTCCTACCTAAGAAGTTATCCTTTAGTGATTGAGGGGATGAGGGGTCATAATTCAAAGAGTAGGGGAGATAACTCAATAGGATGAGTTTTCTCGGTGTGATGAGGCAAAATGAAAAGAGAGTTTGGTTAGAAGTGAGCTTAAATGTTAGAAAGAAAGAGGGTGTGAGATCAGAGTTAAAAGAATATGAAAACTCTGCACCAACTTTTTCTGAGTCAAACAGCCACATCTACAGATTGGTTCATATTCTTTGGTGACCATCATTGAAATTGGCAGTGAGCCCATGCCAACTCTTGCATTAACCCCACCAACCACTCGTTTCTTTCTTAACAAAGAAATATTTCATTTTCTTTGGGGACACAACATATTTTCTATCTCATTTTCATTTGGAAAATGTGGATATTGAAGAAGAAGGAAAGTTTCCCCACCTTCGCACCTCATTCATGCACATAGAGTCCGTTTAATACTCGTTGCTATCTCAATAGTTTACACATTTTGAGCCTGACAAGCTAGGTAACGTCAATCATTCTACACTTGCACGAGGACACAATGAATAAGTTTTTTTTGTCATATCATGCATAGAAAATTTCTTTGTGGTTTTTCAATGATTGAATGGAAGCCCTGGGGGAGTGAACTAGGGGTGAGCAGCGAAATTGGGTACCCGCTTTTGGAACCGGAACCGCTCCGGAACTGCCGGTTCCGGTTCTGGTTCTGGTTCCTAAAACATGGAACCGATTAAGACTGGTTCTGGTTCTCATGTTTTTGGAACCGATACCCGCTGGGTACCCACCGGGACCGGTTCCAGGACCGGGTACCCGGTCCCGCTGGATACCCATAACCGGAACCAATGGGTACCCGCTGTTTTTATAACTATTTATATATATATTAAATTATTAATAAAATCTATTAGAAATTTAGATTATTACCATTTAATAATTAATATTTATTACTCATTTAGGAATTAGGGTTGTTCTATTGTTCAACGTTCAGACTTCACTTCACGTTTGAAGAACACAGTCGCCTCCCACACTTCACTTCACTTCACGTTTGAAATTCAAATCTTTGAATCAGCTGCATGCTCCATGTCACTCCATCGATTTCACTTCCTAAGTTCTTATACCAAGCCACCTCCCACAGTCCCACCGGCCATCTCCATGCTCCATCGATTTGAATTGAATCTTTGATTATAGGTATGATTTCAAGTTTTCTCCATTGATTTCTTTTATAGTTTTACCAAATCTGACTGCAAATCGATGACATCGATTTCTTTTACAGCTCTCTACCTCTCCATCGAACGAGATTTCTTCAAACCTTGAAATAGTTTTTCTCCATCGAACGGGATTTCTTCATCGAAAGGTTTTTCTTCATCGATTTATGTTTGTTTCTTGATAATTTGATATGGTTCTTAATTCTGAGTTTAGGTTCATTACTGAGCTTAGTTCCATCGATTTGAAGGCAAAATCAGTTCCATTGATTTGTAACCGGGTGCCCGGAACCGGAACCGGTTCCAAGAAAATGAGAACCGATGCATCCGGTTCCGGCATCCTAGGAACCGCCGGTTCCGGTTCCGGGAAAAATAGGCGGGTACCCGGTTATGCTCACCCCTAGAGTGAACATCAAAAAGCTCCTTTCTAAATGTACATTCGTTGTACAAAGTGGCTCCGTGCTACTTACAGGCATATTAACTGTTTCATATGTTGATTCATGGTTACAACGTTCTATTTTGTCTGAATTTGAAAATATTCGGATGAAAACATACTATGAATTGACGGTTATTCAGATCAAATGGCACTTATTGTTACATCCTTGAGGGAGATTCATCATGAAGATACTATTTTCTTCGGGGGAGATTGTTTACTATATTCCTCGGGGGAGATTGTTTCTATTAATCATGAAGATATTCCTTATTGATATATATGGAGGAGATTGCTATTTTCATCATAATGGGGGAGATTGTTACTTTATCCTAAAGGGGGGGATTGTTATCAAAGACGGTACTGAAATTGACAAAGTTTTGATGATTCTGATGTCTCATAATTCATCAAAAAAGGGGAGATAATTCTGAAGTTTTCAATTTCAAGTCAGAAAAGATACAAAGTTAAAAAAGGGGGAGAAAAAGCAAAGTAAGAGTGAAAGTTGAAAAGGGGGAGAAAGTTTGAGTTTCATCTCATCGTTAGATATTTGGGGGAGATGTTTTCAAAAGTTCAATTTCAAGTAAAAGACTGAAAGATATACAAAGCTACAAATACATATTTTTACCAAATGGGGTGAAGTTTGTAGAAAGATTGTGTTGAAAAGATGCAAAGGAGGAGATGTAAACAAAAGTAAGTTTGTTCACGTGATGAAGATTTGAAAGCTTCAAATATATGAAAGATACAAAGCTGAAGAATTTTCAAGAGAAAGAAGACCTAAAGATTCGTGTCAATTTTTTTTAATCTTGAATCCAAAGGGGGAGATTGTTGAGCCTAAAATGTTGTATTCAAGATTAAAAGGGTCTAAAATGTAATGTTTGTAAAGTCTTGTAAAAAGTCAAGTGTGTTTGACTTTACTTAATGTCTTGAGTTGTGAAAGTCAACTTATGTTGACTTAGTAGATAAAGGTTTTGTTGTCTTGTAATCTTGTAACAAGATAGAGATACACATACATGTTGAGGCAGAAACACTTGTGACTTTAGAGAGAGAAAGTTTGTACATATTGAGAGAGTTCATTTATAAATCATTTATATCAAATACAAATGACTTTGTGACTAAATTGTATGTTGTAATCTGTATTGAGCTTGAAATTGGAACAATCACATATCATGAGAGTTGATGTACATATACTCATTTCCATTCTTATAATATGATTTTCAGTTGATACGAATATCTTAACAAGGTTTTCATTAATATACTGCTTTAGTGACTATTAATCTTGTGTCAACAAGAAAATGACAGTACATCGTCTAAGTATTTTGGTTGGATGAATTATAAACTAAATATTAGTCTATCTCTTTAGATTGTATGGAAGGTTCTATAGAAACTCAAGTTCTCCTCGATACATTTCTACACGGAACGAAGAATATTGATAGTTTTGTTATTTATTTAGATGTATTTATTTATATCTATAATGGTTACATATTCGATTTTACTTAAGCAAAAGAAATTAATTTTAGTACTTAAAATAAATTTCAAAGATACATATGCTTAAGCAATCTTAAATTAATATGATATAATTCATTTTCAACATGTTCCCTTCTTTATAGGAGCACACTTTAGTGCAATTCTTATTTCATTGTTCGTTATCTCTTGGGGTAGTAATCGTATCTCTACTCCAGGTGTTGAAAATTCCTTCCCGACTCTTACCAAGACCCTGACCCTTTCTAGGGTCTCATCCACATGGTGCACAAATGTCACATGTGTGAAATTTTTTAACTCACAATCCTTTGGAGTTGTTACCACATCTAATGCTTTCATTATTGATATCGTGATTTTTCTTTGTCGTGAAATATGTGGTGTTGTTATTCGAAAGAACTTTGTTATGTCTCTCAACCACTTGCAGTAGGTTGATGAGTTTGTCTAAAGGTTACATTCCAACTTTTATTGATTCATTAATATTTACTGATATATGAAAGGTGGAAATACTGTTATGAATCATGTCATCTTCTGTGAATTCCTTGCTACAGAGATTGAGACGCGTTTTGGATATAACATTTCTTTTTTGAAATCAGATACATTTTTATAATCGAGTAAGTGAGTTTCATTCCGATGTACGATTAGTTCAGAAGTACATATTAATGAATACTCCTGATTGTCCCTTTCGGGACATCCCACAGTTCTTTAGGGGTTTCTAGTAAAGGTATTCCTATGAAATTTAGGATTTATATGTCGTCTCAAAACATGATGGTATTTGTTTGTGCCTTTTCAGGAGGTTGGTTTTAGGGTCTGTGAGTCAGTGATCGTTACCAGATAATCAAAACAACAAACAATAGATGATAAACCAACCTGTTTGGATTACAAACGCGGATTACACGGTTGAGTTCTTTGAGTTCTCTCTGTTTGTTTTTCTCTCTGTTTTTCACCTTGATTGTATGTGTTGTTGTCTGATCGTTTTTGTTGTGATCTGATCTATTGTGATAAGAGAGAGAGAGAGAGAGAGAGATAATATCTGATAAAAATAGATATTATCAAAACATAAAATAATAATAAACTTAATATCTAAAATTATAATATCTAGATATTAAAACAACTTTGACTTTATTACAGAATAGACCCTAGACTTTGGTTGAGAGTAACTTTCAGCATTAACTTCAGATTGCGATCTTCGTTTTGGATGATCTTGAATCCAACGAGACTGTGTCCTAACAATCTCCCCTTTTGGATCAAGATCATTACGAAAATGATTTGTCAATACGATCTTCTCTTTCAGCACAGAAGATGCAATCTCTTTCTCTAGCTCAGAATGCTTTAGCAAAGTATCTCCAAAGAGAATTTATCTGAAATCAGCATGTCTTCAGAATACTTTGATCTCGCAGTTCTTGGTCTTGTAATGTAATGGACTGAACATTTCTTTAAACTTTAGATTCTCCCCCTTTTTGATGGAAAGTGCAACGACTTCATCAAAACTTTGAGTAAGAAATGTCAACCACTTGGAGTCTCTGATCCGTCAATTCAATAGTTATTCATCCTGATCTTTGCAAATCTAGACAAAGTAATCGTGTAACACCTGAATCAACTAATGAATCAGTTAGAATGCCTGTTAGTAACACTAAGTCACTTTGTAACGAATACACATATGGAAAGGAGTTGTTTGATGTTGACTCCCCCAGGGCTTCCATTTAATCATCGAAACACCACAAAGGTTATTTCTATAAACGTTATGACAAAAAAACTAATTCCTTGTGTGTTCGTGCTTGTGTTTGAAAGAATTAAGCACTTGATGATTGCTTATTTGGCTCAAAATTGTGTAAACCACTGAGACAACAGTAAGTTAAACACAGACTCAATGTGCATGATTGAAGTGCGAAGGTGGGGCAGACTTCCTTCTTTTCAATATCCAGATTTTCCAAATGAAAATCAGATAGCAAATGTGTTGCATCCCCTTTTGAAAATGTGAAACACTTTCTTGTTGAGAAGAAAATGAGTAGATGGTGAGGTTTGATCAAGAGTTGGCATGGGCTAGTTGCCTGTTTCAATAATGATCACCAAAGAATTGTGAAACATTAGAATGGTGGCTGCCCGGCTCAGAAAAAGTTGGTGCAGAGTTGTGATATTCTTTTAACTCTGTTCTCACACGCTCTTTCTTTTAAACTTTTTGCTTTCTCTAATCACACTCATTTCTTTTCGCTTTGCACAATCAATCACTAAGGATTAACTTCTTGGGTAGAAATCACTGGTTAAGGTGATTCCATAGAAGTTGTGTTAATTCCTAGCACAATGATTCTTGTTTTCCTATGATGCACGTGATGCTCAGATTGGTTTAACTATTTCAGTTAAAGCACAAAATTGATTTTGAAAACATTTAAAATCACACTTCCATAATATAAAATCTGTTGAAAAAATCGAGAAGTGGTTTGAACATTAAAAACAATGTTTTCTATGATTGAAAGTTGTCCTTCTTTCAACCATATATGAGATTAAGATAAAGGATAATACCTGAACGTATGATCTTACATCTCATGAAGCTAAGCTTAAAGTCATATACATATGAACTTGTAAGCTTCTCTCAAAAATTCTGCAAAAGTCTTAAGTCAAAGTCAAAGTAAAATTTATTCACTTAAATTGATAAGACAAAAAAGCAGTAAAACTTTTTAAAGTACGAGTTCTGATCAGAAATAATCAGAAGTCATCACCTTTTTACTCCCCCTGAAATTATGCATTAGTACATAATGTTAGTGAAAAACATAAACACTAACTCCTTCTCAAATATTGATCAACATATCTGAGAAATGCATAAAATTTCAGACAAATATGTATGTACTCCCCCTTGATGGTTGATTTCCTCTTTTAAGCATTGGAGTACAATCTCTGATTAGCTCGGAGTAAGGTCTTTTGATCATTGAAGTGCGAGTCCTAAACTGTTGTGTTTAGAAGTCAAACTTCGTTGAAGTACGGGTTCTAAGCTGATTTACTTAGAAGCCATAATCTTGTTCTCCTACTCCCCCTTGACAGTAGGTGCCTGCAACACAGGTTTAGTTTTCTTTGGTACCCACTGGTATTTGGGTCCATTTGTGTTAGTTGCAGTTCGTATGGGGGTTATGCAATAAGAACCATAACAGTAATGATCGCTGGTTCTGTGAACAGGATCATGTGTACGACAATAAGAACAATAGAATGTCTTACCTGATAACCTGATTAATTGATCTCTCGTGTAGATGAAATCAGGTTTACCTTTATGCGCATTGTTCTTCTTGGCATTAGGCGTATGTACACATGAGCTTTTACATTTCAGCTCTTCTCTAACTGGTTTCCTGTTCCAGACCAGTTCAGCTTCTTCTTGGAAGCTTCTTCTTCTTCTTTGATGTGTACCTGAAAAATCTTTATTTATGTCATAGAAAAGATTAGTACCCCGAATATGATTAGAAGATTTCACTAACCTCTTAGAAGAAACAGGTTTCTGATATGAGCTTGCAGCTGACTTGAATAAACATTCTGAATCAGCAGAATCATCTCTAGGTGAGTGGACAATTGACTCTGGAGTCTTGCACTCAGTCGCCACCACCGTTGAAATAACCTTTTCAAGCTCTTTAACCTTTGAAGAATAGTTGTTTCGTTCTTTGACAAGAAGGTCAATCTTCGTCTCAAGCTCGGACCTCTACTTCTTCTCTTTCTGAGCAAGCTTAGATAATTCAGATAGCTTTGCATTAAGCTTCCTAATTGCAGCTTGAAGGATGCTCCTTTCTTCTTCGAATCCCTTCTTAGCACCCTTCTGATCATTTGCCTTCCTCTCCTTGGCAAACTGATCTCTTTCCAATATGATTACTTTCTCAAAGTCTTCAACTTTTTGAGAAAGCATTAAACTTTGAAGCTCAATCACCTTCTTCTCTTCCACACCCTTCTTTGACAGATCTGAGAACTTCTTTTCAAACTCAGATATTTTCTTTTCAAGCTCAGCATTTGTACTCTCCAAGTCTTTTGATTTCTTCTCATTGCTCTCAATAGACTCTTGCTTCTGTATTTGAGCTTCTAAATCATTAATCTTTCCTTTAAGTTCAAAGTTCTCAGCTTCCAAAACTTTTCCTTTTAAGAAAACGTTTCGGTCTGAGACAATCCATTCAGAGTTTAATGCAAGATAGTCCCAAATCTCTTTCCCTGAAGCTTCGGGAATATCCATTAAATCATATATTTCCTTAGAAATACTCTTTCTCAGATAAACTCTAGCTCTATAATCAACATGATTTCTTTGTGCTCCTTCAGACAATGATAATATCATGTCTTGACCCAGTTCATCACCATCTATGAAGCTGAAAAAATTCATTTTCCACTTTTCGTATTCTCCTTTATTCAACATTGGAAAATAGGAAGACATTCTGTTTGGATTAGAAAAACTGATTCGATCGTTAGCCCAAAATAATGACAGATAAAAAATTCAGAAATAAAATTTCCAAATTTAACCAAGTCTGGAAAAACTTTGCGTTTTGAGAAGTTTTGCGCGAGAGGTTGATTGCACAAAGTGAGGTTCGATCGGTAAGATGTAAAGAACCGGTAAAATTTTCGACCGATAAAACTGATTGACCGGTAAAAAGATTGGATTTATGCTTGACCGGTACAATTTTCTTTCGACCGATAAACAACCAATTTTATATGAGTTAAATGTGATTGGTCCGAAATAAAAATTGATGTGAGTGGAATTGATAAGAGTTTTAAATGAAAGTTAAATGTGAGAGTGTAGTGTAGTGGAATGGAAAAGGTGTTAGCTAAAAGTTTAAAAAAAAACGTTTCTTATGTTTGCATGAGAGTTTGCATGGAAAGAAAGAAAAGATAGACACGTGGAGGTGAGTTTTTGCATGAAAATTGTTTTGAGTGTGAGGAAAAATACCACGTGTGAGGTTAGGCAAATTAGGAGAATTGCCTAGAGTGTGAGTGGACCGAAAGTGTTTGAAAATTAGGAGAATTGCATGTGGTGAGATTTGTGATGTCTTCGACCGGAATTGTGAAGACCGGAAGGAGTAGAAGACCGGGAGTGAGAGGTGTGTGATTCGACCGGATGAGTTAATTTCTTTTGACCGGGGAAATGTAGTGGAAAAGTTTTATTCGACCGGGGAAATATAGTGGAAAATTTTTATTCGACCGGGGAAGTGAGTTTTACTTTGACCGGATAAAAAAAATATATTCGACCGGATAAAAAAAATATTCGACCGGTACAAAGTGGGATTTGACCGGAGAGTGTTTGACCGATACCAAAAGTTTGTGAGATTCGACCGATAAAAAATGATCTTCGACCGGTATTTGCAAGAGTCCGGTCGAATGCTTAAGACCGATAGAATGTAAAAACTAAGGTTCGACCGGTACACTTAAGACCGATACGTCGTCTTCTCCGATTAAATCAACCTGTAACTCTAAAATTAACCCAACTAGAGATCGATTTACCACACCAAACTTTGACAGTATATTCTCCTTATCAACAACAACAATACACAACCTTTTGATTTCGAAAATGACCGCAAAATCAAGATTTTGATGATTGCACAGTGTTCTTCAAAAATGAAGAACACAGAGAGTAAAAATTTTTGATTTTGAATCTGGATCAGCTTTGATACCAATTGTGAGTCCGTGATCGTTACCAGATAATCAAAACAACAAACAATAGATGATAAACCAACCTGTTTCGATATATAAACGCGGATTACACGGTTGAGTTCTTTGAGTTTTCTCTCTGTTTGTTTTTCTTTCTTTTACACTTTTCACTATGTGTTTTTGTGTGTTCTTGTGATCTGATGATTTTGTGTTGTACAGAGAGAAAGATAATATCTGTATTAGATATTATCAAAAACAAATATAAACTAATATTAAACTAAACATAATATCTAAATAATATCTAGATATTATAACTTTGACTTTATTACAGAATAGACCCTAGACTTTGGTTGAGAGTAACTTTCAGCATTAACTTCAGATTGCGATCTTCGTTTTGGATGATCTTGAATCCAACGAGACTGTGTCCTAACAGGGTCAATAGGAAGTTGATGGACTTTAGGTTTATTCTTGTACTTTTCTGACAAAAACTAGTTTTTACATTGGATATTCATATTTGTACTCAAGTTCTTTTGAGTTTACAACGTTGATTTCAGGATGAATTGTTTCAACCATTTACATATATAAGAGATAATATATGATTTTATGTTTGATAAGACAATGGATTTGGTCTATAACCATTACATGAAATTTGATTATCATAATAATATTGGATTTTTGTATGCTTACATTTTGTTGATAATACTTCATCAATATTTCAATTTGCTAAGAGAAACCACTCAATCTACTGGATTTCCATGTAGTAGGGGAATCACATAGATTTATTAAGTCCCTACAAAACTTAGAGCTATTTACACTCGTTTGAAAAAATCCAATCGATATCTTGTGATTTATTTAATTTGAAGATAACGTTGTTAATTATAAAGCTTTTGGCATGAGGCCAAAATTAATATGTGTTTGGCATATGAAGCCAATTTTAATGTTTTAATACCTTAATAGTATTTTAAAAGATTACCCTTAGACAAATAAATATTGGTTTTGAAATAAAAAATCCAAATTTACTTTTAACATCTTAATAGTATTTGGGGGGCTTTTGGTAAAGACCAAAATATATGGGGTTAGAAGTGTAACTTCCAAAAATTAATTATATAATTTAAAATTATGAGTAGAAACTCATAATCTAGATAAACATTTGAATATGATATGGATAAATCAATTCAAAAACTATATATTATAAAATTAATAAACATCTAAATAAAATAATCAAATACTCAGATAATCTCATTCAAATATGATTATTCATCCATAATATTAAATCAACCTACCAAATAAGTTAATATAAATATATGGTGAAATTTTAAATTTATACATATAAAAGTTACCTAAAATATCGAATTTTTTCAGCTTGATTTCACGATCATAGTTAAAAGTATAACTTTCAAAAATTAATAGTATGATAGAAAATTATAAATAAACTTTATTAATATAATAATTATTTGCATATCGGATAAATTTATCAATTTAAACGATCAATTAAAACCTTAATTAAATGAATATAACATAGTGGATAAGCATAAATAGTTATATGGTAATATTATGTTTAAGTTTTATCATACCAATCAATAATTTAAATTATTTACAGCATGTTAATATGTAAAGTTACACATTAAATAAATAAATAAATCAATTAAAAAAATGGATGCTTTGATTTAAAATAACAACTAAATAAGTTAATAAAAATAAAGAAGATAGTCATGTGGTTTAGGGTAAATATGACTAAACAATTATAAAACACCTAAATAGAACATTTAAAAAAATGGAGAACGATTGTGCAACTTTTTTGTTTGTTTGTTTGTTTTTGAACTAGGAATCATGGAAATAGGTAATTAAGTTGAATATAGTTTGAACACATATACTTTTGTATTGAGAAACGACCTAAACAATATTGTATCAATCACATAAACATTACAACAAGAGTCTTAACAATATGAATACAAACTGGACAAATGAAACTTTCAAATTTGAAAACCGACAAATTTTTATTTATAGGACTGATGATTCGATATTAAATATATCGTTTTTATTAATTTCGGTACTCAAATGGATTTATAAGTTATATAATGCATATATATTCGGACTCAACAATTTACGTAGATCATAATGACACTTTCAGATTTGGAAAAGGATAATGTTTTTATTTTAGGGTCATTTGAGCAAAACTATAAAAATGTATCATTTATGGATTATAGAAATATCGAATGAATACCAAATTTCATATTTAAATACGTTGAAAAATCTAGATACCGTAAATATTAAAAAGATCAAAATATGATTACAAAAATTTATACAACTCAAAAAAAGGTATAGCAATAGCATGCCTATGGATAAGTACTATCACATAGGTCCCAAATATATGTTTATATTGAGATTTGGAGTTATGTACACAAAGTTATATTAGATAAATGTTATAGTATATATAATAATAATATATCATATATTATATAAACTTAGATATACATATATGTTACTTGGGCATGAAGGGAAAGGCGGCATGCACACCGCCAATGCATGACCGCCTAGCTTTTTTTTAATCTCATTATCACTATAAATATGGAGCTTCACTTTGGTTCAATTACATCAAATCATATTCACAATATTTAGACAACAAAAGCTAGATCAATGAGGTAAATCAAATATTTCGGCTAAGCAATCAAGGTGAGTATGTTATGAGATTTACTGGGATACATATATGTTATATTAATGTTTTTATGCATGATTAATATTTGAAATGATGTTTTACACTACTAGAAAAAGAGGCATTTTCGGCAGATTTTTCCGACGGATTTTTCCGCCGGAAATTTTCGGCGGATTTCCGACGGAAGTCAAACGGGTCAACCAAGTTTGACTTTCGCCGAAAATCCGCCGGATTTTTTTTTATTTTACTTTTTTTAAAAAATCAATTATTTTCGGCGGATTTCCGACGGAATATAATTTTTTTATTTTTTTCTTATTAATTATAATTAATTAGCTATTTTCGGCGGCTTTTAATTAATAAATTTAATTAATTAAAATCCGTCGAAAATAGTTGATTAATTATTATTTTTAAATTAATTAAATAAAATAAAAAATAAAAATCCATCGGAAATCCGTCGAAAAATTTAAAAAAAAAATAAAATCCGCCGAAAATAGTTAGTTACTTATTATTTTTAAATGAATTAAAAAAAATAAAAAATAAAAATAAAAATCTGTCGGAAATCCGCCGAAAAATTTATAACTATTTTCGGCGGATTTTCGGCGGATATTCTATATTTTTAAAAAAAATTAAAAAAATAAAATCCGCCGAAAATAGTTAATTAATTATTATATTTAAATGAATTTAAAAAAATAAAAATAAAAATAAAAATCCGTCGGAAATCCGTCGAAAATAGTTAATTAGTTACTAGTTGTGTGTCCGCGCAATGCGGCGGGAGCCATGAATGTAAACGATTTTGAAGCTTAAGCGGGTTTGTTAAAGAATAGTTTAACAATGATATATTTACACTTAAGAGTCGTTTACTGAACACTTATTTGCTAAACGTTTACCGATGTCAAACACCTTATTTATTGAGTATAGTAAGGACCGAAAAACTTACCCGATAAGAGACAAGGCAAGGACTAAGAGTCTTACCTCATAAGTATGAGAAATGTCTCTTACCCGAAAAACGCTTACCGGGTTTAAAATGCTTACCAACAATCAACTTTTATAGCAATGGATGTTACACAATAAGGTAAATGAAGAATCTTTTGTCCTTAAATGCTTACCCCTTAAAATTTTGGTTAACAACCCCTTAATCTTTATTTATTAATACATACCGACTAATAAGAGTTATGGCTTGCAGTCGATCGATTGAAAACTATATGACACTTTTAAAATCTAATATATACTAACCAATACAATCTATACAAATATGATTAAAATGATTTGATCAAAATATTAAATGAAACGAAACCAATTTAATCATTATTGGTATTATCAATTGTGCAAATTTAGTTGAATTAAATTGGTTGTTAAAATTTGTATACCATAAACAATTGAATTAGATTCATCCACTACTTGAGGTTCTTTTTGAAAAAAAGGGACAATACCCCTATGATAAAAAATTATTCAAAGTAAAAAATTGACATACAAATTACAAGGGGTATACCCTCAAAATTACAACTCACCTACCGATAAAATATTTTGAGAAGACACTCGAAAAGAGTCTAACGCCGAAACTCAAATCATGGTTAAAACCCAATAAACAACTCCAGCAGCAAGAATTGAAGCAAAATCTGATTAACAACCATCCACCCTAAAAAACAGAAATCATAGGCTTCATAAAAATAACCCAAGCATAACTCCACAAGCTTTCATTTAAGAGGGAAATTAAATGAAATCAAAGATTTTATGTTTGTCTCTGATTTGTTGAAGAGGGAAATTAAATGAAATCTCTATAAAAGGGATCTTGATTTCCATAACAATTTGAACATAAATATTTAAAAAACAATCAGACTAAACCGGATGCAAAGAAAGATTAGATATTTTTACACCAAAAGGGAATGAGACTGTAGCCATTTTTAAGACGAAAAACATAGACATGGATATGAAGTTTGACGTGCAAAAAAAGTATGTCAAGGTATTATGTGTCCTCAAACCTGTTGAATTTAGCTTTCAGTTGGTTGTTTATATCTAAACTTCTTGTTGCAACTCAAAAAATATGCACATCAAAAGTCATGGAAATCAATAGATCAAAATGAACTTTACAACTGTGTATGTGGTGAAACTTATGAAAGGGAAACAAAATTTGCCAAAGAATAAACTAATTAGATATATAACTAATATAGATGTTATTTCTTTATTGAATTTTTTGTTGAAGGGTTTTTAATGGATCAAACAAATTCATGTAATCTACTGCAAAGTGGAAACGGAAACCAACTAACCTCGGAACAACAATGGAGAGTTTTGGCGATTGAACAAAACCTGTAAATTAAGAAATAAAGTGAAGCAAAAGTGGATCAAGCAAAGAGAAATTGAAAAGCAATGAGAAGGGATAAGAACGAAAATTTCTTACTGGAAAGTGAACCGTGTTGATTCTCAAACAGCAAAGGCCCTCAATGAAATATGTACTTGATAAACGTACGACAACCTGATTATCTTGTTGAATGTTATAGGCCAGTTTTGCAACAATACTTGGCCATTGCCCATATTTTGTAGTCAAACATTAAACACTTTTTGACATAATAACTATACATCAAAGAGTCTAATAGGTAACTAAAGAAGTAAACAAAAACATAATAAAATAAAGGGATCAAGGAAAATTACAAGAAACAAATTTCTCATCTGGTAGCTGATTTTCTACCTTTAATTTGCTAATGGAATAGAGTAATGCACATCAAAGAATCAAAATTGCTACCTGGTCCTAAAACACTGAACACATAATCATACATTCATGGTCTTCGAGTAAAGATCTAAACAAATAAACATTAAAGATTTTGAAGCAAGAAAACATGTTGTTTGATACCAAGTAGGGAAGCTGTGACATAAGAAATGTTCCAATCGTAATATACAAATGGGTCTCCTGCAAAATCGAAATTAAACAAACCCAAAAAATAAGTAAAGTAAAAAAAACCACCAAGATTTTGATACCTTTTGTATGTGAGATAGGATGGATGTAGATGAACCTTAAGCATAGGAGAGAAATTGGAGATAGAGCGCATGAATGAGGCGACTTGATTGGATTTAGCGAGGGGTTATTGAACCAGAACGTCCATGAATGCTCGAGGTTGTACCAGTTCTCTTGCTTTTTCCAGTAGCAGCAAGATCTATACCCTGGTATAATCAAACGAATTAATCCATTAGAACATAAAGAAGACAGGACACAAAGAGTTAGGGTTTACACGAATCAATATCCATTAGGTTCAGGCGAATTGAGAATATCATGTGGTAAAGAATAGGAAAATAAAACAAGTTAGGGTTTATGAACACAAGCACATGAATGAGGCGACTTGGTTGGATTTAGCGAGGGGTTATTGAACCAGAACGTCCATGAATGCTCGAGGCTGTACCAGTTCTCTTGCTTTTTCCAGTAGCAGCAAGATCTATACCCTGGTATAATCAAACGAATTAATCCATTAGAACATAAAGAAGACAGGATGGAGAAGAGATGAGCCCTGGTAGAGAAATCAAAAGATGGAAGCGTATCTGTAGAGATGGATGAAGAGAAATATATCATACCGGAGTTTGAATCGTCACTTTGGAATGAGAGATTCTTGGGAGATTGAATCGTCGACGTCTGGGAGAAGGAAGTAGGCGTGGATGTCTCGGGGTGGATCTCAATAAAAGATGCAGGCGTTTAATTGTCTTGGGGTGGATCTCAAGAAATAAAAGCTTAATAACTTGTACATATATGCAATAAAAGTAGTACTTAAGATTTAAGACTTCATGCTTTAAAGGGTAGTACATGATGCATTGTGGCTTGTCTTTTAAGACTTTTGGAAATCTGGTTTATAAAGTAGTATAGATTATATTTAAATGAATTAAAAAAATAAAAATCCGCCGAAAATCCGCCGAAAATAGTTAATTAATTATTATATTTAAATGAATTAAAAAAAATAAAATCCGCCGAAAATAGTTAATTAATTATTATTTTTAAATGAATTAAAAAAATATAAAAAAATCTGTCGGAAATCCGTCGAAAATAGTTAATTAATTATTATATTTAAATGAATTAAAAAAAATAAAAATCCATCGGAAATCCGCCGAAAATAGTCTTTAAAGGATCCAGTTGAGCTTTAATGGATACGGTTGGGCTTTAACGAATCCAGTTGGGCTTTAATGGATCCAGTTGTGTTTTAACGTACCCAATTTGGCTTTAATGGATACAGTTGATCTTTAAGGGATTTAGTTGGGCTTTAACTACACAATTGGGCTTTAAAGTACCTCGTTGGGCTTTAGTGGATCAGGTTGAGCTTTAATGGATCGAGTTGACTTTAACGTATCCAGTTGGTTTTAACGGATCCGGTTGGGCTTTAACGTTCCTAGTTGGGCTTCAACGGATCCAGTTGGGCTTTAATGTACCCGGTTGGGCTTTAATGTACCCGGTTGGGCTTTAACTGATCCAATATGGCTTTAATGGATAATGTTGGGCTTTAACGTACCTAGTTGGGTTTTAATAAATCCAGTTGGGCTTTAATGGATATGGTTGGGCTTTAACGTTCCCAACCGGGCTTCAATGGATCCAGTTTGGCTTTAATGGGTACAGTTGGGCTTTAACTGATCCAGTATGGCTTTAATGGATACTGTTGGGCTTTAATGGATCCAGTTGGGATTTAACGTACCCAGTTGGGTTTTAACCGATCCAATTAATCTTTAATGGATTCGGTTAAGCTTTAATGGATCCGATTGGGCTTTTAATGGATATTGTTGGGCTTTAACGAATATAGTTGGGTTTTAACATACCTAGTTGGGCTTTGACGTACCCGGTTGGGCTTTAACGGATCCAGTTGGGTTTTAATGGATCCAACTATGCTTTAACGTACCCAGTTTGGCTTTAATGGATCTGGTTGGGCTTTAATAGATACAGTTGTTCTCTAAGGGATTTAGTTGGGCTTTAACTACACAGTTGGGCTTTAAAGTACCTCGTTGGGCTATAATGGATCCGGTTGGGCTATAATGGATCCGGTTGAGCTTTAAAGTACCTAGTTGGGCTATAATGGATCCGGTTGGGCTTTAACATTCCCAGTTGGGCTTCAATGGATCCAGTTTGACTTTAATGGGTACAGTTGAGCTTTAACTGATCCAGTATGGCTTTAATGGATACAATTGGGTTTTAACGTATCAAGTTGGGTTTTAACGGATCAAGTTAGGCTTTAATAGATCCAGTTGGGCTTTAACGGATCTAGTTGGGCATTAATGGATCCGATGGGGCTTTAATGGATCTAGTTAGGCTTTAACGTACCCAGTTGGGCTTTAACGTACCCAGTTGGGCTTTAACGAATCACGTTAAACTTTAATGGATCCATTTGGGATTTAACGTACAAAGTTGGGCTTTAACGTACCCAGTTGCGCTTTAACGTACCTAGATGGGCTTTAATGGATTCGACTGGGCTTTAACAAAGCCAGTTGGGCTTTAATGTTCTCAGTTGGTCTTAACGGATCGTTTAGTTGTGAATTATTCGATAGTTTAATAATAATGTAATTTATTTTAGGTTTAATAAAATAATGTTTTTTATAAAATAAACATTAAATATTCTGTTAGATTTTTAGGGTAGTTGAAGTGAGGTGCGATTTTAGGGAAGTTAAACTTGGTAGAGATAAGGATTAAATAGAAATAAATTTTAAGTTTTTATTTTTTATTTAGATTTTAAGTAATTATCATTAAATAGCAGTACATCATGCTTTAATAATTGTTTTTAAGAGTTTTTTATCCGTACTTTATAATATAACTAGAAGCGTACTCGCGCAATGCAGCGAGATACATCACGATTTTAATATTTCCTTTTATTTTTTGTTTTTTATCGATTTACAGTACGATTTTGGATGGTTTTTAGAGAGTGATAATAATTTTTTTATAATTTTGTTTAATTTAGGCTTAATAATATTATATGTTTTATATAAAAAAACTAAGTAGTTTGCTAAATTCATTAATTATCTTATATATTTTAAATTTTTTATATTTAAATTGATGTTTATCCTATTTTGATTATGTTTATCTGAATTCAAATTTCATAATTTTAAGGTTTGGGGATTAGAGATAAGGATTTTGGGGGATAAGGATGTAATTTATTAATTAGGGTTGAAAACATTTAAAAGTAGTACATATTGCTTCATTAGTTGTTTTTTAAAAGATTTTAAGTAAATTAGCATTAAACAATAATACATAATGTTTAATGGGTTATTTTTAAGAGTTTTTTATATCTCTTTTATAATATAGTATACATATTGATAGATATAGATAAATACACACATATACACACTCATTCTCTAATTTTCCTTTCCCTCCCAAATTTCCCCCAATCTCTAACTCTCTAATTTCCCTTTCCCGCTGAAATGCTTCTATTCCCTTTCCCCCCCAAATTTCCCCCCATCTCAAAAACCCTCCATCTTATTGACCTAGTCGATTGCAATCGATTTCGGTTGGAGAGGAAGACGAATCCGCCTCCGTGAAAGAACACGATCACCGGGAGATTTCACCAACGTGTTGTGTAGGTACGTATACTCGAAACCAAAGCTTACGAGCTTGATCCACAACGACGTCGTGTGATGTAACGCCGTTGATCGACTTGGACGTCGGCGGGCTCCGGAAGTCGAATAAGTTAAGAAGACGACGGTTAACGGTGCCGTTTTTCCGGCAGGATGCGTCGGTGAAGGTGGAGAGGACGGAAAGTGTGATTCGTGTTTTCCATGGTAAGGAGAGCGACGGCGCCAGAGGTTTACCGGTGGCCTCCATCGACGTAGCACTATAAATCAAAGAGAAATGGTGAGTGTGTGAAATCATTTGATGAATTGCGTGATTTATAAGGTAATCTGTTATGTTAGATTGGTCGATTTTGTATTTCACGATTTCAGTGACCTAATCTGTTTGTTCTTCTTCTTCTTGCATTTCACGATTACAATTTCATTGAGCCCTGTTTATCTTCCATTTTTGTTCCAGGTAATCTGTTACTACCATTTATCTTCCATTTTTGTTCCAGGATTTATTCCGCTGTGAGGATGGCCAAACTTTTGGAAGAGTTATTGGTAATTCACTAATTGTACTCATTTGTATCTTTGTACTTGTTGTCAATTTCTGCAACCTGAAGAATCATGACATGTGTTGCAACAGACTTTGTTGTCCTAGCACCCTGTATATTGATTACTGCACTTATGTACCATCTTAAATTTAATTGACATGCTAAATTTTTTGATCTAGAATCGATAATGTTACTAATCTGTGAATGGGATGTAAATCTTTATTCTTAAATCTAGTGCAATCTGAAAATTTGTAGCTTCCATGTTTTATATCAACTCCAGTGGGCCACTTTATTGATGTGAAGGCCAAACCTTTAGAAAGTGTTTCTTTTAGTAAAAGGTAGCTACCAGCCGTTGTATTTTCTTGATTATGATATGCTAATCAATGTGTGTTCGTTTTTATTGGTTTACCCGTTTCTCAGATGCATCAGTTCTGCGTGGGGTATCACGCTCATTTGCTCCATTGTACTTCACAGTGAGAGAGGTGAACGAAGTGATGGCAACAGAGCAGCCTGTTAGGATCTAGACATTTCCGATGTTTCTGTCTTGTACGATGTTGATGAGCCTACGGTTCGGAGTCTTAATGGTTGCAGGTTGCTGATCAGATTCTTAAACATGTTCCAAATGTTGAGCTGATCAGATTCTTAAACATCGAGGTGAGTTTTTCTTTTAACCATTTTTGAACTGAAACACATATATTGATGAATACATTGAGCTACCATTTGAACTAGGCTATATGCACTTGTGCATATAGGTGGGTTGGTTGGTGATATCGCCAATTTTAGCGTCTCTTTCTTGACATTTTACTTCAAAGTTTGTGCAAGTGTTCGGTTTCGATCGTCGTCTCGGTTAAAGTTTAAATTCCTCGTTTGTCGTCATCGAGGTGAGTTTTTCTTTTAACCATTTTCGAACTGAAACGCATATATTGAAACGCATATATTGATGAATACATTGAGCTACCATTTGAACTAGGCTATATGCACTTGTGCATATAGGTGGGTTGGTTGGTGATATCGCCCATTTTAGCGTCTCTTTCTTGACATTTTACTTCAAAGTTTGTGCAAGTGTTTGGTTTCGATCGTCGTCTCGGTTAAAGTTTAAATTCCTCGTTTTTCGTCATTGAGGTGAGTTTTTCTTTTAACCATTTTCGAACTGAAACGCATATATTGATGAATACATTGAGCTACCATTTGAACTAGGCTATATGCACTTGTGCATATAGGTGGGTTGGTTGGTGATATTGCCCATTTTAGCGTCTCTTTCTTGACATTTTACTTCAAAGTTTGTGCAAGTGTTCGGTTTCGATCGTCGTCTCGGTTAAAGTTTAAATTCCTCGTTTGTCGTCATCGAGGAATAATTCAAGATCTTATTTGATTAACATAGATATCCTATTTTTGTGGTTGCAGATCGATTGGGCGTGCAAAGCTAAGAATGGAGCTCATAACGAAAGAGAAGACCCGGAACACCACTTACCATTACCAATGTTTTAGTTTACAGACTACATTGAATTTAGTTTACAGATTTGAGATGATATTGTATTAAAGACAACAGTGTTTTGTAATGGTTTTTGCATATGAATTATCAATGTTTTTTAATAGGTTTTTATACAGATTTTTTGTATTTTTAATTATTTTTTTTAACGTTCCGTCGGTAATCCGTCTATAAACGTCGCTGTCACGTAGTTGTCGTTAATCCGTCGCTAAAATCCGTCGGTAATACTGATCGTCGATAAATAACGTATCGTTGGTATTCCGCTGAAAATAATAAATAAATAAATAACTATTTTCGGGGGAATATTCCTTCGAAAATCCGCCGACATATTTCGCCGAAAGATTTTTTTAATAAAATTAAATAAATTAATTAAGTACAAATAAAAATAAATAAATAACCATTTTCGGCGGAATATTCCGCCGAAAATCCGCCGCAAATAGTTAAAATTAATTTTCTTAATTAATCAAATCATTTAAATTAAAAAAAAATCGGATCCGTTTTCGACGGCCAAATCCGCCGAAAAATCCGCCGAAAATCTCAATCTGCCGAAAATGCCGCCGAAAAAAATGATTTGCGGCGCCCCTGTTTCCAGCCGACCAAATCCGCCGAAAACGACGATTTCCGGCGGATTTCCGGCGGATTTGGCCGTCGGAAAAGGTCGAAAATTTTGTAGTGTTGGCATGCTAGCCTTGCATGAGATAAGGCTATGTTTATAATGCATTTTATGAAAAAGACATGTATTTTACATGTGGCATATGAAAAATTTTGTGCTTGTGAAAGTATGGCCATGTTAAATACCCGACATGGTATAAGAAATGAGGACGTCTTGCAAACGGGCCTTAGGGGGAAGATCCTTCGCGCAACCCCAGGGGGAAGATCCTTCACGGAACCCCAGGGATCTAGGATCCTGTTGAGAATGTTTGACATATTTATACATATGAGATCTCGCACTAAAAGAAGATGATGTTTTTATAGAAATGGTTTTATGCATCAATGTTATTATGCATAATTATGAGAAGTGTATTGAGTTGTTATTCTATGCACTAAAACCATATATTTTATGAAAGATGATTTCTTCATGAAAACATAACTGCTCGCTAAGCTTAAAACTTACGTATTCCATATATGTATCTCAGGTAAGATCAGGATAAGACATGAAGGGATCGCATGAAGAGTTTTAGTTCTTAAAATAGCCATTATAAATGTTAGGCTATTGAACTGTTGCACGAACGCTTCCGCAGATGTAAAGGTTATGATGTTATGGAGAGAAAAAAAATGGGGCGTCACACCTTTCAATTGAGATCTTGCAAGAAACTACACAATGATAAATCACAAATTCAAAGATTAGATTTACAAAAGTATATTGCTTAAATAATGTTATGGTGCGAAATAACAATAGATTTCATTTGAAAGCAACATTCATATTGTTTTGTAAAGTTTATAATCGTTCCGATAGTCCTCCCGCTCCAACTTGAGGGGGGATGTTGAAGACCATTCAAATTCAAATTTAAATTGTATTAATCTTTTATTTTTCTAGCTAGATGATTTTTAGTCAATTTATCATCATTTCCTTCTTTACCTCCTGATTCTCCTCCCTTAATTCCCGTCCTCTTTATGATGTTTCCTTTTTCTTCTTTCTGTATTTTAGGATGTTATTGTATATCTCTGTATATATACACCTTATGTGAATGAGAAAAGTAAGTTGAATATCAAATCAATTATTGAATTCTCACTTGGTATCAGCTTGAATCGATGCTTTCCTTCAAGACCTGTTCATCTGTTTTCTTCTTATTTTCATTCACTTTTCTTTCTTCCTCCATGACGAACTCCAGTTCTGATACAGTTTTTGAACCCATGACAGTCACAAACCCATCTCATAAGACTGATCCTTATCTGATTCATCCATCCGATAGTCCTACTGTTGTTTTTTATTCTCCAATTCTACAGGGAGATAATTACGGTTCATGGGTTCGAGGCATCTCAAAGGCACTGAATGCCAAAGGCAAGTTCGGTTTTGTCGATGGATCTCTTCCTCCACCAACTGATCCAATCGACTTGAGTTATTGGAAACGATGTGATGATTTGGTTGGTAGTTGGATCTTGAATTCTGTTAGTCAAGAAATACGTCTCAGCTGCATGTTTGCCGACTCTGCGAAAACCGTTTGGAACGATCTAAAGGTAAAATTTTCTCACTCAAACGCTCCAAAAATTTATCAAGTTCGCAATGCTATTTCTTCTTTAAGGCAAGAAGGTCTTCCCCTCCAAAGCTATCACACTCGTCTCAAGGCTTTGTGGGACGAATCTGATTCTTTAGCCCCGACAAAACCTTGTATTTGTGGGGCTCACAAGTTCCTTCTTGAAAGACAAGAACGTGACCGAGCAATGGAGTTTCTTCAAGGTCTCCATGATCGGTACACAAATCTTCGTAGTCATATCTTGTTAATCGAGCCATTTCCCTCGGTTCAACGAATTTTCAACTTGGTCAAACAAGAGGAAGAGCAACAAAATATTAATGCACATCCAAACATTCAAATTGATGTTACTACTCTTCATGTTGGGATATCTAATTCCAACTCTCAACGATTTCATCATAAACGTTCAAGGCCTTTTTGCGAGCATTGCAACAAACACGGCCACACTTTAGCAAGTTGTTATCAGATCCATAGTTTTCCTCCAAAGAATCCAATCAACAATCCACATAATCGTGCCAATGTTGCTGCTAATGTTGCTTCTCCACTTCAAGTTCCACCAAACCAACAGGTTCTCAACAATGTTCAACAACCTCCTCTTCTCACGGTCGATCAATATAATCGTCTTCTTGCCCTCTTAACACCGCCAGAAGAAAACACGAACATGACACCATCTATCAACATGGCAGGTAAATGTTTAACTTTATTATCATATTCATCCTCTTGGATTGTTGACAATGGTGCTACACACCATGTCACTTGTTCATTGAAATCTTTTAAGTCGTATATTCCGGCTCTTCATCCCATCTCCGTACACCTTCCTGATGGGTCTCATGCATTAGTTAAACATATAGGTGAGGTTGCTTTTTCACCCACCTTAATTCTTACTAATGTATATCACATACCTGAATTTAAATTCAATCTCATCTCTGTTAGCCAACTCACTAAATCACTAAAATGTTCGACATTTTTCTCACCTTACTCATGCTATTTTAAGGACCAACAAACGAACCAAGTGATTGGTCGAGCTAATCTTGAAGCCGGTCTTTATCATCTACCGACTTCATCAGACGTAGTTCTTTCAATAAAGTCCCCCTTCGATCTATGGCATTGGAGACTTGGGCATCCTAATTCCGAGAAATTTTGTTTCTTATGTAGGCAATTTAGTTACATTAGTTCGAATAAATCTGATGAATGTAAGGTTTTCCCGATGGCAAAACAAACTCGTTTATCTTTTAATAAAAGTAGTATTTCTTCTACTTATTGTTTTCAGATTATCCATTGTGATATATGGGGACCATTTCCTACACCTTCTTCAAATGGATCGAAATATTTTCTCACTATCGTCGATGACTTTTCTCGTTGCACTTGGCTTTTCTTAATGCGTCATAAATCTGAAACATTGAAATATCTAACTTATTTATTCAATTTCACAATCACTCAATATCTAATGCGCATTCACACTATCAACACGACTAAACGAGATAGTTGTCCTCCACGTTTCCAAACTTTTAGATCAGATAATGGTTCTGAGTTCCTATCAAAACCATTACAAGAATGGTTCTCTACTCATGGCATCATCCATCAACGGACATGTGTTTCCACACCCCAACAAAACGGTGTTGCCGAAAGAAAACATAGACACCTACTCAATATTGCTAGGGCATTACGATTTCAAGCTCAACTTCCTATTGAGTATTGGGGTGAATGTATCTTAACAACAACATTTCTAATAAATAAATGGCCTACACCACTTTTACATAATAAAAGTCCACATTAAATTATTTTGGGTTCCGCTCCTGATTATCAACACTTAAAAGTTTTTGGATGTCTTTGTTTTGCAAGGAACACCAATATAAACACCAAGTTTGATCCTAGAGCAAAACTAGCCGTATTCCTTGGTTATCCGTTTGGAAAGAAAGGCTATATTGTCTTAGATATTGAATCAAAATCATCGTATGTTTCAAGGGATGTAACTTTTCATGAACATGTATTCCCATTCAATGACATATCAAAATATTCACATAGTCCACCATCTTCTAATCTTTCTGATCAAGATTATTTTTGGTCATTAGAATCATCTCATGATCCATTAATCCCTTCCACATCCATCTCATCTCCATACCCTATTTCCTCTATGGACAATAATGGATCACATTCATTCTCACCACTTTACTCACCCTCACCTGCTAGTGAGCAACCGTTATCTTCTCTTGAGCCACAATCATCATCTAATGAGACTTTATCTAATGGGAACGAAGTTCATGATCCAATTACTCATAAAGATCAAGGTCGTATTCGACATCGTCCTACTTGGATGAAAGATTACATATGTGATATTAATTGTTGTACTGCATCTTCCCCTTATCAGCTGACAAATTGTTTATCTATTAAACAATTCAGTCATAACCATAAGGCGTTTCTCACTTCAGTCATCACTAATGATGAACCTCGAACATTCACCGAGGCAATGAAGCACTCTCACTGGCGTGATGCCATGGCTAAAGAAATGTCTGCTTTAGAATCAAATCGAACCTGGCAACTTACTCCTTTACCGGATGGTAAAAAGGCCGTAGGTTGCAAATGGGTCTATAAACTAAAATTTAAAGCAGATGGATCTATTGAACGTTATAAATCCAGACTTGTTGCAAAAGGCTACACCCAACAAGAAGGCATTGACTATCATGATACGTTTTCTCCTGTTGCAAAACTAGTCACTGTTCGAGTTCTCCTATCGGTAGCTTCTATTCATAACTGGTCTCCACACCAATTAGATGTAAACAATGCATTCCTTCAAGGCGATCTTCTTGAAGATATTTATATGAAAATTCCTCCGTGATTCAACAAAAAAGGAGAAACGAGGGTTTGTAAACTTAACAAATCTTTATACGGTCTAAAACAAGCGTCTCGTCAATGGTTTGCAAAATTTTCCGCTGCTCTCCTGGATGAAGGCTTTATCTAATCTCGTGCAGACTATTCTCTTTTCACATTCAAATCTTCAAAAATACAAATATTTGTTTTAGTCTACATAGATGATATCATAATCACCGGCAATGATAACACTTTTATTAGCTCTCTCAAAACTCGTCTCGAGACAAAATTCTCTATAAAAAATCTTGGTCGCCTCCAATATTTTTTGGGCATTGAAGTCTCACGTTCTACTGCTGGAATTTTCCTTGGACAAAGGAAATATATTTTAGATATCATAACGGACTCTGGTCTCACAAATGCCAAAATCTCCCCTTTTCCAATGGAACAACATCTTAAACTCACTACTTCAGGTGGTACACCACTTAAAGACCCCACATCATATCGTCGATTGATCGGAAGACTTTTATATCTTACTGTCACCCGACCTGATGTGTCTTTTGCTGTTAACTATTTAAGTCAGTTCATGCAACATCCAACTTCCACTCATCTTAACGCTGCACATCGTGTTGTTCGTTATCTTAAAGGTACCATTAATCATGGAATATTCTTATCCGCAACTAGTTCTTTATCTTTAAGTGGATACACAGATTCCGATTGGGCAGGATGTCCAACTACTCTCCGCTCCACTACAGGATATTTCACTATGCTAGGAGATAGTCCTATATCCTGGAAATCCAAGAAGCAACCTACTGTTTCTCGATCATCAGCTGAGGCCGAATATAGATCCTTAGCTAATCTCACTTCTGAAATTCAATGGCTTAGTTATCTTTTCAAAGATATAGGTTTTCCCTTTACTAAACCCATTATCATTTACTGTGATAATGAAGCAGCAATGCATATTGAAGCAAATCCTGTTTTTCATGAGCGTACGAAACATATAGAGTTAGATTGTTACTTCGTACGTGAGAAGATACTATCTGGCCTCATAGTCCCAAAATATATTTCTATCCAACCAACTTGCAGACATCTTCACAAAACAATTGGGACCAAATCAATTTCGAAGACTGTTTAGCAAGTTAGGCGTTCGTTCCGATAGTCCTCCCGCTCCAACTTGAGGGGGGTGTTGAAGACCATTCAAATTCAAATTTAAATTGTATTAATCTATTATTTTTCTAGCTAGATGATTTTTAGTCAATTTATCATCATTTCCTTCTTTACCTCCTGATTCTCCTCCCTTAATTCCCGTCCTCTTTATGATGTTTCCTTTTTCTTCTTTCTGTATTTTAGGATGTTATTGTATATCTCTGTATATATACACCTTATGTGAATGAGAAAAGTAAGTTGAATAACAAATCAATTATTGAATTCTCACAGTTGTGTTTATAGAGATTGATGGATTTATCCAGAAAGCCTTTGGTGATTGGGTAAGCATGTAGGTGTTGAATATATATATATATATATATGTGTGTGTGTGTGTGAGAGAGAGAGAGAGAGAGAGAAGTTAATAACTAGTGCAAAATTTGAATTCTTATTGATAGATAGATAAATAAAGAGAGATATCCAAGTGTGTGTTTCATCCATTTCTTGTTATCTCTTTTCTGCAAAAGCACAAAATTTGAATTTTTATGAATGAAAACATCAAGAGAATAACCAATTTAAAAAAGACCTAACAATCTGAACAAACCGAAAATCTTTACAGGCATGAGCTCCTCTGCTCTCTTTCCTAGCTTCAGCTGAATGCATGGTGATCCATGCATTAATCAAGAGGTTTTTCAACTCTATGGTCTCTAGCAAGGTCCGAGTTCCTTTACCTTGGGGGGGGGGATTCTTCTAATGCTTGCAACCAAAATTTTTCAATTATTATGAAGCTTTCCTATGTCGATCATACGCCAACTGCATTCTACATTCAATTTCCCAGCATCGCCACTAGAATTTGATCTAAAATGTGTTCGTACCTTGTTGCTGCCATTGCGTACACCAAGTTTCAACCCCTCAACTTCATTTCTCATACATTGGTATTGGCTTGTAATCATGAATCAACATTCATAATCTTTTATATATCAAAAAGACGTAATCTGATTTTAAAAACAGAATTTATGTAACAAGGATCCTATCAATTACTCCTGTAAAAAATAAAATATTTAACCAATTTTAAATTTTCTACCAATCACATCAAGGTTTTATGTATAAAACGAAAGTTGAGATTAAAATGTACCCTCGTGTATGAAATCATCTTTTAAGAACACCTCAACATAGGAAACTTCATGTTAAAAACATTTAAGAGTTCAAATATGAGATTCAAGTTTGGCATAGCTTAAGATGGTGATCGATGTATATAGTCAAATGAAATCAACAAATGAACTTACAACCATCACTCAATGTAAAGCAATTCATAGGTGTTTTGCTGCCAACTTTGAGCCTAGAACCTGCAATGAATTAAAGAATCATTGAATTGCCACACACATCCCCAACCATACCCGAAAATAGCAATAAGCCTTCCTTGACGAAATAGTTACTCAAGAACAAAGATGCACCATTTTTATAAATTCTCCCATATATCCCTGTCAAAAACCTAGATATCAAAGACAAATAATAAAAAAAAGTAATGCTTCCCAGCAGAGCTGTATGCAGTCCCATTTATGCCCACTGAATCAAGGCACCATGTATCTGTTATGGAACCATTTATGGAATTGTATAAGCCACTTACATCTATTTTCCCATTTTCAAAAACCTTATAATGGAGTAATGTCATGAAATTATGTAATAACTACTTTCCACTATATTACTTACACATATACAATGGCCAATGTAGAAATACTTCTCAACACATTATGTTTGAACAAACTTCTCTTGGTGTTAGAGATTCTTATAACAATTTTTAGTTTTTAATTTGTCTATGGTACCACAGTTAAGATATCGGTGTTCAACTTATATAATAAGAATCCTAGCAAAAACCATGATAAATGTGACAATTTTCGAGTTATATATCTGTTATATATGATTATTAATCCGCCATCTTAAGTATAACTATTAATCAAGATTGGTGTACTAATCAAAACCGTTTAGAATACCCTTCAATAATTGATAAAAGTAAGAACTTCCATACACATAAGTACCAAACTAATGGCAAAAATGTAACTTTAACTCAGAAATTAGCCAAAAATGTAATTACTTTAACTCAGATTTACATCTTGCGAATGAAAACATACGAAACCCTTAGTCCGAGAAAAAAACTTGATGGTGATTAACAAAAACGATGGAATTGATGGTTAAAATAAAAGCAAAAATCAAGCACAAAAATGATTAGGGCTCATCTGATTAACAACGACCGAAGGAACTGTCTTAAAGAATGAAAATGAGGATTACTAGCAATCAAACATGAAAATGATTATCGTGTTATGCTATGAGAGGTAAAGAGGAGGGTGACGTCGAGGAGGAGGAGAGAGAGAGACTCCAGTGAGATGGAGAGGCGTGGGCCATGGGCTTTATCTGATTTAGAGTTTATCTATTTTGGGGGGAAATCAAATTTTTTTAGGAAGACTGTCAACATATCAATCAATGATTGATTATCATATCATTCAAGGATTAATCTTAGGGATTACATCAATCAATTTAAATTAATTGTAATAATATATTAGTACTTTTAGCCTTTAGTTTCCTTTCTTATGTAAATTCATTTTTCATATTTCTTATATAAATAGGTTGATATTATGAATACAATTCATCAATTGCTCAAAGCTTTATATGGTATTAAAGCAAAACTCTATCTCACAACAGATTTTTTTTCTTCTAATCACTCATCATGTCTGATGATACATTGGTCTCCAACACCAAAGTCGAACCCATCTCCAAAACATAATCCTATGCCATTCATCATTCCGACAACCCATCCACCATTCTCGTTTCTCCGCTCTTAATCGGGGACAACTATGGATCTTGGAGTCGTGCAATCACCATGGCGCTTCGAGCTAAAAACAAGTGGGGTCTTGTTGATGGCTCTCTTCCAATTCCAAAAGAAAAAGAAGAGATTCACTATTGGGAACGTTGTACCGATTTGGTAAGTAGTTGGATTCTCAACTCGGTCTCCCAGGACAATCGTCCGAGTATCCTGTATGCTGACACTGCAGCGCAGATTTGGCTCGATCTAAAGGATCGTTTCTGTCAATCAAATGCTTCTAAAATTTATCAACTAAAACTATTCATCACTGCCTTGAAGCAACAAGGCATGTCTGTTTCATCTTATTTCACACAACTAAAGTCACTATGGGATGATCTCACATCCATCCTTTCCGTTTCTCTATGTATATGTGGAAATGCCAAAAGCATTATTGATCAGCAACACCATGATCGTGCTTTGTAATTTCTGCAAGGACTTCATGACAATTTCTCAGCAATTCGTAGCCAAATTCTCTTGATGGAACCTTTTCCATCTGTTCAACGGATCTATAATATGGCCCGTCAAGAAGAGAAACAACAAGAAATAAATGGTCAAACATCTCCGACCATCGACTCGGCTGCTCTTCAAGCTTTTAAAACGCCAAATCGCCATCCTGGAAAACGACAACGTCCTTTTTGTGACCATTGCAATAAGCATGGACACACTCTCGCAACAAGCTACCAAATTCATGGATATCCAGATAAGCAAAACAAAAAATCAGTCCCACATGTGACCCCTACCGCTACTACTCCACCACCATTAACATCTGATCAGTACAACAAAATCCTAGCACTTTTGGCTAAAGGGGAACCTGATGGACCATCCGCTCATATAGCATGTACTATTTTAACTTGTATTTCTCCTTGTTGGATCATTGCTTCTGGAGCATCGAATCACATCTGCACATCCTTGTCTTTATTTTCTTCATATGTACCTGTTCAAAATACTTAATTACCTGATGGTTCTCAGGCGCTTGTAACTCACACAAGCACCATTCATTATTCTCCGTCGCTCATACTACAAAATGTCTTTTATATCCCCCCTTTTAAATTTAATTTACTCTCCATCTCACAATTAACGAAGTCAAGTAATTGTGACATCATTTTTTCTCCTGTTGCTTGTTCTTTTCAGGACCGAGCAACGAAAGCGATGATTGGTCGGGGTAGTGTTCGACATGGGCTCTATTATCTTGCTGCTCCAACATATTTAAATTCTGTCTTTTCATTCCAGACTTGTAATAAGTTTGATGTATGGCACGCTAGGCTTGGCCATCCATCAAAATCTCGTTTTCAATTTCTTATTAGGAATTTTCCAAGTATTACTACTTCTAATGATTTCATTTGTGATGTATGTCCACGGGCTAAACAATGAAGACTTTCTTTTCCTCAACGAACTACATGTTCTTCTCATTGTTTTGAATTAATTCATGTTGATATGTGGGGTGCTTGTTCCATACCATCACATAATGGTTCTCGTTTTTTTCTTAACTATCGTCGATGATTATTCCCGCTGCACATGGATATATTTAATGAAAAATAAATCTGAAACCTTTCATATGTTAACTCATTCCTTCAACCAAGTTAATCGACAATTTAAGATACACATATCACAAATCAATTCTGGAAATGGAGGAATTTTTCTCCCTCAATTACAAACAATTCGTTCCGACAATGGAACTGAATTTATTTCCAAGCAAATGCAGGCTTGGTTCCATGACCATGGAATTATTCACCAACGCAGTTGTGTTGCGACTCCCCAACAAAATGGGGTTGTTGAACGAAAACATCGTCATCTCCTCGATGTTGCTCGAGCATTACGTTTTCAAGCCAATCTACCACTCTCTTTTTAGGGAGAGTGTATACTCACTGCGGCATTTCTTATAAACAAACTTCCTATGCCAGTGCTTCAATATCGGTCCCCTCATCAAATTCTACTCGGTACCGCTCTGTCTTACTCTTCTTTACGGGTTTTCGGTTCATTATGTTTTGCTAAAAACATGCACATTCATCATAAATTTGATGAAAGAGCTAAACCTGGAATATTTATTGGTTATCCTTTTGGACAGTAAGGATACATAATTTATGACATGAAAACACGACACATATATGTATCACGTGATGTCATTTGTCATGAATATGTTTTTCCATATCGAGATATGCCTTCATCATTCCTTAACCAATTAATTTCTATCACACCTCTTGGTGATGAAGGCATAATTAATCATTCTCTTCCAATGGCCAATAATCCATCTTCTGATACTATGGCATCAACTATGGAATCTCAAACTAATACTTCATTTTCTGATACTATGACACTAATCATGGAGTCTCAACACGTTCCACAGGTTCAGGAACACGATACCACTTCATCATCTCTGTCCGACCATAATCCTACCGTTGAAGACAATCAACAGTTGCCAAATAATACTCCACCTCGTGTTCGACGTCCACCTTCTCATTTAAAAGATTATATTTGTAATCATGTATCTTCTTCTACCGCTTTTCCTTTAGCGAATTATTTCTCTTTATCTTGTTTTCGCAACACTCATCGCACTCTCCTCTCCAATATCATTTAAAATGATGAACCACGCTCTTACTCTCAAGCCGTGAAATCTATCAAATGGCGTGAAGCCATGGCAAACGAAATCCATGCTCTCGAAACCAATAACACTTAGTCTTTGTGTTCACTTCCCCCAAATAAAACAGCCATCGGTTGTAAATGGGTTTTCAAAATCAAATATCATTCTGACGGTTCAATTGAACGTTACAAAGCACGTCTCGTCGCCAAAGGATATACTCAAGTTAAAGGCATAGATTTCCATGATACCTTCGCACCCGTGGCTAAGCTCGTCACGGTACGTCTTCTTCTTTCTATTGCCTCAATTAAAAATTGGTCTCTCTATCAACTTGACGTCAATAATGCATTCCTTCAAGGTGATCTCAATGAAGAAGTTTACATGAAACTTCCTCCTGGCTTTTCCTGTAGAGGTGATACCCGGGTTTGCAAATTAAACAAATATATTTACGGACTCAAACAAGCTTCCCGTCAATGGTTTTCTAAATTTTCTTCAACCCTTATCAATCATGGTTTTCACCAGTCTATTTCTGATTATAGCCTTTTTACTTATCACCGTGTTAATACCTCTGTGTTTATTCTCGTATATGTCGACGATATAATCATTACCGGAAATGATGACACGACCATTTTCAAAATAAAACCGTTTCTTGCTCAATCTTTCTCAATCAAAGAACTTGGCACCCTTCGCTACTTCTTAGGGATTGAGGTTTCACGTTCCAAGAAAGGCATTTTTCTATGTCAACGTAAATATGCCCTTGATATCTTATCTGATGTTGGTATGACTGGTTCTCGTCCATCTCCATTTACTATGGAACAACATCTCCACTTAAGACCTACTGATGGGACTCCTCTTTCGGACCCCTCTATTTATCGACGCCTAATTGGTCGTCTTCTTAACCTCACGGTAACTCGGCCTGACATTCAATATGCCATAAATACCCTAAGTCAATTTATGCAAAATCCTCATTCTGCTCATTTTGATGCAGCTAAATGTGTTCTTCGTTATCTCAAAGGTACGGTTGGCAAGGGTCTTTTCCTTTCCTTTCTGCATCTAGTTCTCTTTATTTAGTCGGATATGCCGACTCAGATTGGGCTAGATGTCGTACTACTCGTCGCTCGACCACCGGGTACTTTGTCATACTTGGTTCCAGCCCAGTTCCTTGGAAAACCAAGAAACAACCCACTATCTCACGTTCATCCGCCGAAGCAGATATCGCTCTCTTGCCGGACTCACATGTGAATTACAATGGTTATGTTATCTTCTTAAAGATCTTGGACTCCCAATCTCCCAACCGATTCCAGTTCATTGTGATAACCAAGCTGCCATTCACATTGCTTCAAACCCAGTCTTTCACGAACACACTAAACATATTGAAATTGACTGTCATTTCGTCCGTGAAAAAATTCAAACCGGTCTCATTACACCGTCCTTCGTACGTTCGCATGATCAATTGACAAACATCTTCACCAAACCATTCGGAGCAGATACATTTAGTCGACTACTTGACAAGTTGGGTATTCAAGACATCTTCTTTCCCTCTCCAACTTGAGGGGGGTTGTCAACATATCAATCAATGATTGATTATCATATCAATCAAGAATTAATGTTAGGGATTACATCAATCAATTTAAATTAATTGTAATAATATCTTAGTATTTTTAGCCTTTAGTTTCCTTTCTTATGTAAATTCCTTTTTCATATTTCTTGTATAAGTAGGTTGATATTATTAATACAATTTATCAAATGCTCAAAGCTTTATAAAAACAAAAGAGGGAAATTATATATATATATATATATATATATATATATATATATACAATCATTTGTAAACCTTCTAAATGTTACAAACAATACAAACCCATCTACGCAATCCAAATTTTTGATAAACGGTTGAGGAATTTTCGGATTTAAATTTATTAAGAAAATAGGGAAAGGGTAGTTTGAGAATAATTTTTAGGTATTTTAAATTTAAATTTTATTAATTAATTTGAATTTATCTAATTATGGTTACAAGATTTCTTAATTTTCTCCATATTTAACTCAATCTCTCTCTCTCTCAAAAAATCCGGCCACCAGCACCATCACTTCGCCGACGACCGAGAACCACCACGGTTCTCCACTACTCCATTCGACGACCGCCGTGCGTCGCCACCATCTGCCAGTAGCCTCCTTCGCCACCCCACGTACCGTGATCTCCTCCCTCGAATCTCTGATGACTTGCCCCCGAATTTTGTGAGTTTATGAATTTTCAAGTTCATACAATATTTGTTCAAGTTTCATAAACTGTTTTTTCGAAATTTTCTAGTTTCATAAACGGTTTCATATATTTTCATAAACGGTTTCATATATTTTTCTTTCATATGAATAATCATATTTTTAAGTTTCATATATTTTTCTCCCATATGAATATTCAAATTTTTTCGAAATAATCATATATTTTTTAAGTTTCATATATTTTTCTCCTATATGAGTAATCAGATTTTTATGTTTCATACGTTTTATCCAATAGGAATAACGTGAAAATTTTAAAAAAGCATTTTATGAAACCAAAAAGACTTGAAACTTTCGAAAAAACAATTTATATAAGAAACTCGAAAAAATTATGAAACTCGTCGGAAATGGGGAGGTCGCCGGAGTGGGAGGAGGTCGTCAGAAGTGGGAGAATGTCACCGGAAGTGGATGGTGGATCGTGAGAGAGACGGGGGGGGGGGAGGGGGAGATGGAGAGGGAGAGATAATTAAGGAAGTTGATTTTTTTCTAAAAATATGAAATTTATAAAAAGACATAAATACTCTGGTTTGTATTATTGTAACCTTTAGAAGGTTTGTAAATGAAGGTGTCTCTCTCTCTCTATATATATAAATAGATTTTTTTAATTGATGTAAATGTTATATTTTATTTAATAAATTTTTTAATTAAAGTTTTAATTTAATGTATGTATGGATTAGTTAGGTTTTATTGAATTTTGTGCTACTATCCAAGAAATAGACCGATGTATCTATGCATTTGATGAAAAAAATCATATAAAAATATATTTCAATTAGTTCTCATGAGTTTGTAACTTTTTTGTTGGTCTTAATCTTGAAGTTTATAGCTCTTGATGGTCGTATTAGACTTACTGATTATTAATAAACTGTATTGGACATTCATGGGTTTTAGTAGTTCTTAATGAACTTGGTTGAGCCTTGATGGGCTTTAGCAACTCTTAAAGCCCAATAAAACTCATTAGTGTCCACTAAGAATCCATTAAAGTGCAATAAAACCGATTAAATCTCGATAAAACTCAATAAAGCCCAATAATGGGATCAATAAGACTGCTAAGACCCACTACAACCTATTAAGAACCACTAAAGCTTATTAAAAACCATTATAGCCCAATAAGACCCTTTATAACCGATTAAGGCCCAATAACACCAATGGTGACTTATTGCGTGTTTGTATGCAGGTATGTACTACATATATGTATGTAGTGTGTATTGGGATCAATAAGATCACTAAGATCCACTAAGAACCTCACTTGACATTCATGGGTTTCCATGGCTCTTAACAAATTGTATTGGTCCTTCGTATGTGGGTGTGGGTGTGGGTGTGGGTAGTCGATGTATGTATGTGGTGAACTTCAGTTTTTTTAATAAATTGTAATAGGTCTTGATGGTTGTATTAGACTAATTGGTTATTAATGAACTGTATTGGACATTCATGGGTTTTAATGATTCTTAATGAACTTGATTAGGTTTTGATGGGCTTTAGTGATTCATATGTATATACACACATATGTATACACTATAATACCCATTGTGTTTATAAAGGTGAACATATGTGTATATATTTATTTAAATAATATGTATAATGCAAAGGAAAAAAAAAGAGAAAAATATGGTAATTAACATGTTGATGTACGTATGGGTTTAAAAAGAAAAGGGTAAAGGAATGACTTTTGTGGGTTGAATTTGGATTTAGGCCATTCTTGAGGGGTTAAAATTGCATAACCCATATTAAGTTTCCAATTTAGAATTGGATTAGTTTTTGATTTAGGATGCAGTTAATCGGCTTATTTTTTTTACCCTAAACCCTTTTCACCTCGTCTGGATCTCTAGAGAAAATTCACCAACGGTTTGAGAGGAATCGTTTTGGAACGAAGGAGGAGAATCAGTGATGGAGGCAAGAAAGGTTTCAACGATCATCTTCGTCTTGAGGTAAGCCCCATCGATGCTCGAATAAACGTGTTTTCTTATTATCTGGGTATGCGTTTATAGGATTATTCGGGGTGTAAACGAGTCTTTACGGTGGCTCGAAAGTCACCGTTTCGGTAAAAGGAATCAATGGCAGTAGCGGGGTTGGTTAGAATCATCCTTAGAACCCCAATTTCTGCCCAATTGCATCTCGAAAATAGTCCTAAAAATTGCCTACGGTTAGTACGTTTAGTTACCGTTAAGTATCGCCATGAGAAGTGGTGAATAGCCAAGAAAACGGGCCACAACGACTAATATTTCGGTCAAGTTTGTTGCTGTGTTTTATGGTCGTATGAGAGTCGATTCAGTTCTGTTTGGGGCTGCGTAAATGAAAGCAAATATCGGCTATATAATTTTCGTGTTACATGAGTATGTATGTGTGTATATGTAATAGTTTGGTTTTGTTTCTTTTCCTCTTTCCATGGGGATAGAAACTTACTTTATTTCTATTTTTTCCCCTTTTTGCCTATTGTTTTGTTCTTATTTAGTATAGGAGGGTATTAGGATTTAGTTAGTTTAATTAGTTTTATTTATGGTTGTTAAATCGAATTTGTCTCGTTATACCATCAAGTCGTCAAGTAGGATTAATTATAGGTTTTGGGTATTTTTAGGCCGGGAATAAACGAGTAGACGCTTGGTGATCGATAAGTTTGGTGAAGTTTTAAGGTATGGATTGTTAAATCTTTTCATTCCTTTGAATTGTTTACATAAGTTTTCAAACTCTTAAGCTTCCGTTTAATTCGAATTACTTGATTCATATTTATTCGGTTTGTTCACTCTGTATCGTCCTTCACTCGTAATTGTTCATTATCACACATCCTTGTAAAATCGTCTTGTCCTAAACATATATTTATGATGTCGAAATTGGTAAATATTTTATGGATTTCTTACCTTCTTTTTGTTGGTATTTGTTGATTCGATTTGTATGTGTGTAGGTATATATATATATATATATATATATATATAGGGTTAGGTTCTTTTGTTAACCCTTGTTTTGTTGTTTGATCATTTGTTATGTTTATAACGAAAGGACATTAACGTTCAAATCTATAATGTTTATCAATATTCAATTTTGAAGTGAAAAATGAATGAACAGTGTAAAACTCAAAATGTTCATAACGAAGATGTAAAACTCTCTGTAAGATTGCATAAAGAAGTTTTAACCTGGATCCCATTTTATCTTATGTTCATCTTTGTGAAGACGTTCAACATAATTGAATTTTTGGTTTTAATGAATTCCGCATGAACTAAATAATGTAAACAAATCGAAAACATTAAAAAAACTTACCAATACAAAATTTGTTGGTTGATTCGAATATATCAACGGTGCATATACTGTTATTCTCATTTTCGAGTTGATGGTTTACGAGTTGGTTTTGCATTCCTTCATCCATATTCCGTGTTCTCGGATTCGACAAAGTTTCATCAATCGCACTTCCATCGACGTCGTTATGGAGGACGAAAATCATAATGTCGGAGGACGTTGTTGAGTTCATTGTCGGGATGTTCACGAAATTCTCTGAATTAAAATTAATACCGTATGAAGTTTTTGAAGACAACCACTAGCGATTTTGACAAACATATATATTAAAAACTTTGAAAATATTCATATGATTTTAACAATTATTTTGAAAATCGGAAAAATCATGAATTCATAACCTACGTTATAATCAAGGAGGATTCATTCGTGTAACCTCCAAGCAAATAAATGAAATATTATGTACTTATGAAATGACCTCTCTACCCTTTTGTATTAAAGATACAAAACATGAAAACAACAACCAAAGATGCATTTCTATTGGTTGAGCAAAGTTCATAAAGTTAACAACAATTTAGTGGTTAACAAATGATCATTTCTCTCTCTCTCTCTCTCTCTCTATATATATATATATATATATAGAGAGAGAGAGAGAGAGAGGTTACTTTGTTAACCTCAAAATTCATGTTAACTTTCTTAACCCTTTTTCAACCGATAAGAAAGTATTTTGTAATGTGGTGTCAATGTATGTCCAATAATTAGATATGGGTATGTGGAATTCTATTTTTTTGTAACATTTAATTATTGAGGAGTTACAAATATCATCTCTTCCTTGATTCTAGCCCTAAGTTTAAATGATAAAATTTTTGTAAGATTTTAGTATGAAATTAGTTTATGAAAATATTGTTGCATCATGAACATAGACAATCACAATATGAATCACAATGTTTTTAACGATGATGAGAAGAGAGTCAACGTAGATGTTTATTCGACAACGATTGATGAAGATGATGAAACGCAACTCGATCATGGTGAAGATTATACAAATAATAATACGGGGACGAATAAACATAGAGTTAGAAATATTGAATCCAAACAAAACGATTGTATGGTTAAGTTTTTTTAATGTGTTATAATGATTTATTTTAATAATTAGGTTCATGTAAATCACGAAAACAAATTTATGAGATCTTAATGTAATATGCTCGTATGGGTTTATAGTTCATGTGTGTTCATGCGTGGGTTTATAATTCATGTAAACAAATTTATCATATCTTCATGTAATCTAGTCGTATGAGTTAATAGTTCATGTGTGTTCATGTGTGGATAAATTGTTCATGTGAGTTCATTTGTTACATGAATGCTAACCAAAAGGACTATTGTATGCTTGTATATGATCATCGCGATTATGAACTTGAAGTTGAACATTTATGAACAATTTGATTATGAACATGTGTTGACCATTTACAAACAATTTGATTATGAACATGTGTTAAATAAATTTATCAGATCTTCATCTAATCTGGTCATATGGGTTAATAGTTCATGTGTGTTCATGTGTGGATAAATTGTTCATGTGTAGATAAATTGAACATTTGAACATGTGTTGTTCATCGTTAACCAATGTTAACCAATGTGTTAACATCAAATGAACTAATTAAATATTACACATGACCTAATTTCCACAAATACCCCTAACACTGATGTTCATTTCATTAAAAATTACACATGGCCCAATTTATAATTAATGTGTTGATTACATTTGATCTCATTCGTCGGTTTTAACATCAATGACTAATATTTTGGTTAACAAAGTTAACATTAAATATATGACTAACAAATGAACTCAACCCTATAAACACATACTATTTCACCTAATGAAACAAAAACAAAATTTCATAAGTATGATATTTCACCTCATGAAATCCAAACATAATGTTCATATATATATATATATATATGTGTGTGTGTGTGTGTTATTTCATCACATAATATCAAACACAATTTTTACCAGTAATCGGTTTCACCTCATGAAATCAAGCACAAGTTTTGTCTATTAGTTATTTCACCTCATGAAATCAAGCACAAGTTTTGTCTATGTGTTATTTCACCTCATGAAATCAAACACAATTTTTGTATACATGTTATTTCACCTCATGAAATTAAACAAAATTTTGAGAAACAAAAAACCCCAACTTTGAACAAAATCAGAAACCCATCTAGTATCGTAATAGTTGATTAGATCATCTAAATCATCTTCGTCGCATTCTAATCCACCGAAGATGCTAGAATCTAAAATGGATTATTGATTGATTTACATCCTATAAGCATTTGGAAACAAATCTGTTGATTTCCCCGCGAAGCCCCCGATCGTTGCTCTTTGCTCAACCCATCACCACGTTTCTCTACGAATTTGCTCCTCGAACACCTGGTGCCCAAATTTGTGATTCAAGAAAACTCAAATTATACATAAACCCAAACGTGATGATTGCAGGTCATGATGGGACTGTGTGTGAAAATCCTATTTTCGTGACTTGCAACTTGATATCGATTGGTGTTATCAGGGAACGATCAAATACAAAATTTAGATCGTAGCAGAAATTAAAACAAGTATGTAAAGATTTGAGGGCTTCGTACAGTCTGGATATCAAATGCCTTCACCTCCATCAAATCCATCTTCGAAAAATTCCATATCGACAAAATCGATAAAATTACCGGGGTATTACAACGAAAAAGGAAGGTAGAGATTTCTCCAAACCAGTTAAGAAAAAATTACCAGGGTATTACAGATCTGGATCTCGTTGGAAAGTCAGTGGCGATGGTGTTCCGATTCTCTTTGGGATTTGCTTTTGAAGGGTTGTGTTGGTGATTGTGTTGATGGATTGATAACTTATGGGGAGAAGATGAGGACGTGAGAGGTAGTTTTGATGTCTTAAATTACAAGTTTACCCTTAACAGTTTCAAAACTTTCACTAATATTACAAAAATGCCACCATATTTAATAACCATTGATTAAAACGCTTTAATGATTGAGATTAGTCCCTACGGTCCTTAACTTTTTTACGGTTCTCATTTGATTACCGTCCTATATATATATATATATATATAGGGTGCGTTTCTTTTGCAAACCAAACAATTTGTATAAACTATGCAAACCACTATTTTAGGAAACAATAGATATATTTATGGATAATGATTATGATTCATTAATAATGATTGTGATATATATGGAAAATGTTAAGTTTATTCATTATAATCATGATTTTAAATTAGGAAACATAATAAAATCATATATTCATTAGACTTGATGAACGACTAAGATTGGTTCACAAAGTTTGCACAATTTGACTGGTTTGCAAAAGATACGATCCCTATATATATATATATATATATATATATATATATATAGTTGGGCTCCGGTGAGAATTAGAGTTATGGCCGGTGAAAAAGTGAGAACAAAACCTTTATATACATTCAACGACCTTTATTTACCTATTTTTATAATCATGGTTGAAACTTTAATAGTTCATGCATGTAAAAGTGATTATATGTATATAAAAGTTCATGAAAGTTACTTAGAAGTTAAGATAAATTTGAAAATAAAGGCAGAGATGAATGTATTTGAAGGTAGATGAATGTAGTTGAGAGTACCAAAAATAGTTGAAAAAAATTAAGATTAAAAAGTCAACTCATCCAAAGGCTATGAAATGTTCTCACTATTATCACCATAACTCTTATTCTCACACGATCCCTTGTCTATATATATGGTTGAGTTCCGGTGAGAATTAAAGTTATGATGAGAAGGGTAAGAAGTGATCTCCACCCTTGGCTCAATCCTAATTAAAGATTAACACTAATGCGGTGCACCGAGATGCACTGGATCAATCCCTGTGATAAGCGCAAATTATGGCATGAGGTGAAATTAAAAGTGATCAAGGGTTCAGGTCCTTTAATTCTTACATTTATCACCTTAACTCCTATTATCACACGATGTTTAATATATATATATATATATATATATATATATATATATATATATATATATCACATCCAGCTTTTATATATAATATATATTTATATCATCATATCCAGCTTTGGGGATGGAAGATGACTAATATGAACAATAACAAATTTATGGAAACTTGTGCGAATGGGCAAGTGTCATGGAATCCATTGAAGTTATGATTTAAACATGGTACATAAAATATGCAATTACCACACAAGTCAACTAATAAATTAAGAAAATAACATTATTGAACAACTTTGGCTACCATCATTCCATCCTACCATCATTCCATCCTAACAATAATATTGTTATGACTTAATTCTATAATATGTGTTATATTATAAATTATTTAGGTTTTTATTTTTAAAAATCTTCAATATTTTAAAGTTATAATTGATCATAAAACATTAAGTATAAATTATTAATATATTTAAAAAAAATAATTTCTAGAATATTTCTAATATGTTCTTAACATTGTGAGCACAAGTGGTTTCTCTTATAAAACTTTGTGAGCACAAGTGGTTTCCAGAATTATGCCATTCTCATTATAAAACTTTGTCATGGAGTTTGAGGTGAACTCTCCTCCATTATCACTTCTTATTCTTTTAACACCTTTTTCAAATTGAGTTCGAACCATATTGCAGAAATTTATCAGGCATTCACTAGCATCAGATTTGTGTTTGATAAGATAAATCCAAACAGCCCTACTAAAATCATCCACAATAGAAAAAAATAGCGTGCCCTAGAAAAGGAGGGTACCCGATAGCATCCCCAAACATCACAATGTATCAAATCCAAACAATCAATAGTCTTAATTGAACTACTCGGAAATGACAATCTTGTTTGTTTTCTCTTATACAAGAATCACAAACCTTGTTATTTGGGCTATTTACGGAATTAGCCAGAAAATCAATTTGTCGAAGTTTTGAATCTGAGGCATGACCCAACCTTTTATGCCAAACTTCTGCATCTACCGAAACCGTCATGCTATCCCTTTACTTGTTGTCGGCTCCATGTAGTATAGACCATCACTGCTTTTACTCGTTCTAATCAGGGTCCTCGAGGGTAAGTCCTGCACAACACAAAAGTCCGGAAAAAAAGTCATGGAACAATTTATTTCCTTTGTCATTCGCATGAACGATAATAAGTTGCATTTGAAATTTGGAATATGCAGAACTTTCTCAATTTTTAAACCATTTGCCAAGGTGGATTTCCCAATCCCTTCAACAGGAACGATTTCTCTGTTTGGAATGACAACAAGCATTCCATTGTTATGGCATTTTCTTTTCGGCATCAAATCATCATTACATGCTTTATGTTTAGTAGAATCCGTATCTATTACCCATGATCTATTTATATTCGAATTACCGGCCATATTCATGTTGGGTGTCATCGTTCTAGACGACGTGTCGTCGTTGTCCGTCAAATGCTTGAGCAATTTAGCATATTGCTCTACTGTTAAACGAGGTATGAGACTTGATTCTATGTTGATATGTGCCACCCTAGGTATTTCCTTCTTCTCCAAAAAATGTCCTCCTCCACTGGTCGCTTCCCGCTTGGTTTTCAATGGCCACCATTCGGGGTAACATATTCACTTGAAACACCCAGCATGGTTGTGACCATGTTTGCTACAACATGTGTAATACAAATCCTCTCCATGTTAAGCATCATTTGGATGGTATCGTCCCAACTCCCGGTTTTGATTTGTTTCTACCTGTTTATTTGCACTACGACCATAAGAATGGGTTTGGAAAGTCATTGCTTCAGTAGTTAGTCTTCTCCCGGATGAAATTGTTCTTTGTTGTTCGTCTTCGGAAACCATGTGATAGGCAGACTCTAAGCTTGGTGTAGGCTTCATAGCTAAAATCTGAGTCTTGATGGTACCGAAACTATCGTCCAACCTCATTAGAAATTCATACAAGTGCTCCTTTTCCTTTGCTTCTTTCAACTTCTTCCCGATATCACATGTGCATTTTCCACAATTGCACTTTGGCATGGGTATAACATATTGAATCTCATCCCACAACCCCTTCATCTTGGTGTAGTAGGCGAACACCGAGGTCTTATCTTGATGGGTGAAGGTGAGAGTCTGTTTCAATTCATATGCTCGTGGTGCACACTTTTTTCCAAAATGTTTCTTCAAATCACTCTAGATCTGTTCTGCTGTGACAGCTTATTTCACGTTGTTCCGGATTTCTATTTCCATGGTTGTAGTGAGCCATCTTTTAATCATTGCATCGTTGCGTTTCCAGAGCATCCGGTTCGGTGATGCTTCTTCTAGAATCTTCATGGTTTTGTCGATGAAACCGATCTTGTTCTTGGTAGAGAGGAAATTCTCCATCTCTTGTGACCAGTCCATGTTGTTGTCATTCAACGGTTCGTTTACATGCACCTGTCGGGGGTAGTCGGATGGTCCAGCCAAGGCAGTGAGAAAGAGAGTGGCAATTTTAGGGTTTGAAGCAGATATTAATCACTGCTCTGATACCATGAAAACATTGAGGTATCATATATTTGATGATAGCAAAACAAACACGTACAAGGGGAATTTATACAAAAAGATACAACAAACTCTCTATATTAAGGACTATGATTAAGGGATTAGATGACTATGATTAAGGGATTAGATGATTATGATTAAGGAATTCAATTTTGTTTCTTATAAATTTAGTTTATATGTTTATGAAATGTATAGGAAAAAATAAAGATTGATACGGAGGAAAAAGAACCGGTGTAAAAAAGTCATGGACTTGTAAATGCATGATTGTGAAATCTAATTAGTTATGTAAAATAAATTAATTTATAATAAATATTAACTATAAAGTAAATAAAGAATATTGAGCCCATTTAAAAAGTATGAACCAATTTATAATTAAAAAATAATTTGGTTAAGAGGTCTAAATGCGTAAACTCAAAAGAATTTGAGTACCATAAATGAATATATAAATATCCTCTTGAAAGGTACAAGAAAATACCTAAAGTCCATCAACTCCTTATTGACCCTAAAACCAACATCTTGAAAAGGTAGAAGCAAATACCCTCATGTTTTGAGATGACATATAAATCCTAACTTTCATAGGAATACCTTTACTAGAAACCCCTAAAGAATTGTGGGATGTCCTGAAAGGGATAATCGGGAGTATTCATGAATATATACTTCCTGAAATAATCGTACAGTGGAATGAAACCCACTTACTCAATTACAAAAAGGTAACTGATTTCAACAAAGAAATGTTATATTCAAAACGCGTCTCAATCTCTGTGGCAAGAAACTCACAGAAGATGACATTATTCCTAACATTATTTCCACCTTTCATATATCAGTAAATATTAATGAACTAATATAAGTTGGAATGTAACATTTAGACAAACTCATCAACCTACTGTAAGTGGTTGAGAGACACAACAAGGTTCTTTCAAATAACAACACCAGATATGTCGGGACAAAGAAAATCCGGAGATCAATAATGAAAGTATTAGAGGTGGAACAACTCTAAAGAATAGTAAGTGAATGACAATTTCTCACACGACATCTATATACCACGTGGACAACACCGTGGAAAGGGTTATGGTCATGACAATACTTGGAAGGATTTTCCAATCCTTTGAGCAGAGATGCAACTACTGCCCAGTTGATATTGGATAGTCAAAGAAGAAATACGTTAATTACCAGTCATATCGAAAAAGAGGACAAGTTGAAAATGAACTATATCATATTATTTAAGATTGATTAAGCATAGGTTTCTTGGACATTTATTATAAGTATTAAAATTAATTTCTTTTGCTTAAGTAAAATCAAATATGTAACCATTATAGATGTAAAGAAATACATCTAAATAAATAACAAAACTATCAATATTCTCCGTTCCATGTAGGAATGTATCGAGGAGAACTTGAGTTTTTGTAGAATATTCCACACAATCTAAAATGATAGACAAATACTTATTTTATAATTCATCCAACCAACATACCTAGACGATGAACTGTCATTTTCTTGTTGGTACAAGATTAATAGAAACCTTGTAAATATATTCGTATCAAATGGAAATTATAATGGAAATGTGCATATATACATAAGTTCTAATGAATATGAAAGTAAACATATATCATGGAAACTAATGTGTGAAACTAGTAAATTATTGGGTTATCGAAACATTTTTTTTATCACCAATAAAGAACTTGAGGGCAATGACACATATATGTTTCAACTTGACCATGTAGGACGCCATGGTTATGACATAGTGTTAGATGTAAATTGTATTCAAGATTAAAAAGGGTCTGTATTGTAATTGTTGAAAAGTATGTGGGTGTATAATGTAAATAGTGTAAAGTGTTGACAATATGCTAAGGTCATGTTGACCATATATAAAGCAGGTTAATGTGTTGTAAGTCATAAACGAACACACACACATACAGAGTGATTACATCATAAGAACACACACACACACACAACTAATTGTAAAATGTACAAAATAGGGATATGACTTGATTTAGGTTTTTTGATCAATAAAGAAAGTGTTTCTTGATATTATATGTATCGATTAATAGCTAGAAACTGGAACTACATTTGGTATCAGAGCTACATTAGACCGAATTGACAGAAAATGGAGTCGTAGACTGAGTTCTTGATTTTTTTGAGTGATTTTTTATTTCAAAAGTGTTTTTGATTAAATTTTTGGTTGAAAAGTGTTCGTTTTTGCATTGAAATGAATTTGTGTGATTGATTTTCACTGTTAAACTGATTTTGATCACTTAATTTTGATTTTGGTAAGTTCTTGGTTCGACGAGTCTTATGCACAGTTTGATCATGGTTTTATATGTTTTAGTCTATTTTTGTGCTAATCATTGATTTGGATTGTTTCTAACACAAATCGTGAATATTCTTGTGAGTTTACAACTTCTAATTCGAGGATTGGATTGGGACTTGGACTAGATTTTGAGTTTTAGGATTGAAACTTAAAGAACTCGCAAGATCTGTTCTTTTCGTATGAAGAACTCGCATGCCTTAGAATTCGCAGAATCTTTCTTGAAATTTGTTTAAGTGCAGAATTCGTATATGGTCTTGTAAAGTAGGAATTCGCATATGTCCCTTATACAAAAAGTTTAAGCTGAAAATATTTCTAAGGATAGGATTTGTACAAGCTTGGATACGAGAAGTGTATAATTCGTACATGCCTATGTGCGAAAAGTAAAGAATTCGCATATAGAAGGATACTAATTGCTTAGAATTCGCATATATGTCTTATACAAATTCTTAAACATTTCGCATGATGTTTTGAAAACTTTTCTAAGTATAGATTTTGTATCGATGCGAAAAGTTTGTGTTTGAAAATTTTTGTAAGTGTAGATTTCGCATCTTTCTGTGATACGAAAAGCTTATGCGAAAAGATAATGCTCATATTTTTCTAAGTCAAGAATTCGCTTAGAGTGGTATACGAATTGTGAAGAATTTGTAGATAGCTATATACGAATTCCTTAGATTTCGCATAAAGGTACATACGAATTGTGGTGTTTTCACATATCTCTTGCATGTGAATTGTTTATGATGTGCGAATTCTGATCTTTTATGTACGAATTCCTCATGCCATACGAATTCTGATGTTAGTTTTTGTGCGAATTGCTTTCTAAAATATTGTGTAAGAATTCTATACTTAGAAATTTTTGGGAATCTGTTTTCTGAAAATTTTTAAGTCCTGCTTCTGTTAATTCTTTTTGTCGAACTAACGATCAATTCTAGCTTAATTCTTTTGTAGATTGTTAAAGATGTCTAAAGATCTACTTTCTATGGGGTCTCAATCAAAGCCTCCGGTATTATCAGTAAGAGAGTATGCTCAATGGAAGAGGCGAATGACTCAGTTTCTGAAACATAAAAACCGTGAGTAAATGAAGTCTATAACTGAAGGACCGGTTAATCCACAAGTCACTGTTCTCGGACAAGCAGCCACTGATACTTCTCCAGAGATTCCGGTTAGGTTCATACCTAAACCATATCAGTATTTCAGCGATAGAGAGAAAGAGCTGTACAAGATAGATGAAGAAGACATCATATATCTGATGATGGCAATCCCGAACGACATATATAATAGAGTAGATAGCAGAGATTCTGCTCAAGAAACGTGGGATGAGCTTGAGAGGCAATTTCAGGGAACTGATCGGTCCATTCAGGCTAAACTGAACCAGAGCATCAACGCTTATGAAGGTTTTCATGCTAAGGAGGGAGAAGCACTGATAGATACGTACAACAAATTTAACGTGATCTTGAATGACTTACGGAGGAACGGGATGAATGTAACACCCTAAAAATAGGGATAACAAAAACTTTCCAAAAGAGGAGAAGTGGTATATAATATGCCATAGCAAGAGCCTCCCAAAAAGGGGAATAGTACAAATAAGCCTGTTTAATCACATTTGTAATTTAATGGATAAATAAACAACAACCAACTAATCTAATTTCTACATCTAGAAGAGAGATTACAAAAGGGGTGTCATCTATAAACCCAAGGCTCCTCAAAATAGTCCAAGAGTCATATCCCCAAGCTCTCGCCCAAAGCATCTAAGCTTGCCTAGAAGCAGCGCCGCTAATACCTAAGATACACATCAACACCAAACAAGTGTTAGGCCAAAAAGCCTAGTGAGTTGCACAAGTAAAAACATGCCAGAAACAATTACAGTTCTTATCAGCAGTTAATCATTTAATCACGTAGATGTGGAGTCAACGGGAGCGACCCATATCTCCAAATCAGGTTCACCCAAAGAGGCAATGCACCTTGAAGCCACTTTCACTAGCAACCCAAAGGCCCGACACGCACCGGGGACTACCGCTTAGGAAATTCCCCGACGGCGGAGGTCTAGGCACATAGGAGACTACCACTTAGGAAATTCCCCAAATGTCACCCACCTACATTCCTATAGTGAATCACTGACTCGGTTCGTCCACATAATGCAAATAGGAGGTCTCAAGATGTGTTACAACCTAACATATTCGGATATCAATCATGAACACAACATTACCATCCTAATCATGCAATTTCAACACTTAACCCAAATATCAACCAAATCCATCACGAGAATGCAAGGTCGCCAAAAGGCATTCCAAGTAGGAATCATCAACATACCAAGATATACACATATAAATCATGGTAACTTTCATATACATAAATCCATAGGAAAATCCCCATATACTCGAATAATAAATATGAACATTTGAGAAATGCATTAATATCAACAAGTATTAGATAATGATGTGTATCTAGTTTTAACAAAGGTTAGTAAACTCACAATCTAGGTTTTTAGACCAAAACCTAGAAAAGTGTCAAACCCTAGAAGTTGGAGAAGATGAGACTTAAAGGTGAGAAAGGAGAATCTTGAAGAACATTTCAATGGGGGCACTTGGATGAAGCTTGATGATCACTTAATGCTCCCAACAACCCAAAACCCTAGCAATAAGTGTGTGTGTGTTTGGAATAATCAAAAATCGCCCAAAATGAGAGTTCTCCCGTTTTCTCGAAGTGAAAAGTGATAAAATGGGGTATTTTCGGCCAAGGGTTCATTTAATCCCCCTGCACCCGCTCACGACATTGCCCGGCGACAGTGACATTGTCACTGTCGCGTGTCACAATCGCGCGAAACCCTCCACCCTCGGTACACTTCCCGCGACCTTGACACCGCGATAGTGACAATGTCACAATCGCGTGTCATTGTCGCGCGGACTCCCCGAGCTACAGTACATCCCTCGCGATAGTGACACCGCGAGAGTGACCATGTCACAATCGCGAGTCACTGTCGCACCAGACTCCCAACACTCCGAAATTTGACCAGTTTCGATAACGAGCACGAGGTTTGAACAGTTAAAGATGGTAAATCAATTTAGATGACATTTCAACATATTAACCATCATAAAATACATACAGAGGCTCATATACTCACATAGGCACAATTAACGTATTTAAGAAAACAAATACTTACTTTATAAATTTACGGATGTTACAATCCTCCCCACCTAAATAGGATTTCATCTCGAAATCTCATTCTACAAAAAAACAAGTGAGGATAACGCTTCTTCATGTCATCCTCGGATTCCCATGTAATGTTAGCACCCCGATGGTGCTTCCATTGAACCTTAACCATCACCACATCTTTATGCCGCAATTTCTTCACTTTTGACTCTAAAATCGTATGCGGTTCTTCCACGCAACGATTCCCGTTATCCACCCGAATCTCGTACAAGAATTATGAATACTCAGAAACAATATCAAAGAAGTTTGCGAAATAACACTTTGATATTCAAAAGAACAGTAAACAAACAGTAAATATGATGAACAACTTGTAAACTTGTATTGAATGATTGAAATCACAAGATTACACACACAACCTCAATCTTGAAGAACAGACTCTTTCAAGACGAATTCTACTTCTCTAGAATTAGGAACTATGCCTTGAGGTTGATTCTCTCTAAAAACTTAGAATTAATAATCTCTAAACTATTCTATACATTCTATACATATACTGAATAAAAGATAAATACTAAACATAAAAAGATCTTCAGAATAATCTTCATAATTATCTTCAACTTTCCATGATTATCTTTAACCCCGATCTCTTCAGCATTATCTTCACATTATCTTAGAAGCAGCACTAATCACCTTGGAAGTATTAACATAGACTTGGCAGCATTAACTACTAAGCAGCACTAACCTCTAGCAGTACTAACTAGCCAAGCAGTACTAACTTTGTTCAAGCAGCACTAACTTTGACTAGCAGTATTAATTCTACTAGAAGTAGTAATACTTAGCAGTATTATCTTTGATATCTTCTGGCAGTAGTAATTCTGAACTAGCAGCATTAAAGACTTGATCATATTTTCAAATCCCAACAATCTCCCCCTAACTTGACTTTTAGAAGAAAAGTCAAGTTCTTCAAATCTGATCTTCAAGATGTTTTCAACACCTCAAATTCAGTTGCCCAAATTTGGATCTAGGCCCAAACTTTGATTGACAGTTCTTCTCACCATAATTTTGGCCATCTCTGAATCCTTTGTGCTTACTAGCTTGGCTTTTAGCATTCCTACTAGCTTCTCTTTGCTATGCTCATATATTTTGTCCACCAGGTAATATTTATGATAACATTTGTCAATGGTAATCATGTATACACCACAGTTTTCAAATAACGTCCAGTTATCTATCTTCTTAAATAAATACTCATTATTATGATCTTTAATCCTGTATGCTACTCTCTCTGGATCAAACATCATGCACAAGTATTCCATAGATACCTTGAGAAGATTTTATTCATTACCTTTTAACACAGGCTCATAGAGTTTAATCCCCACTTTGTACATTTCCTCTATATCTGCTCTTGAACAGCCTCTGATAACTCTCCCCTAGGTTGAAAATGCTTCAAATGAACCATCAGCTCTTTTGATTCTGAAAATATCCTTTCCATTATCTCTTAGAATGTCCCAAAAGGTGATCTCAGGAGCTTTCATGGAGATTGGAACAGCCTTAATGGGTTCTACTATAGTCATGTAGACATCCATATTCTCATCAGTTTGCTTATTGGACTGTTATGGATTATGCACTAGTTCTGCTGCAGTTTCTTCTCTTTCCTCCACTCTTGGCCTTTTAGACTGCTTTTTGGAAGCAATTGTCTTCACCCTCTTTCCAGATTTGGCTTCTACATCAACATTCTCATGTTCTTTCTTCATCTCTTCAGCTTTGTCCTTTGAGGGTGTGGTCTCCTTAGGGAATGGTTGTTGAATATTGAGGTCATGCCTCTCCTTCATTCTTCTCTCAGCCTCTTCCCTTTGAGATAAATCCCTTTGAAGCTTTGCCATCTCTTTCTTGTACAACTCTTCAACCTGATTGTATGCCATGTTTGTGAACATCTCCCCCTTAACTCCAATTGCACCTTTCAGGAAATTTATCATTTTTCTCCTTTCCTGGTTGGCCAAAAAGGTCTTGGAAGGTTGTCTTTTCTGCTTTTGACTTGACATTCTTTTTACTTAAAGTTTCTTGACCTGAGCTGCTTCTTGTATACTCTTCTGATATTTTGCATTTAGCTTTCTGGCCATGATCTTTGCAAGTTCTCTATCTGTCTCAGTTTGCAGTTGTTCCTCCTTTTCCATTTGATCTTGAAGCTGCTTTGCTATTTCCTCATCTAATTCAATCTGAGTCTTTTTCTTTGCAGGCAGTTCAACTTCAACCATCTTTTCCTTTCCTTTTCCCTTTGTATCCTTCAAGATTGCTTTTTCTTTTCCCTTCTTTAAGATCCCTCCTTCATTGATGACTACTCCCTTGGCCTTTTGACTAGTCTTAGGAGTATCATTCTTGCCTTTAACCAAAGTTTCTGCTATCTCCATTTCCTCTACAGAGAGCCCTGTTTCTGCTGCTTCTGTTTCTGCTGCTTCTTATACCTCAGCAGCATTAACTGTTTCTTCTGTTTTAGCAGCATTAACAGTTTCTGCTTCTATTCCATGCTCTGTCTCCCCCTCAACTTCAACTCTCTTTTCAGCTGACCTTTCTTTCTCTGTTTCTCCCTCTTGTTTCTCCCCCTTGTTGAAAGGATCTTGAACATTTGCCCTCTTCTTGAGTATAAATTGTTTTCTCCTCTTCTTTTGTATCAGCCTTGTGACCATTTTCTTTAACTTGGCAATCTGTACTTGTTGTGACAAGATCACCAGCTTCATTTCATCTATCTTTTTGCCTTGTTTAAGAACATCCATGTTGATGTTTCCCATGGTTTCCATCAATTCGTCATAGTTATATCTGTCCTCACCTTCTCCAGGAGTGTTACCTCCTTTTGAATGATCATTGGATCTTTTAGTAGTGGAAGCCTTCTACCTAGCAGAAGCACTATCCACCCCCTTGGTTTCTTGGCACCGGGGTCCTTTGGTTGATTTCTCACCCAAAGTTGCCATGGGGAAGGTCTTAGAGATGTTACCACTGTCCTTCTCTGTGCTAGTAGAAGTAGTGGCAGCCTTCTCACCCATATGCTCTTCCATCTCCTTAGAGAGCACCTCCTGAGGGTTGGGAGACACCCTATTGGTTTCCCTTTGGATATTCTCTAAAGAAGAATTCTCCCTTAGAGGGCTTAAAGGCTTAGTGGGTGAAGGTACAAGAAGGGAAGAAGCCTTCTTTACCTGTTTCCTTTTGTAAGTTTGGGTGATTGGAGAAGTGGGCTTATGAATTAGAGACTGTGGGATTGATATAGAGTGGGAAGGTTTGGATTGGCTAGAAGTGGGATGGTCTAATGGGGGCTTTGACCCTGCTGCCATACCTTCTTGTGGTTGGGACACCACCATCATTGTTGAGAACAATGGGGTGTCAACTCCTTCCGAGTCCCTAGCAGATCTTCTCATATTTGAGAAAACCTTGCCTTTAGGGGGTTTAGGTACATATACCTCATCAAAGTGAGGTATATCCGTCAATTCATTAGTAATAACTACCTGAACAAACCTGGGATACATGAAGAAACTCTTCTTGTTGTCCAGGTTTGAGACAAGATCATTGAAGATCATTTGAGAAAAGTTGTATTTTCTAGCAGTGGATAAACATACCAATGCATAGGCAATTGGACTGCTAAATTGGCTCCAGCCAGTTATTTTCTTAGAAATACAATGCATCAAGGTATGAACAAAGAACCTCCATTGGGGTGAAAACTGAGTTTGAAAAACTTGAAAATCCCCAATTGGCCTTCATACCCCATTCTGGTGAGTTTTGAAAACAAATCCTCATTTGGAATAGAAGATATACCTGAAGCATCGTCTAGACGTAGACAGATGTGAATGGTCTCCTCAGTAACTGTCAAGGGTTTGTCACACACCCTTGTGTTGATGCACGACACTCCATTGTCAATGCTAGTAGTGGCATTGGCCCAGAATTGCCTCTGATGCTCTATGTAGATGGTAGGAGACACGGTGAGAGCGTGAGCAATGTGACTTGTCCTCAAAAAGTCGACTATCTGATAAAAACCTTCGGCTTGTTTTGGCTTTTGGAGCATCGCGATTTCATTGTGCTCATCGATGAATGCCATGGATGCCATTGAACTTGAATGTTCTTGCCTGAAAACTTGGTACTTGAGAGAAAAAGGTTAGAGCGCAAGTGAACAGTATGCAAAGAGTCGTTATGAAGTTTTTTGGCGGGCAAAGGGTATTTATAGTATTCGGGACATAAGCAGTATTAACCTAGAGCAGTATTAACTACTAGCAGTATTAACTAACTAGCAGTATTAACTAAGAGCAGTATTAACTACTAGCAGTATTAACTAACTAGCAGTATTAACTAAGAGCAGTATTAACTAACTAGCAGTATTAACTTATAGCAGTATTAACTAACTAGCAGTATTAACTGTACTGGCAGCACTAAAACTGTACTGGCAGTAGTAACTATACTTACACTTTTAAGCTTGTGAAGGACTTAGTACTGCTATACTTTTCCTGAAAAAGAAGATTAGTAACACCAAGCATAAACTATATATAGGTATTGAACCACTTTTGAAGTAGGGGCTTATTCAGAGTTGATCATTCCGACACTTGTTACCAAGAAAGTGAATCTACCCACATCAAAGGCTTTAGTGAATAGATCAGCAAACTGGTTATCAGTATGAACCTTTACAACTTGAATAAGCTTCTTTTCATTGCAATCTCTTATAAAGTGATACCTGATCTCAATGTGCTTTGTCTTTGAGTGCTTGACAGGATTATTAACAATGCTGATGGCACTGCTATTATCAATAAAGATTGGAGTGTGTAGAAAGATTACCCCATAGTCCAACATTTGATTCTGAATCCATAAGACTTGAGAACAGCAACTTGCAGCTGCTATGTACTCTGCTTCATAATCTATTCCTTCTTCTTGTGTATACCCTTGTGCCACCAACCTTGCTTTATTCCTTATTACTATTCCTCTATCATCTCTCTTATTCTTGAAGACCCATTTTGTGCCTATTGCTCTTTGACCTTTAGGAAGGTCTACTAGATCCCAAACATCTTGCAGCTTGAATTGTAGTAGCTCTTCTTGCATAGCTTCTATCCAGCTGGACTCTTTCATAGCATCATGAGCCTTCTTAGGCTCAATTTGGGATAGAAAGCAAGAAAGCACTGTATGCTGTTGGTCTTGCATATCTTGCAGTCTGCTTTGATTTCTAGTCATCATAGGAGAAGAGATATCTCCTATTACCAGCTGAGGAGGATGATTCTTTTGTGTTCTGGTGTGATGACTAGGTTCTTCATTGAGTCCCACCTCTATATTGGAGGCATTCAACTCAACTGAGGTGTTTTCAGCAGCTGCTTCTGGTTCATTATGCTCTTGACTCTCCTCATTTATTCTTTCTTCTTCACTCTGATTTGGTTCAGTAGATGGCTCCTTTTCACAGAATTCAACAGGTTCCACTGCAGGTATGGGAAAAATCACAGACTGAGGTATGTCTTGAACTTGTGTAGTACCTGATCCTCCACTTCCTGAACCTGAATAATCATCACTACTGAAACCAAAAGAGTTAGTTAGTGAATCAATGTCAAACAACCACTGAGGACCAGACCCAATAGGATTTGGTGTGTTCTCATTGCATTTGACATTGTCACTTTCTTCAATTATTCTAGAAGAAGAGTTAAACACTCTGTAGGCCTTACTCTGAGATGAATACCCAACAAGAAATCCATCATCTGCCTTGCTATCAAACTTTCCTAAGTGAGATTTGGTATTGAGAATTATTCAAGGATACCCAAAAGGTTTGAAAAATCCTATAAAGGGTTTTCTTTTATTTAAAAGCTCATATGGGGTCTTGTTCTTTGGCTTGACCACTAGAACTCTGTTTTGGACATAACAGGCAGTATTAACTGCTTCAGCCCAAAAAGTAATTGGCAATTTAGAATCAGCCAACAGAGATCTAGCAGCCTCTATTAGTGTCCTATTCCTTCTCTCAGCAACACCATTTTGTTGTGGAGTCCTAGGAGCACTGTATTGTCTCTCAATTCCTTTTTATTCACAAAAGGTGTTTAGGTCAATATTTTTAAATTCATTTCCATTATCAGACTTAATGACTTTTACTTTTTCATTAGTTTGGTTTTCAATTCTTAGAATAAAGGATTTGATCAGTCCACTTGTCTCATCCTTAGTCCTTAGAAAATATACCCAAGTAAATCTAGAGTAATCATCAACAATAACTAAGCAGTAAGATTTCTTGCCTATACTCATAACATTTGTAGGACCAAACAGATGCATATGCAATAACTGGAGACAAGAAGAAATTGAATTTAACTCTTTGGACTTATGAGAAGTTTTGTGTTGTTTGTCTTTAAGACAAGCAACACAATCAACACAATGATCATCACATGAAAAGACTTTTGATGGCAAACCGCTTACAAGGTTGTTTTTAACAAGTTTGTTCATTGTCTTGAAGTTCATGTGACACATCCTTCTGTGCCAAAGAGAGGATTCATCCACAGAAGCTTTTGAAACAAGACAGTTCAGAGATGAATCACTTGAAACATTGTCCATATCTAGACAATAAACATTGTCCTTTCTTGGAGTTCTAAGTAGTATCATGCTTTCATCAACTACCTTGAACCCTGGAGCAAGGATCATACATTCTGTATTGGTAAATAATATACTATGTTGTTTATCACAAACCTGTGATACACTTAACAGGTTGTACTTTAACTGATCAACATAGTAGACATCCTCAAATGTCATCTTACCTTTTGTAACATTACCTTTTCCACTTATTTTACCACCTGTAAGATTGTATCCAAATGCAACATGTCCTCCATTGATATGCTTGAAATCCTGAAGGCATGACATGTTGCCTGTCATGTGCCTAGAGCAACAACTATCAACATGCCATATGCTCTTCCCCTTGAGCTGTTGGTTGCCCTGGACATAAAATAAATCAGTTAGTATGAATTAGGAACCCAAGCCACAGTGGTCTTGGGTACCCCTTTCTCATCAAAATATTTGCATTCCTTCATGACAAGATTTTTAAACTTTGACTCCTCATTACTGGAGTACTTAGTCATAATAATAGGTTTGGATGCACATTTGCTAGAAGCAGTACTGGTTTTAGAAGCGCTAACTGCATTGGCAACACTTGCATGCTTAGCAGTACTAACCTTGTTAGAAGTAGTAACTGTGTCAGCAGCAGTAACTGTATTAGCAGTAGTAACCATTGAAGAAGTACTAACAGTGTTAGAAGCATTAATCTTTTCAGCAGTACTAACACTGGTAGCAGCAGTATTGCTATTAGCAGTACTATCCCTGTTAGCAGCACTAACAGTTTTAGTGCTTCTAGGCACCCACATTAAAACACTTTCTTTTAAAACCTTTTTCTTCATTTGGCCTTTGGTTTCAACAGATTTCTTAGCCATATGTTTCTTTCCAGTCTTCTTATAACCAACAGGTTTTTGCACAAATCTTTGAAAGTTCATCTGTTGGTTAATAGGGTTAAAGAAACAGTGCTTAGCCAAATGATTCAACTTACCACATATGAAACAAGGTTTTGATCTGATTATTTTGTTCAGATCAACTCCTTGTTTCTGAGCCCATTGATTATTCCAGTTTCTTTGATTACCTCTTTTTATACCAGAATTTAGGCTCTCAGATTTATTGCAAGCACACTGTTTACAAGGGCCAGGATTCACAACAGTGGTCTGTTTGTAATGGATCTTGTTAGCCTTTTCTTTGGTCTTCTCTATCTCTTTAGACTTGACCTAGATCCTACCACCACCCTCATTGGTAACAATGTTGTTTTCTAAGGGTATCTCTTTACTCACATCATTGTTCCTCTTCTTACTGGCTTCTTTCTCAGTCATATCCTTAACAACTACCTCATCCAAAGGATCTATCTTAAAGGCTTCCTCAGACAAGTCCTTTTTCTCCTTGGTCTCTAACAAGTCTGAAGTAGGAGAGATATAGTTGTTGTTGTAAGGAGGGGGTGTGTTGTTGTATCCAATACCAGGCTTCATCTTATCATGAATCTGAGCCTTTAGAAGAGAATCCATTGCTTTTGAAGCATATGAAAACTTTTCTATGTCAAGCTTAACCTTAGCTAGTTCTTCTTTCAACCTATTATTCTCTTCTTTGGACTTGGACAGTTTGGTCTCTAACTCATTCTTTTCTCACTTCCAATAGTTTGTGTCATAAGAGTGTTGAATCTCATTAGCTTGAAAGCCTTTGATTTGTTCTTCAAACCTCTCAACTATGAACACATAATCTCTTATGTCCTTTTCTAATCTTTTGAGGTCATCACACATGTTTTGTTTGTGATCCCTGTACCTTTTGACAATGTCTATGCAAGATTGAGTACAAAGATTAGAAATTACCTCAGAGGGGAGATCAGACACCTCTGCCATAAGAGCTTGATTCTGAATGGCTTCCTCAGCTTGGTCACTCCAGTCAAATCCCATTCCTTGTTGAGAAACAAGGGCTTAAGCAGAGTTCTTATTCTGATTGTAGCCTCCATTCTGAGCTTGTTGGTGGTTGTTATTTGGAACACCACTTCTGCACTCTCTAGCAAAGTGTCCCTTCATGTGGCACTTATAGCATTCCACTTTTGTTTTGTCAAAACCAGCTCCATCTTCTCTTCTTTGAGAGAAGTTGTTTCTCCCTGTTCTTTTAATAAACTTCTTCACCCTCATAGATAACATGGCCATCTGCCATTTAATGTCCATCTCCTCCAGATCATCAGGGTGAAGTTGTTCCAGATCATCATTAAACAAGGAGTTGTTGCTGTGACTGGATAAAAAGGCTTCAAAGACAGTTTCAGTGCCTTTTTCTGAATTCACTCCACTGGCAGCACTAACTGCTTCAGGGTTGGCAGTAGTATCAGTAGATGCTGATAGAAGTGCAGCATTGTGAATATACCCAATGGGCTTCTTCTTGGTTTCTACCTCAGTTTCAAAGACTCTTAGATCATTATACAGATCATCAAGTTCCTTCTCTTCCAGATTGTCACTCTGTCTATATGAGACAGTGTATATAGTCCATTCATCCCCAAGAGATATGAGGAACTTCTTGTTGATATCATCTTGCTCCATCTTCACTCCTACAGTAGCCAGTTCACCAATGAGCTTGTTGAACCTGTCAAAAGTTTGAGTCATAGACTCATTCTTTGAAGAAGTGAAGTTCTCATACTGCTGCTTCAGAACATCCCTTTGATTTCTTTTGATGCTCTTAGTTCCAGCAAATCTTTTCTCTAGAGCATTCCAGAGAATTTGAGCATCAGTGCAGTTGCAAAATTGGTGCTGATATTCATTGGGGATGGCCAAGAGCAGAGTGCTCAAGGCCTTCATCTTTGTCTGTCTGATTTTCCTCTCACCATCTGTCTTTGGTGGAGGTCTTTTCCCATCTGGTCCTATCTTTCCTGCTTCAGAAGGACCATTCTCAATGATATCCCACATTGAGTAGTCAGTGAGAAGAATGTATTGCCTGATTCTGATCTTCCACATGTCAAACTCACTGGGTTTGAGCATTGGAACCTTAGAGACCAAAGTACTGTTTGATTCTGCAAAGTTTTCCATGATGAATGAACAGATGTTTCTCAGAGAACGGGCTCTGATACCACTTGTCAGGATCGAATTCTCAAAAAGAATTATGAATACTCAGAAACAATATCAAAGAAGTTTGCGGAATAACACTTTGATATTCAAAAGAACAGTAAACAAACAGTAAATATGATGAACAACTTGTAAACTTGTATTGAATGATTGAAATCACAAGATTACACACACAACCTCAATCTTGAAGAACAGACTCTTTCAAGACGAATTCTACTTCTCTAGAATTAGGAACTATGCCTTGAGGTTGATTCTCTCTAAAAACTTAGAATTAATAATCTCTAAACTATTCTATACATTCTATACATATACTGAATAAAAGATAAATACTAAACATAAAAAGATCTTCAGAATAATCTTCATAATTATCTTCAACTTTCCATGATTATCTTTAACCCCGATCTCTTCAGCATTATCTTCACATTATCTTAGAAGTAGCACTAATCACCTTGGAAGTATTAACATAGACTTGGCAGCATTAACTACTAAGCAGCACTAACCTCTAGCAGTACTAACTAGCCAAGCAGTACTAACTTTGTTCAAGCAGCACTAACTTTGACTAGCAGTATTAATTCTACTAGAAGTAGTAATACTTAGCAGTATTATCTTTGATATCTTCTTGCAGTAGTAATTCTGAACTAGAAGCATTAAAGACTTGATCACGTTTTCAAATCCCAACAGAATCACGCTTTCCTCCTCGGCTAGGCAGTTCCGAAGATTGCACACGTGAAAAGTAGGATGTATCCCATCCATTTCCGGCGGTAATTCCAACCGATAGGGTTGTAACCCAATTTTCTCCAAAATAACGAATGGTCCAAGGAAACGAGGACTAAGTTTCCCACGCTTCCCGAAACGTATGATCCCCTTCCACGGAGACACCTTCAACATGACACGGTCGCCCACTTGAAACTCGACCGACCTCATTTTCTTGTCCGCATAACTTTTCTGACGGTCTTGCGCCGCCTTTAGTCGTTCTCATATTTCCTTCACGTTGTCCGCCGTCTCTTGCACTATTTTTGGCCCGGCGAATTGCTTTTCGCCCGCTTCTAACCAACAAACTGGAGTTCGGCACTTTCGCCCGTACAACGCCTCAAATGGTGCCATGCCAATGCTAGAGTGGTAGCTATTATTATATGTGAACTCCACTAATGGCATGTGTGAGTCCCAACTACCTCCAAAGTCGATAACACATAACCTTAACATGTCTTCGAGCGTTTGAATCGTCCTTTCACTTTGACCATCCGTTTGAGGATGATACGCCGTGCTAAAATTCAATCTGGTACCCAACTCCTTTTGCAAGCTTGCCCAAAAGTTTGACGTGAAACAACTATCTCAATCTGACAAGATAGAATGTGGGACCCCATGCCTCAACACAACCTCGCCGATGTAAAGCTTGGCCAATTTATCCATTGGCAAAGTCTCCCTCATTGCAAGGAAGTGCGCGCTCTAGGTTAGCCGATCAACGACTACCCAAATTGTATTGTAACACCCCAAAATGGGACTAATAAAAATTTCCGGAAAATGGAAATATGGTATATAATAATTGCCAAGGCAATGATCTCATACGAAAGGAACAACAAATGCCTGTTAAATTACAAGTTTGTAATAAGGAGCGACAATAGATGACAACTCCCTAATCTAAATCTAGCTAGACATAAGATTACAAAAAGGTTGTCAACTAAGTCCACATGAACGGTCTTCAGTATTGGCATCCCAAAAATGCTCCCAAGCTCACCACTACATCCGTCTATGTTTACTTGGCGCTCGCGCCACTAGAACCTGAGATACATACCAACAATCAAGTGTTAGACCAAACGGGTCTAGTGAGTTGCATAAGAAAACATGGCATGCATATAGATAAAGCACATAACGATATAATCCTCCGACCACTAAAATTCCAACGGGGTCAATCATGGGGGAGACCCATTACACCAATGAGTTTTACCTCAAGTCAATGTACCTTGATGTTCACTCGCTTGAGTAACATCCTGAAGGCCCGGCACACTTGAAGACTACCTCCCAGGCATTACTCCAAATGGCGGAGGTCTAGGCGCATACCATTATGGTGGCACCTAAGACTACATCCTCCTAGCACTTACTCATGGTTCGTCCAACGTACGTATAATGTCCGTCTCTATACATTATTCCATACCCGCAACATACATGTATAAGACTCCAACCATCCCAAGCATAATTTAGGTACAAAACTCTAAAGCATGCAAATATTCCAATACTACCCATGGCTCATAAAATACATATTATTAAGCCCAAATTCCACTAATAATCATAACATTATTACCCACAATAATAACCAAGGCCATAGCTCCAAAATCTCAAATGTGACAGTTAGGTCAAACTTATCAGGTGATCAAATATTCTACGTATACATGCATTATTAACAAGTAAACACATAAGGTAAGTATCTCTTTTGAAAATAGTGTGAGAAACTCACTATCTAGGGTTTCACACAAAACCCTAGAAAACTAGGAGTGAATGATGAGAAGATGACGACTTGAATGCTCCCTTGAAGTATCCTCTAGCTCCCTTTGACACCAATAAATGCCTCCAACTAATCTAGGGCTTCAATAAATGTATGGTAGGTTTAGAAGTGGAAGAAAATCGCCCAAATTTGCTCCAAGCCGGCCCCAAAACGATTTAAGATGAGAAGTGAAGTCAAAATAGGTCAAAGTTGGATTTTATACCCTCAGACATCGCCCGCGATAGTGCCCGGCGATTGTGCCCATGGCACTATCGCGAGGGCACAATCGCGCCACTCGAATGACCCACGGTACAACTCAGGCGATAGTGCCTGGCGATTGTGCCAAGGGCACTATTGCTATGTCACAATCGCGACCGCTCCCCCCCTCTCGGTACAATTCCCGCGATGGTGCCAGGCGATTGTGCCAAGGCACTATCGCGATGGCACAATCGCGACCACTCCCCACGACACCGAAACTTGACTTTTCTAAGTTTCGATAAAGCGAAGCTAATTAGGCAGATTAACGTACACATAAAGAGGTTGACAAAACACCAATTAAGCACACAAGAAGATTCTCAATTTTAACAAAAGTCAAGGAACGAGGGGAATACTTACCTTAGATTTTCGGGTGTTACAATCCTCCCCACCTAAATAGGGGTTTCGTCCCCGAAATCTTATTTACTAAAATAAGTGGGGGTATCTTTTCTTCATGTCCTCTTCCGATTCCCAGGTGACGTTAGCACCCCGGTGATGCTTCCACTGGACTCTCACCATCGTCACTTCTTTATGCCGCAACTGTTTTGTCTTTGACTCTAGAATGGCTTCCGGTTCTTCCGCACATCGGTTCCCGTTGTCCACGCGAATTTCCGTCAAAAGGGATAACACTTTCTTCCTCGGTTGGACACTTGCGAAGATAACAAACATGAAAAGTAGGGTGGATTCCGTCCATTTCCGGTGGCAAGTCCAAACGATAAGCTTGAAGGCCTATCTTTTCTAATATTGTGAAGGGCGCTAGGAAACGGGGGCTAAGCTTCCTGCGCTTCCCAAAACGAATGATACCCTTCCACGGCGACACCTTCAACATAACCCGATCCCCCACTTGGAAATCAACCGGCCTCCGCTTTTTGTCCGCGTAGCTCTTTTGTCGATCTTGAGCCGCCTTCAATCGTTCTCGAATGCCCTTTACCTTATCCGTCGAGGCTTGTACAATTTATGGACCCGCAAATTGTTTCTCTCCCACCTCGAGCCAACACACCGGAGTCCTACACTTCCGCCCATAGAGTGCTTCGAATTGAGCCATTCCGATGCTCGAATGGTAACTATTATTGTAGGCGAACTCCACTAACGGCAAGTGCGAATACCAAGTTCCTCAAAAGTTTATGACGCATGATCGCAGCATGTCCTCGAGGGTTTGGATCGTCCTCTCACTTTGTCTGTCAGTTTGGGGGTGATATGTCGTACTCAACTTAACCTTCGTGCCCAATTCCCTTTGCAATCCATCCCAAAACTTTGAAGTAAACCGACTATCCCTATCTGAGACTATGGATAACGGAACACCATGACAAGACACCACTTCATTGATATAGAGCTTAGCTAATTTGTCCATCGATAACGTCTCCCGCATTGCCAAGAAATGGGCACTCTTGGTAAGTCTGTCCACCACTACCGAAATAGTATCATGGCCTTTCAAGGTCCTCGGTAGTTTAGTGACGAAGTCCATCGTGATGTGTTCCCACTTCCACTCCGGAATGGTTAAGGGCTGCAAACTTCCATAAGGCTTTTGATGTTCCGCCTTGACTTGAAGGCAAGTGACGCACCTTTCCGCATAATTGGCAACGTCGAGCTTCATCACCGGCCACCAATAGTGCAATTTTAAGTCTCTATACATCTTGGTGCTACCGGGATGTATAGAGTATTTGGACTTGTGTGCTTCCGCTAAGAGCAACTCGTGGTTTCCCCCAACCTTCGATACCCAAATTCTTCCTTGGAACAACTTAAGGTCGCGGCTATCCTCCGATAATAACTCCCTTTGTTTCACCATAACCTCGGCCTTGAGATTCTCCTCACGAAGTGCTTCGGCTTGGCTCCTCTTGATGTCACCTACAAGACTGGACTTCGATTCTAGAAAACACTATGTCAGGATCGAATTCTCAACAAGAATTAATTCTCAGAAACAATATCAAAGAAGTTTGCGGAATAACACTTTGATATTCAATGAAACAGTAAATCAAAACAGTAAATATAAAGAACAAACTGTAAACTTGTATTGAATGATTGGAATCACAAGATTACACACTCAACCTCAATCTTGAAGAACAGGCTCTTTCAAGACGAATTCTACTTCTCTAGAATTAGGATCTATGCCTTGAGGTTGATTTTCTCTCTAGAACTTAGAATGAATAATAAATATCTAAACTATTCTATACATTCTATACATATACTAATCAAAGGATAATTACAATAAATAAACATATCTTCAGTATATCTTCCATGTATATCTCTAAGCTTCCATGAATATCTTCAGTTTATCCAGCTGTCATCCTTTTCATTCGGAACTTCAAGTCATAAGAAGCACTAACTATGCTCAGCAGCATTAACTTCTTCAAGCAACATTAACTTCTAAGCAGCACTAACCACTAGCAGTACTAACTTTGTTCAAGCAGCACTAACTTTGACTAGCAATATTAATTCTACTAGCAGTAGTAATACTCAGCAGTATTAACTTTGAAGTCTTCTAGCAGTAGTAACTCTGAACCAGCAGCATTAACCATACTTAAGCTTTTCTTCAGTTCCCAACAATCTTCCCCTAACTTGACTTTTAGGAAAAGAAGTCAAGTTCTTCAGATGCTCTTCAAGATGCTCCCAAAACTTCATAATGGCCTAAATTCCAGTATTTGCATCCAATCCCAAACTCTGATTGATGGTTCTTTGGATCAAATATTTAGCCATCTCTGAATCTGGAATACATCCTAGCTTTTTCTTCAGCATGGCATGAAGCTTCAATCTGCTATGATTGTACACTCTATACACTAGGAAGTATTCAGTATGATTCAGATCCAAAGTCACTGTATATACTCCACTAGCTTCATATAGAGTCCAACTGTTGACTGACTTGAAGACATTCTTGATCACATGCTCTACTTCTTCAGGTTTGAACATCATACACAGATACTCCATTACCAGTTTTGTAATTGAAATCTCTGGAGCTTTCAGGATATCTGCATACAACTTCATTCCTATCTCAAACATCTCTTCAAGATCTGACCTAGAGCATGTTCTGACAATCTTTGCCCAAGTATTGAACACCTCATACTTTTCATCCTTCCTTTTTAGCCTTTTGTATTCCTTTCCATCCACTGTCAATGTATCCCAGTGAATGACCTCAGGAGGCTTTATACCAACTGGTTCAGCTGAAATTGGTTCAGGAACTTTGTCCATCACTACCATATACAAATTTACATCATCTGTGTTTGATGGCTCTTTCTGTTTAGATGACTCAGGTGCCCCTTCTTCTTCAGCAACCTTCTCAGCCTCTCCTTCAGCTATTCTAGGCTTCTTGATTGACTTTCTCCTTGCCATCATCTTTGTTCTCTTTAAAGTCCTTAGACTTTCTTTCAGAGTGGCTTCTTTCTTTGGTGGTGTTTCTTGCTCATCTGGGAAGGGCTTTTGAAAATCAAAGTCATTACTTTCTTTCATCCTCTTCTCCATCTCCACCCTTGCAGTTTCATTCCCCTGAAGCTTTATCATCTCTGAATCATACAGTTCTTTAATCTTCTCAAAGGACATCTTTGAGAACATCTCCTTTCTGACTCCTATAGCACCTTTGAGAAATATAATCATCTTGTTTCTCTCTTGGGTACCTAGGAAAGTCTTTAAGGGTTGTCTTTTCTTTACAGCTGTTTTTACCACCACTGATTTCTTCAGAGTTGCAGCTTTCTTCTGTGCAATTTCAGTGGCCAGGCTTTGTTGATAAGCTTCATTTAGTTCAGCAGCTAGAGCCTTTGCCATCTCCCTGTCCTTTTCAACCTGAACTCTTTCTTCCTTTTCAATGTCATCCTGCATCTTCCTGGCTAAGGCTTCATCTGATTCAACCAACCTTTGCTTCTTGACTGGTTGATCAGATTCCACCATCTTTGCTTTTCCTTTGTCTTTGTTCATTGCCTTCTTACTGTTATCTTTCTTGATCACTTCACCTTGTTCTTTGATGATTACTCCTTTGGTCTTTGAAGTGACCTTGGGAGTATCATTCTTGGCTTTAAGTAAAGTTTCTGCAATCTCAAGATTTGTTAATACTTCTTTCACTGTTTCTGCTGCTTGTTTAATTTCAGCAGTATTAACCATTTCTGCTGCTTCTTGTGTTTCTATTTGCACTGATTCTCTTTCTGTTTCTGCTTCCTGCTCCCCCTCAACATCAAATTTCTCCCCCTCATCATCAAGCTCCCTCTTTTCTGTAGCTTCTTCCATGTTGATCTCCCCCTTTTTGGGAGCATCATTCCCAGATTTCCTTCTCCTTAGCACAAATTGTCTCTTCTTCTTTTTCTGTACTAGCTTCATCACCAATTTCTTGAGTTTGGTAATCTGCACATGTTGGGACAAGATTACCAATTTCATTTCTTCAAGTTCTTTTCCTTGTTTGAGAACATCTAGGTTGATGTTGCCCATTGTTTCCATCAATTCATAGTAAGAATATCTGTCCTCACCCTCTCCAGAAGTGTTACCTTCTTTGGAAGGATCATTGGATCTTTTTGTAGTGGAAGTCTTCTGCCTAGCAGAAGCACTGTCCACCCCCTTGGTTTCTTGGCACCAGGGACCTTTGAATAATTGCTCATTCAAAGTTGCCATGGGGGAGGTCTTATTTATGTTACCACTGTCCTTCTCTGTGCTAGCAGAAGTAGTGGCAGCCTCAGTACCCATATGCTCAACCTCCTCCTCAGAGAGCACCTCCTTGGGGTTGGGAGACACCCCTTTGGTGTCCCTATTGATATTCCCTAAAGGAGAATTCTCCCTTAGAGGGCTTAAAGGCTTGGGGGTTGATGGTACAAGAAGGGAAGGAGCCTTCTTTACTTGTTTCCTCTTGTATGTTTGGGTGATTGGTGAGGTTGGTTTTTCAAGAAGGGACTGGGGAATAGATTTAGAGTGGGAAGGTTGGGATTGGCTAGCAGTAGGATGGTCTAATGGGGGCCTTGACCCTGCTGCCATACCTTCATCAGTGTGGGACACCACCATCATTGTAGGGAACAATGGGGTGTCAACTCCTTCCGAGTCCCCAGCAGATCTTCTCATATTTGAGAAAACCTTGCCTTTGGGGGGTTTAGGTACATATACCCCAACAAGATGAGGTATATCCGTCAATTCATGAGTAATCACTTCTTGGACAAACCTGGGGTACATAAAGAAGCTCTTTTTGTTTCCCATGTTTGAGACAAGATCACTGAAAATCATTTTAGAAAAGTTGTACTTTCTGGCAGTGGCCAAGCACACCAAAGCATAAGCAATGGTGCTGCTGAACTCACTCCATCCAGTAGTCTTTTTGGAGATACAGTGCATAAGGGTATGGACAAAGAAACGCCATTGGGGTGAAAATTTGGCTTTCGAGAACTTGAACACACCCAATGGGCCTCCATACCCCATTCTTGTAGGAGAAGAGAACAGTTCATCATTTGGGATAGAAGTTATACCAGAGGCATCGTCTAGACGTAGACTGATGCGAATAACTTCTTCAGTAACTGTCAAGGGTTTGTGACACACCCTTGTCTTGATCATTTGCACACCATTCTCAGTGATAATGGTGGCATTTGCCCAGAATTGCCTTTGATGCTCGATATAGATTGTAGGCGATACAGTAAGAGCATGGCCAATATGGCTTGACTTGAGGAAATCCACAATCTGGTGGAACCCAGCGGCCTGTTTGGGCTTCTGTAGCATCGCGATTTCATTGTGTTCATCTATGAATGCCATTGATGCCATTGAGCTTTGAACTTGAGAGAGAAAGGGTTTAGAGCGCAAGTGAACAGTATGCAAAGATTCGTTATGAACTTTTAGGCGGGCAAAGGGTATTTATAGTATTCGGGACATAAGCAGTATTAACCTCGAGCAGTATTAACGGACAAGCAGTATTAACCACTAGCAGTATTAACTGCGAGCAGTATTAACCACTAGCAGTATTAACTAACTAGCAGTATTAACTGCGAGCAATATTAACCACTAGCAGTATTAACTGCGAGCAGTATCAACAAGAATTAATTCTCAGAAACAATATCAAAGAAGTTTTCGGAATAACACTTTGATATTCAATGAAACAGTAAATCAAAACAGTAAATATGAAGAACAAACTGTAAACTTGTATTGAATGATTGGAATCACAAGATTACACACTCAACCTCAATCTTGAAGAACAGACTCTTTCAAGACGAATTCTACTTCTCTAGAATTAGGATCTATGCCTTGAGGTTGATTTTCTCTCTAGAACTTAGAATGAATAATAATTATCTAAACTATTCTATACATTCTATACATATACTAATCAAAGGATAATTACAATAAATAAACATATCTTCAGTATATCTTCCATGTATATCTCTAAGCTTCCATGAATATCTTCAGTTTATCCAGCTGTCATCCTTTTCATTCGGATCTTTAAGTCATAAGCAGCACTAACTATGCTCAGCAGCATTAACTTCTTCAAGCAGCATTAACTTCTAAGCAGCACTAACCACTAGCAGTACTAACTAGCTAAGCAGTACTAACTTTGTTCAAGCAGCACTAACTTTGACTAGCAGTATTAATTCTACTAGCAGTAGTAATACTCAGCAGTATTAACTTTGAAGTCTTCTAGCAGTAGTAACTCTGAACCAGCAGCATTAACCATACTTAAGCTTTTCTTCAGTTCCCAACACACTACTTTACTTTCCCCTCCGTAACTCTTCCGTCTTAGGGCGTCCGCCACCACATTGGCTTTACCGGGGTGGTAAAGCAATTCGCAATCATAATCTTTCAAGAGTTCCAACCACCTCCTTTGTCGCATATTGAGTTCCTTTTGGTCGAAGATGTACTTCAAACTTTTATGATCGGTGAACAACGTACACTTCGTCCCGTAAAGGTAGTGCCGCCATAACTTTAAAGCAAAAACCACCGCCGCTAGCTCTAAATCGTGCGTAGGGTAGTTCTTCTCGTGATCCTTGAGTTGCCGTGATGCATATGCGATTACCTTCCCTCTTTGCGTCAAGACGCATCCCAATCCTAATTTAGAGGCGTCACTATAAACCATGAAATATTCGGATCCTTCGGGTAAGTATAGTATTGGCGCTTCACATAATTTCTTTTGAAGAGTTCGGAAAGTGTTCTCTTGCGTCTCGGTGCATACGAACTTAACGTTCTTTCTAGTTTACGATGTGAGTGGTGAGGCGATCTTCGAAAAATCTTGAATAAACCGCTGGTAGTAACCGGCCAATCCCAAGAAGCTCCGGATCTCTGCCTCGTCGGTGGCTCCCAATTCATCATCGCCTCTATCTTGGCCGGATCCACTTTCACTCTGTCCTTGGACACCACGTGGCCTAAGAATTGAACCTCTTGTAGCCAAAACTCGCATTTTGAAAACTTGGCATACAACCTCTCCTTGCGGAGGATTTCCAAAACTTCTCGCAAATGTCGTCGATGCTCCAACTCGTCACGAGAATAGATGAGGATATCGTCGATGAAGACTATAACCGACTTGTCTAATAAAGGTCGACATACTCGGTTCATCAAGTCCATAAACACGGCCGGAGCATTGGTCAACCCAAACGGCATAACTAGAAACTCGTAGTGACCGTACCTCATCCGGAACGCCGTCTTCGGTATATCGCGCTCCTTCACTCGCACTTGATGATAACCGGACCGTAAGTCTATTTTAGAGAAACACTCCGCTCCTTGAAGTTGGTCGAATAGATCGTCGATCCGCGGAAGTGGATACTTATTCTTTACGGTAACTTTGTTGAGCTCACGGTAGTCTATGCACATCCGCATAGATCCATCTTTCTTTTTCACAAACAGTACTGGCGCTCCCCAAGGAGACGAGCTCGGTCGTATAAACCCCTTTCCGATTAGCTCCTGGAGTTGCGTCATCATCTCTTGCATTTCTGTCGGGGCTAAACGGTAGGGATCACGAGCAATCGGAGCGGCTCCCGGAGTATGGTCGATGTGGAACTCCACTTGTCGTTCCGGTGGAAGTCCAGGCAGATTATCCGGAAAGACATCCGGGTAGTCGCACACCACCTCTACCTCTTCTAACTTCTTCTTCTCTAGCTTCGCGTCGATCACATAAGCTAAGTACGACTCACATCCTTTGGCCAAACTCTTGCGTGCCCTGAGTGACGATATTATCATACCGGTTCCTCGATTCTTCTCACCGTAAACTATCACTTCCCCACCCTTAGACAAGGGTACTCGAATCATCTTCTTAGAACAAAAGATGCCAGCGTCGTGCTTAGCTAACCAACCCATTCCTATTATTACATCAAAACGCCCTATATTGGTCGGTAACAAATCTATAACGAAGGACTCTCCACTTAATTCTAACGTACAACCTACATAACAACTCCGAACAACCATATGCTCTCCATTGGCTACCTCCACTACTAGAGCATCATTCAACAAACTACAAGGAGTAGTGAGGTTCTTGCAAAAAAATGTAGACACAAAAGATCGGTTCGTACCAGAATCGAATAAAACACGGGTAGGTAGAGAGTTCACTAGAAACGTACCCGACACTACATCCACCGCTTCTCTTGCTTCATTAGCCGTCATCTGAAAGGCCCGACTTGGCGCCTTCGGTGGAGCTTCTTTACTTGACAGGACCCCACTGGACGCCCCTTGGTTACCCTTTGCTAACTTAGGGCAATCGCGTTTGATGTGTCCCGGTTCTCGACACTCATAACAAACTCCCCGTGAGGGGCAATCCCGACTCATGTGGTCCTTTCGCCCACACTTAAAACATTCCATAGCTCCAGAAAACGGCCTCGGATTACAAGGCCCGAAGTGCTTACTCTTACATTTGGGACACCACCTCGCCTCCCGTCGCTGGTCAGTGTTCCTCCCCCCGTTAAAGGGTTTGGAAGATCGTACGGGCCCGGTTGGCCCCTCCCACTTACGCTTTTCGCCTTGCAATTTCTTCTCCTCTTTCTCTTGTAAAAGATCATCTTCTACCAACTGAGATTCCTCAATTACTTCCTGCAAAGTGGTCTTTTGGGCGTTCCTCACGCCCGTCTTCATCTCCGCCGGTAATCCCTTCACAAACGCCTTGATTTTGGATCCTTCGTCCGTTGCCAAATGCTCGACCAAACTGAGCTTGTCCAAAAATTGTTTGGCGTAGTCGGCAACTGACAGGTCACCCTTCTTCAGACTTCTGAACTCCTCCTCTATCTTGTCAAGCGCTCTCTCGTTACAATATTTCTCCATGACTTTCTTCTTGAATGTTGGCCAAGTGATCTTGGCCAAAACTTCCGGTGTGAGCGCTCTTCGGGTGACGTTCCACCAACTCAGAGCATCCCCTCTAAGCAGTTGAGAGGCAAATTTGACTTTCTGAGAGTCTGCACACTTACTTGACTCGAAATCCATTTCCACATCTTGAATCCACTTTATGCAGGCTAATGGGTCGGTCGTTCCAGTGAATTCCGGAGCCCGACTGCATAGGAAGTTCTTGAAAGAACAACCCCTTCCTTCCTCTTATCGGCTCTGGTTGCATGCTCCTCCGTCCCAGGTGCATTAACGGAATCACCTGATCCCATCACTGCATTGTCCCCCCACCGTCTCATGTCTCCGGTTGCTTGCATCTCGGTCTTCCAATACTTTCATGAGTCTTTCGTCCCGCTTGTCCATCGCAGAGTTCATCATCTACATTATGCTAGCCAGTAGGACTGAATGAGGGTCCGCTTCTTGAATAACTGGGTTCTCAGCTTCCAAGTTCCCTTGAGGAGTCGCATCTACTATCCCCTCTAGCATTGGGGGTATCGGCGGAATAACTCGATCCGCTTGTCAATTTTCCCCTGGGGCAGTTACACTTGCCTCATTCGCTTCTTCGGTCACCCCGACTCGACTCCTCGTGTTTACCATAATGAACTGTCACACGCGATAAGAATCATACCGGTTAATTCTTTAAAACATAACCGGTTTAGTACGTACTACTTACAAAGATCAACCATCATAACAACAACTTCAAGCATGCTCACGTAATCATATATTCATAACAACACTTGCCAAGTGAAATTGTGAACGTACTTTACACAAGAATTCTCGTTATCATCATCATAATTTAAATGAATGTAATTTTCGAATTCCTACTACTCTCCCAACCTAAGAATGCTCTACCCAATTGGACAATGATTCTATAAGCATAACCAGTCTAAGTCTAGGTATACTAGAGTCAACACCTAGTTCACTTAAACTAGAGCTCTGATACCAACTTGTAACACCCCAAAATGGGACTAACAAAAATTTCCGGAAAATGGAAATATGGTATATAATAATTGCCAAGGCAATGAGCTCATACGAAAGGAACAACAAATGCCTGTTAAATTACAAGTTTGTAATAAGGAGCGACAATAGATGACAACTCTCTAATCTAAATCTAGCTAGACATAATATTACAAAAAGGTTGTCAACTAAGTCCACATGAACGGTCTTCAGTATTGGCATCCCAAAAATGCTCCCAAGCTCACCACTACATCCGTCTACGTTTACTTGGCGCTCGCGCCACTAGAACCTGAGATACATACCAACAATCAAGTGTTAGACCAAACGGGTCTAGTGAGTTGCATAAGAAAACATGGCATGCATATAGATAAAGCACATAACGATATAATCCTCCGACCACTAAAATTCCAACGGGGTCAATCATGGGGGAGACCCATTACACCAATGAGTTTTACCTCAAGTCAATGTACCTTGATGTTCACTCGCTGGAGCAACATCCCGAAGGCCCGACACACTTGAAGACTACCTCCCAGGCATTACTCCAAATGGCGGAGGTCTAGGCGCATACCATTATGGTGGCACATAAGACTACATCCTCCTAGCACTTACTCATGGTTCGTCCAACGTACGTACAATGTCCGTCTCTATACATTATTCCATACCCGCAACATACACGTATAAGACTCCAACCATCCCAAGCATAATTTAGGTACAAAACTCTAAAGCATGCAAATATTCCAATACTACCCATGGCTCATAAAATACATATTATTAAGCCCAAATTCCACTAATAATCATAACATTATTACCCACAATAATAACCAAGGCCATAGCTCCAAAATATCAAATGTGACAGTTAGGTCAAACTTATCAGGTGATCAAATATTCTACGTATACATGCATTATTAACAAGTAAACACATAAGGTAAGTATCTCTTTTGAAAATAGTGTGAGAAACTCACTATCTAGGGTTTCACACAAAACCCTGGAAAACTAGGAGTGAATGATGAGAAGATGACGACTTGAATGCTCCCTTGAAGTATCCTCTAGCTCTCTTTGACACCAATAAATGCCTCCAACTAATCTAGGGCTTCAATAAATGTTTGGTAGGTTTAGAAGTGGAAGAAAATCGCCCAAATTTGCTCCAAGCCGGCCCCAAAACGATTTAACATGAGAAGTGAAGTCAAAATAGGTCAAAGTTGGATTTTATACCCTCAGACATCGCCCGCGATAGTGCCCGGCGATTGTGCCCATGGCACTATCGCGAGGGCACAATCGCGCCACTCGAACGACCCACAGTACAACTCAGGCGATAGTGCCTGGCGATTGTGCCAAGGGTACTATCGCTATGTCACAATCGCGACCGCTCCGCCCCTCTCGGTACAATTCCCGCGATGGTGCCAGGCGATTGTGCCAAGGCACTATCGCGATGGCACAATCGCGACCACTCCCCACGACACCGAAACTTGACTTTTCTAAGGTTCGATAAAGCGAAGCTAATTAGGCAGATTAACGTACACATAAAGAGGTTGACAAAACACCAATTAAGCACACAAGAAGATTCTCAATTTTAACAAAAGTCAAGGAATGAGGGGAATACTTACCTTAGATTTTCGGGTGTTACATGTATCATGGCCTCGTGTAGATCCCAGTTTCAGTGCAATCAACAGATATAAGAACAATGATGAACAAGATATTGGCCACAACAACTAGTCATATGATTAATATAAACTTCAAAGGGCTAAGGTTTACAGAGACAATTTCTGATAATAGTATGTAAACCTAATAACTAGTAAACTGAATAATGAATCTCTAACTTGACAAATGAAATAGAAAATAACTTTAAATACTCGGGCTCGCAGGCCTAATGGGCTTATGGGCTTTAAGGCCCAACAAGCTTACAACTATTACAACTTGTCACAAACTACCCTGAACTTCTATTTAACATTGAAAATGGCCCTAACAATCTCCCCCTTTAAATAGAAGTTGATAGTCACGCCAGTTAGGAACGTAGATTTTTCGGAAACGAAAGCTGATCTCGAAATATCTAATCTGAGTTTTGTACTCCAGTCGCTCTTCAATTTCACCCAGTGCTTCAAGAACAAGTGCCTTGTATTTAGGATCCAAAAGCTGAACCCCTTTTTCATCTTTATCAAGTGCACGCTTCAACTTGTCTTTCAGCAACATCAACGTACCATCACAGAATCTGGCAATCTGATTGAAACGAATGAAATGCATAATTCCTTTGTCATTCACATAGGTCATGCCAAACTCTGGAAACTTTATCACTGTAAGCGCAGGTACATTCTGGGTATCTGACGGAATCTTCAAATCAGGCTTGAGCAGATTAATCTTTGGCTGATTGCTTTCTAATTCGATCTGAAAATCTTCCACCGAAGCAAGTTTCATTGCACACTTCATGTATCTTTTCACAGTTTCTAGAGCATCAATGACTTCTCCGGGTCTGACAGTTCTGGTCTTTAAGTCACGTAAGATATACAGCAGATCTTGTGGCTCCAAGCATGGAAAATCAGCATCAGAAAAGCAATATTGTTGACCATCTTCTCTAGTAACCATAAAGTCCGTATACTTGACCTTCATAAAGTATGCAGGTATAATCTTATCAACTGATACAATCCTGAGCTTCGTCTTGGAGTACTTGTGCTGGAACTTTCGGTATACGAACACAAGTTCACGCTGTTTTTCTTTGTTTTTCACTGACTGTAGACCATGTATAACAACTTCATCATACTTTCTGATCCAGTGGGCAAATATCCTTTTCTGACTTTCTTCGAGGAAAGGAACTTTTATTCGGACTCTTTCCCACTTGGATGGACGAGCTGGATTTGTATTGACTGGTTCTCTAACTGGTGAAGCTGGAGGAGATCTCTCGGGAACGACTGTATCAGAAAATTCAGGGTGATTAACTGGATAAGTCAGTAAAGGAATCACGGTAGAAGACTGATCATCTGGATGCAGTATTTCATCAATTTCTTCTTGCATTACCACCAGAGCTCTTTCAGAATTTGCACATTCTTCTATCGTGTCTGTTACTTCATACGGATCTAGTATTATCGTCCAATCTTCAGGAACTATCGGAGAATCAAATTCAAATTCCTCAGACTTTTCAACCATCGGATAATCATATAGTATCAGATCTGTCACTGGTTCCCGTTCCTGTTCCTGTTCCTGCCTCTGTCCCTCTGTTCTTGTACCCGAACCCGTACCCTGTTCAACCTGTTCCGACTCTACTACATGAGACTCCGACTCAGATCGACGTTGGCGCTTCTCCCCCTCATGGTGATCAGGATCATCCTGATCATCATGTCGGCGCTTGAGCCGTTCTGCCTGGCCACGGCAGGTATCTTCCACTGCTGAAAGGCGTTCAGTCAAAACAGCTACGGTTTGCTGAAGTGACTGAAGCATGACTTGTTGGATCTGGAAGGCTTCGGCAGAAACGATAGGTTGGGGTGTAGGTGGGGTCGGTGTAGAGGCTTGAGAACGAAGTAAGGATAACAAATCGGCATCCTGGGTGGGTTCGGTTTGAGATTGGGCTATAAGTTTGGCGAGAAGGATCGATTTTAGTTCAGGTATGGACAGATCCGCAGCTGATAGAGAAGATGGAATGGATGTGGTCTCCGGCTCAGTTGCTGGACCTTTGCCTTTGACCATGCGTTTGATGTTGTCCAACTCCTCCGTCATCATAGATTGGACAGCCTTTAGGGCGCCGTCCATGTATTCCCTTGAGACAAACTCAGTTTGAGTAACGTCGGGGTCACTTAGACTTCCCGTTGTAGCTACGACTGTAGAAGTCGAGCCGCCTACGTTCACGGTTGGCGTGATGATAGCCGTGGTAGGACTTCCATCCAATCCTCGTAACCTACCCGAAGGTGGGTTTACTATGGATGTTCCGGCCGGGCCACTTAGGCTACCGGCGATAGCCGAAAACGGAATCTGTGTCCTAGGAATGACATGTATTACAAATGGATCTAGACTCCGTGCAGGCAAAGAAGGCGAGAACGGGGGCAACTGTTCTCTTGTTTCAATATCGGCACCCTCCAAGTGAGAGCCCGATAGCGTATGTGCTAAATCCCCGTGATCATGTGAAACCACCATCTGTTGAGAGATGGTGGAGTGGCTTGGTTGGGCGTGCAAGTGCGCCGCTAGGTCCACGGCGGCTTCTTCAATACCCAGTCCCAACACATGAGACTGGGTAGCAGATGTGGCTACCTGGCTAGATGTGGCTGGGGGGGACACAACCGAAGATGGTTGTCCCATCACTCGTGTACTCTCAGAATGTAGCTTACTCCGCCTTTCCCTCACACAGCTCACCTCTTGATGTTCAACTAATACTCCCTCCGCTCTCCTTATCTCTCCGGATGGGGGCTGATTATTGTCACCATCAGAGTCAGAAGACTCTTCATTTGATGCCGATGTTGCGGTTTGGGTTTCCTCGGTGTCGAAAGTGGCTGATGTTCCTCCCGTAGCAGCGACAGAAGAGGACTGAACTTGAACGGCTTCAGAATCTGTTGCCTCTTCAGCAATTGGAGTATCTGTTGTTGGTGGCGAAGATGGTTGTCTCGACGATCTTGGCTGGCTCGTTCCAACGGCACTGCCCACTCCAGTTCCCCTCACGATAATGGCCCTCGACACACCCTGTCCGGAAGCCCCAGCTATCCAGACGCTCCCACCTCTCGTTCGTGGACGCTGACCCTCACGTCGCTCAGGTCTCGCTCCTTGGGTAGGTCCTGCCGGTCCTGGCCGGACCATAGGAGCTGGGATGTTGTGTGTGTGCCTATAAGCTATCACACTCAGTGTCGTGGGACGAGCATGGTCTAGTACCCCGACTGGGATTTGTCGGGCGACAACACCTTCTGGATCAGCACGGGAAGGAATCTTCCGGGTTGGATGTTGTGGGCACATCGGGTAGGTGGAGCGGCGCTGTATCTCGGGATACAGGTTCATGTAGTTCCGGATGATTATCTGTAGGAACCGCATGAAGGGGACGAAGTTTGACCGCCGAGATGCAGTCGACCGAACTCTCTGAATGAGTTCAAACCATAGAAGATCGGCAAAGTCGACGTGGTGATTAAATGCCACCGCATGAAAGATGCGTAGAATCGGAGCGCTTGTCTGATCAATGCCTTTCGTTATAGACGAAAGACATCGATTGATATAAGTTAACAGAGTGTACCATAACGTCGATAGATGTTTGCGGTTGAAGGTTGATGGTATGCGTAGTTCTGCGCCGTATCCCAACGAGAGAAGATCGGTGCACAATGTAGCATCTGAGACAAGCGGGTCGAAGTCTTCTTGGCCAGCTACAGATCCGGCGGTCGGTAACCGAAGAAATTGGCGGAATAGATCACTTGTGAGAAGCACTGGTGTGTGATCTATCCGACCTTCAAGATGGAAACCGCCATCGGCTTCTAAGGCATGAAGGGAACGCCAGAATTGCTGTAGGTATATGATTGGAACGGTGGTTGTTTCTGTTAGAGCATAGGAGAGTGGATGGCCCCTTAGTATCTCGATGATGACCTGATGTTGAATGGCGAGTTGGGTCACATCGAGATGGTAGTTATTTGCTATAAGTGGAAGGAACTGATCCTCGGGAATCAGTTCCGCATCTGCGATTGGATCAATCGCTGGTGGCTGATTTTGAGCCATTGTACCTGCGAAGAAGTAATCGATTAGTACACAGGTTTGGAAACACAATTTTCGCCGTTGGAGTTATACCGTGATGATTTAGATCACGCCAGATAGTAACTCCAAAAAATTGGAAGAGCAAACCCTACTCGTGAGTTAGGGTCAGTCACCAAGGCGCGCAGACTTGCACCACTTCCTCATAAACACACATAAGTCCAAGTATGACTATAAGCACCAACACCTTGGATTCGACCGGATAAAAGCAAGACCGGACGAGGCATTCGACCGAAGGTCTAGTAGACCGGGTGAATGTGAGATCGGATGAGGGCTTCGACCGGAGGTCACTAAGACCGGATAAGTGGGCGACCGGATAAGGTCTTCGACCGGAGGTCACTAAGACCGGATAAGTGGGCGACCGGATAAGTGGGCGACCGGATAAGGTCTTCGACCGGAGGTCACTAAGACCGGATAGGGTCTTCGACCGGAGGTCACTAAGACCGGAAGAGATATTCGACCGGAGGTATCATTTGACCGGGGTAACCTTCGACCGGGGAGTAACCCTTGATCGGAGTATACCCCGGAGAAGACGAAACGTCCACAGATCGACCCCCGGGGAACATCCATATCAACGACCACCGTAAACTCGATCGATTATATTCGATCGATGTACAACGAATCATTAGAAAACCTACCTTGTTTGATCGAAGAAGAAAACAAACAGATGCGTTCGGTCGATTGAGTTCGGTCGAATAGAGAAGTTCAGAGGACACCGGGCGAGAGAGAGAGAGGAAGAGGATTAGATAGTATCGATCGAATAAGGAAAATCCAGGTCGATCGGGGGTCTTATACCCCCGGAGGTGACATGGGCTTGGGCCGGGAGAATATGGGCCGAGACTTTGGGCCGAGACAAACCAAACAAACAACTCAAACCAAACACTCAAAAATAAACCAAACCTTAAAAAAACTTTGTGGAGTTTTCGGAGATATAAAACCCAATTTAAAACACTTACGGGAAATAAAAAAATAAAAGAAAAAAATAAACCTAAGGAGAGAAGAAGAAACAAAATTAAAATAAAAGATAAAGAGCTTAAATAAAAAAAAACGAAGACATGAGACCTAGCTCCCCCTCGAATGATTACCATGAGGTGGTCCAAACACAGAACCCTCTTACCTGCTCCCCCTCGAAAGGAGGACCCGTGAAACTTACCAACCATCTGACGCTAGTGCTCCCCCTGAACACAGTATTGGGTTGTAGATCCGTCACTAACAACTTACTCTTCAAGGAACAAAGGAATGAACTGCACACACAATCACGAAAAACAGACACACGAACACAAAAAACAAAACGGGAACACAACGAAATCTACTTTGTTAATACAGAAGTTCGTAACGGACACAGAGCTGAACGAGTAAAATGCAATAACCAAGGAGTGTGGAAGATAGCAACCAGAGACAAGTCACTGGAGCAGTTGTCACAGTCATTCGTTATTGAATGAAACTCGTAGAGAGCTGCGAACGGATCAAACTTTCAAATTTAGCATACCTAGCTTGGACACAAGGTAATTAAATTGTTTTTCGTCCAAGGCTTTGGTAAATAGGTCTGCTAACTGATGCTCTGAATTAACAAAATAGAGTTCGATTGTATCTTTTTCCACGTGATCTTTTATAAAGTGATAGCGCACATCAATGTGCTTCGTCTTTGTGTGTTGGACGGGATTGCTTGATATGGCTATAGCGCTCTTCGAGTCGCAGTAGATGGGAATCCTGGAGTAATTAAATCCATAATCTTTGAGCTGGGTGCGCATCCAGATGACTTGCGAGCAGCAACTGGCGGCTGCTACATACTCCGCCTCGGCGGTGGAGGTGGACACGCAGTTTTGCTTCTTGGAAGCCCAGCTGACAAGACGATCGCCCAAGAACTGAACATGACCCGACGTGCTCTTCCGGTCCAGCATGTTTCCAGCGTGGTCAGCGTCCGAGTAGGCTGTCAATTCAAAACCTGTCTCTTTTGGGTACCACAAACCAAGATCAGCAGTACCTTTTAAATATCGAAAAATTCGCTTAACCGCAGCTAAGTGAGACTCTTTAGGTTTTGACTGAAATCTTGCACACAAGAATGTCGAAAACATAATGTCAGGCCGACTAGCCGTCAAGTACATCAGAGAGCCAATCATACCTCTATAAATAGTCGCATTCACATCCTTACCGTCAGGATCGGAGTGAAGCTTTAGAGTAGTGGACATGGGGGTTTTCATAGATGAAGATTGTTCCATCTGGTATTTCCGAAGAATATCTGAGATGTACTTAGATTGATTAATGAAAATACCTGTTTGTAATTGTTTAACTTGAAGACCCAGGAAAAAATTCATTTGCCCCATCATGCTCATTTGAAAATGTTTACTCATTAAGGCAGAGAAGTTTTGACAATACTTGGGGTTCGTGGAGCCAAAGATTATATCATCAACATAAATTTGTACAAGAATGATATCGTTCTTCTCTCTTTTAATAAATAAAGTAGTATCAATTTTACCTTTAGAGAAGCCAGACTTGACTAAGAAGGAAGATAGTGCATCATACCAGGCTCGTGGCGCTTGCTTAAGACCGTAGAGGGCCTTGTCAAGAAAGTAGACGAAATGCGGATTTTCATTACTCACGAAGCCTTCGGGTTGCGAGACATAGACTTCCTCCTTGAGCACGCCGTTGAGGAACGCGGATTTCACGTCCATTTGAAAGACGATGAAATTCTTGTGAGAGGCGTAGGCGAGAAACATGCGGATCGCTTCAATGCGAGCAACCGGTGCAAACGTTTCATCGTAATCAATTCCTTATTGCTGGCGATATCCTTTAGCCACTAGACGCGCTTTGTTCCGAACAATGATGCCGTTTTCGTCCTTCTTGTTCTTAAAAATCCATTTAGTCCCTATCACCGTCTTGTTCTTAGGTCGGGGAACTAGGCGCCATACTTTGAGGGTCTCAAATTGGTTAAGTTCCTCTTGCATAGCAATTACCCAGTCCGGATCATTCAGCGCTTCAGAGACAGTGGAAGGTTCGATACGGCTGAGGAACGAGGAAAATAAACAGTCATTCGCGGTGGTGGATCTAGTTTGAACTGGTGTGGAGGGATCACCGATGATCTGATGAAGGGGATGTGCTCGAGTCCACTTGGTGGTGTGTGGATGAGGTTGATATGTCTGATGGGAGGTATCGGAATCCACATGACCACCTGGGGGTAAATCCTGAACTGCCTCGAGGGATGATGGACTGTGAGGTGGAAGCTTCTTAGTGGGAGTCGAACAAGGAGTAGAGGACGACTCAGCTGGAGATGAAACGATGGGAGGTTCCGGGATTGCCGGAGAGGAAGCTTCGAGAGCACCTTCAATAGGAGTCGGTGCATGAAGTTGAACGGAAACAAGCGTTGGTTCAGGAGTACCGTCATCAAGAACTTGAGTAAGAGGTTGTCTATCACTTGAGCTTGGGGAAGCTTGATCATTGGCAGTAGAGGATGGAGCACCAGGCGAGGATGGACCTCCAGAGTCGGTAGGGCCAGTGACTTGTGTCACTTCTGGTGCTTGAGCAGTATTCCTGTCACATGACTTAGAATTAGATTGAACATTAAATAAGTCATTATAAAAGAATTCAAACAGTAAATCCAGATCAGAAAGATGTGCTTTTGACGTAGACGCATGATGTGGATCCACTGGAGATTGTGTAGCTTCCGAACGGAATTGTCCAGAAGCTAACACACCAGTAAGCGCGGGTTCTGAACTGAGATGCTCAGAAACCATCTCAGGGGCCTCGTCAAAAGTCACGTTTACGCTTTCAACGACGGTCTTCGTCCGTTTGTTGTAGACACGATAGGCTTTTGCGTGCTGAGAGTAGCCGATGAACACTCCTTCATCCGCTTTGGGACTGAATTTGCCAAGATCATCTTTATCATTTAAGACAAAGCAGGTGCATCCGAAGGCATGAAAGTAGTTGATGTTCGGAATGCGTTTGTTGATGATCTCGTACGGAGTCTTGTTGAACCGCTTGTTGATGATAGACCGATTTTGAGTATAGCAAGCGGTAGCAACAGCTTCTGCCCAAAGAAATAGTGGTAGCGTGGAATGAGATAACATCGTGCGTGCGGCTTCGACTAGAGTTCTGTTTCGACGTTCTACCACTCCATTCTGCTGAGGAGTACGAGCAGCGGAGAAAGTATGCGAGATACCCACTGAAGTGAGATAAGTGTTGAGTAATTGATTCTTGAACTCAGTGCCGTTGTCCGTCCTGATGGTTTGAACTACTTGGTTGAGACTGACTTGAATACTTTTCAGAAGAGAGATTATCAACTCGGGAGTTTCATCCTTGGAACGGAGAAATCGGACCCAAGTGTAACGAGAGAAATCGTCAACCATCACCAGGACATACTTCTTGTGATTTACGCTTTGAACGCGCATCGGTCCACATAAGTCCATGTGGATTAGCTCAAGGGACCGAGAAGTACTTGGAACGGCTTTAGGCTTGTGAGACGCCTTTTTCATCTTGCCCTTTTCGCAGGCAGCGCACAGATGATCTTTTGCAAACTTGAGATCTGGCATACCTTTGACATGTCCCCCGAGCACCAACTTGTTGATGTTCTTGAAGTTCAAGTGCGAGAGACGACGATGCCATAGCCAGCTTTGTTCAGCAGATGCTTTTGACAACAAACAGACTTCCTTATCGGGTTTCAAGGATGAGAGGTCGAACGTGTAAAGGTTGGTGCGTCGCGTGCCAGCAAGTATTTCTTTACCATCCTCAGTTCGAACGCTACACCTTTTAGCCTTGAAAGTAACCTCGAGATTCTTGTCGCAGAATTGACCGATACTGAAAAGATTGTGACCGAGACCTTCGACATAGGAGACTTTCTTGATTGTGATATTATCTTTGACAATATCGCCGTAACCCCTGATAGGAGAGGAGTGATCATTCCCGAACCGTACATTTCCACAAAACCTCTCGGTGAAGTTTGTGAGAAGCTCCCTTCTTCCGGTCATGTGCTTGGAGCAACCTGAATCTAAATACCACACATGACCGTCCTGCAAAACAGGTTATTTCTTTTTAGGTACCCATTCGTAAATGGGTCCTTTGGGGTTAGATTTAACACCCGACTTAGAGACCCGTTTATAATTGGGTCGTTGTCTTTCACGGGAAATATTACGATGAGAATTATTATGAGCAATATGATATGAACCAAACCAATCAAATGCATGACGGCTATCAACAAAATCATTTGATCCACAATGAGAACAACACAAACAATCATGCGACAGTTGAAGTAATTGCGGAATTGAATAAACTTTTAAAGGAAAAGTTCCATTACAAGCAACTAGAGGTTTAGAAATAAAGACATCATGATTGTTATTGTTCTTTCTAGACTTTAACACAGGATCAACTAATTCTGATGTTGTCGAGCTCTCTTTTGACTTCTTAGCTACCCAAGCATATTTCACTTCTTTCCGCCGACCATACGTATCTGAAATGTCGTTAAACCCATAGTCAGAGGATTTGAAAATTGACGATTGTGACATTTGAGAGCGACCGGTCTTTTTCTTCTTCTGTGAACGCCTTTTAGATTTTGACTTGGAAGGTTTTGAAGAAACATTCACCCTTATGAAAATTGACCGGAGGCGCACATGACTCATTTAAAAAATCAACATGGCTAGGTAGAGAAGGATTAAAATCAAATTGGCTCAAATTGCTATCTAAACACACCTCAGAATTCAAGAATGCGGAAAATTCAAGTTCCTCATCAGAAAGGACCTTATCACCTGAGGACTTCAGAACATTGGAAGAGTTTATTGAGTGCAAATCATAAGCGGAAGCATTTTTACAGTCAGAACACTGATCTGATTCAAATCTTTGAGGCTCTTTTCCTTTATTTGAAATAATCGGTGACAAGTCACCCATAAAAGCTTTGCAGGAAGATGTGTCAGAGGAAGGATAAGAGTTGTCAGACAGAGAAGATTTCTCTCTTTGGAGAATGGAAGGCTGATCATGAGGGTCATCCTTGTGAAATTGCACTTTCAGATGATCTGTTGCCATAGCAGCCAGTTGTGAGTGCAACTTCTTTATTTCTGTCTGGTAATTTCCTTTTTCTTCGTCCGACATAGTCTCCTTTTTGTTGGAACTGAGACACTCAATTTGAGACAAAAGACTTTGCTTTTCCTTTTGAAAATTTTCCCTTTCTAGTGCATACGATTCTTCTAGCTGAACAAGCTTCTTTTCTAAAATCAGAGTTGGAACATAAACCTTGGAAGCTAGAGGTTCCTCCTCAGTTTTAACGGTTTTAGTGTCTAGTTCAGCTTGAGAGTAACTATGAAAGAAATCGGATGACAGGAAACGGGGTTTGTCAGTATTATAAGAAGCATTTAAAGAATCATAAACAAACGGAACTGTCCTTTTAGAAAGAACAGAGTTTTCTCTTCTCAATTTATCTTCCAAGTCTTCCTCCTCAGTGGGTGTGGTCCAATGTATCTTATATTCAGGAAAGATTTTGTCTAATCCAAAAAATTCAGATGCATATAAAGTAGGAACTTTGGATAAAGCCTTGTTTAAATAATTAGGGTTATCATACCCGATACCCGCATTTCCGTACTTTGGTTCTTTTGGTGCGATTAGCTTTAGCGTTTGATCAGATTGACCAAATTTATAAAGTTTCTTTTCAAGCTCTTCAAGTTGTTTGGATAACCTTATGTTCTCATTTTTGTAAGCTGCGTTTTGATTTAACAAATCAATTTTCTCAGTCTCAGACTTACGGAGCTTATCGGTCAGGTCATCTACTTTGGTCATTAGATTTTGTGACTCTGTTGAATACCTCACATTTTCTTCTCTTAGATTAGAAATAGTGCACATGTAGCTAGAGATTTCTAAGCTTTGATTTTCCATAAAGTCAGACTGCTTAGTGACACGGTTTTCCAGAGAAGAGAGAAGTTGGTCTTTTTCTTTTAACAGAAGCTTGTAAGAGTCAAGTTTGTTCATAGTTAGTTGCATCTGATCAAGTAAAGCTTCATGAAAAGGGGTACATACCTGGCAAGGAGCATTGTGATCTTCTTCATCAGTATCAGATGGTGATGAATGGTTGCCCATGAAGCACAGATGAGCTTCAGCATCCTCGGGTTCTTCATCCGACACTAGTAACCAGTAATCGTCTTCAGCCATTAGAGCTTTACCGGCTTCCTTTTCTTTGGCAAGAAGTAGCTTGGCTCGGTAGTAGTCGGCATTGCGCACAATTGGCTTGCGACAATCTTTGGCGAAATGTCCTAACCGACCACAATTGTAACATTTGATCGGTTCGTCTTTCGGCTTTTCTTCATGTCTCTTGTCAGGCTTCTTACCAGCTTCAAAACGACTGTTACCTTCAGACTTGTCTCGATGATCACGACGAGTGGAGTCTCTTTGCTTATTGGAAGTCTTGGAGAAAAACTTCCTCTTTTAAAATGCTTGAGTGAGAAACACCATTGCTTCTTTCATCTTGGCAAGTTCTGGATCCGAGTCGCTATCGGGATCTTCAGGTTCAGAATCACTCAGCACGGGTTCTTTTCCAGATGATCGGCTGACGGACTTGCCTCTTCTCTCAGATACGAGTGCTATTTGATCAGTTGCTGGCTTTTCTTCTGCTTTCCCAATAAGTTCCATCACTTCCTCTTCGTCTTGGAGCAGCATTTCATAGAGTTCATGAAGGTACAGCTTCTCCAAGGTTTGAGTGTGGCGAATATGGGAGACGAACGGTTTCCACTCAGGCTGTAAGTTGTTCATAAACTTTATGTTGTTTTCCGTGTTCGTCTTTGTGATCTTATTTTTCTGAAGATCATTTAGAAGCATATTAAACCTTTCGTAGGTTTCCGTCAGTGTTTCACCCTTTCGTGCTTTAAACCCATCATATCTGGTGATACAGTTTGTCACCTTTAGCTGGTTATTGATGTGGCTTCCCATCATCATCTTCTCTATTTGGTCCCACATCTTTTTCGACGAGTCTTTGAAGCTATCTATACAAGCATAGATGTCATTCGGTAGACTTTGAAGCAGATATGATTTTGCCAGCTTTTCTGCCTCGTACAATTCCTTTTCTCTGTTAGTAAAATCACCAACAGTTTTCCGGATCTGGCGCTCTGGCCAACCTTCAGCTGGGTTTGCCGGTACCACTTCATTGGCCAATCTTGTGGACCCTCAGTCAGGCATTTGTATATATCTTCATAGCTGGATTTTGCTTCTATGAAGTTCATAAATCGGTCATGCCACTGAGGGTACTCTCCCCGAAAGAGCACCGGGGGCTTTTGGTCAGAACCGATGGCTAGAGCATCCCTTGAGTTCATATTTACTTCTTAACTTAAGAGCACTGTAATGATCGTTAGGCAAGCAGAATGATCCAAATACAATAAAATAGAAGAAACACAGAAACACTTGATCTAAACAGAAAATCAGGTCACACAAATATCCGGTCGAAGGTATGCCCGGAGGAAGCAGTTATCCGGTCGAAGGACACGTCCGGGGATATACTTATCCGGTCGAATGATACGACCGGGGACACACGAATCCGGTCGAAGGACAAGACCGGAGGACCCTTATTCGGTCGAAGGGATAAGACCGGGGACACTCTATTCGGTCGAAGGAGTTTGACCGGAGCACACGTGTCCGGTCGAAAGAGGAAGTTTTATACGGTCCGGTCGAATACTCAGGTCGAAAGACTTAACTAATGATAATCACAAATAAGGATAAAAACAACTATGAACAAACAACCCCGAAGAACACGAAGAATCCGATCGAAGAACCCGAAGAATTTCTGGGTTTCGATCGAATGCAAACACAGATCCTTCGATCCTTTGATCGAAGGAATTAACAAATCAAGCAAAAACCAAACTCACTAAGACCGAATAATAATAACTCAGAAGCAATACGATCGAAGGAATTAATGACCAAGACCGAATACAAATTTTCCAGAAATTTACCAGATTCGATCGAAGCCAAAACACATTCAGAAACAGATTCGATCGAAAAAAAAATTAATTATCAACTAAAACACATATTAGCGAATAGCACATAAACGAATGATTATAGGGTTTTAGACAAACCTTTTTTCTGGATCAAACCTTTTGCCTATATGCTTTGATACCAATTGTAGATCCCAGTTTCAGTGCAATCAACAGATATAAGAACAATGATGAACAAGATATTGGCCACAACAACTAGTCATATGATTAATATAAACTTCAAAGGGCTAAGGTTTACAGAGAGAATTTCTGATAATAGTATGTAAACCTAATAACTAGTAAACTGAATAATGAATCTCTAACTTGACAAATGAAATAGAAAATAACTTTAAATACTCGGGCTCGCAGGCCTAATGGGCTTATGGGCTTTAAGGCCCAACAAGCTTACAACTATTACAACTTGTCACAAACTACCCTGAACTTCTATTTAACATTGAAAATGGCCCTAACACCTCGCAAGGTGTTCGGTAGCTTTCTCACGAAATCCATGGTAATGTTGTCCCATTTCCACTCGGGAATGAACAACGGTTGTAAACTACCGTACGACCTTTGATGTTCCGCCTTGACTTGAAGGCACGTGACACATCTCTCCACGTAATTAGCCACATCCAACTTCATCACCGGCCACCAATAATTTAATTTTAAGTCTCTATACATCTTAGTGCTACCGGGATGTATAGAATACTTCGACTTGTGCGCGTATTCTAGAAGTAACTCCCGATTTCCAGCCAATTTCGGCACCCAAATTCGACCTTGGAAGAGTTTAAGCCCGCGGCTATCCTCCGTTAACAGTTCCTTTTGTTTCACCATGACTTCGGCTTTGAGGTTCTCTCCCTTAAGTGCTTCCACTTGACACGTCCTGATGCTTTCCACCAAACTTGATACCACGTCGATTCTTGTAAGGGACAATTTAACGCCACCATCATGGCTTCTCCGGCTCAATGCATCCGCCACCACATTGGCCTTACAGGAATGGTAGAGTAGATCACAATCATAATCCTTTAGAAGTTCAAGCCATCTTCTTTGCCGCATGTTGAGTTCCTTTTGATCGAAGATGTACTTGAGACTCTTGTGATCCGTGAAGAGAGTACACTTGGTCCTGTACAAGTAATGCCGCCACAACTTCAAAGCAAAAACTACCGCCGCCAACTCTAAGTCATGCGTCGGGTAGTTCTTCTCATGCTCCTTTAATTGCCTCGACGCGTAGGCAATAACTTTCCCTCGTTGCATAAGTACACATCCAAGTCCCATCTTAGAAGCGACACTATATATACTACGAAGTCTTCCGATCCTTCAGGCAAGGATAAGATCGGAGCTTCGCACAATTTCCTCTTGAGCGTTTGAAAGGCTTGGTCTTGAACCTCGGTCCAAAGGAACTTGACGTTCTTTCTTGTGAGGGATGTGAGCGGTGTAGCTACCTTGGAAAAGTCATGGATGAAGCGTTTATATTAGCCCGCTAAGCCCAAGAAAGTCCGTATCTCCGACGGATTCGTCAGCGGTTCCCAACTCATCATCGCTTCAATCTTTGTCGGGTCCACCTTAACACCGTCCTTTGACACCACGTGCCCCAAGAATTGAACCTCTTGGAGCCAAAATTTGCACTTAGAGAATTTTGCGAATAACTTCTCCCTCCTTAGGACTTCCAAGACTTCCCGCAAGTGTTTCCCATGTTCGGATTTATCCTTAGAATAAATCAAAATATCATCGATAAAGACGATTACAGATATATCCAAGAATGGGCGACACATACGGTTCATCAAGTCCATAAATACGGCCGACGCATTGGTCAACCCAAAAGGCATCACCAAGAACTCATAGTGACCGTAACGCGTTCGGAAGGACGTCTTCGGAATATCATCATTCTTCACTCTCACTTGATGATAACCAGATCGAAGGTCAATCTTCGAGAAACATCCCGCACCTTGAAGTTGATCGAAGAGATCATCGATGCGAGGTAAAGGATACTTGTTCTTTACCATGAATTTATTCAACTCACGGTAGTCAATACACATCCTCATCGATCCGTCCTTCTTCTTCACGAACAACACCGGCGCTCCCCAAGGTGAAGAACTCGGTCGGATAAAACCCTTCTCTAACAACTCTCGAAATTGCGTCATCATCTCCTTCATCTCCGTCGGGGCCAAACGATAGGAAGCTCGGGCTATCGGAGCCGCTCCCGGGAAGGTCTTCCGGAAAGACATCCGGATAATCCCGCACGATCCTCACGTCTTCCACCGTCTTCTTTTCCTTCTTCGCGTCCACTATATACGCTAGATACGAAGGGTAACCCTTCGCTAGAAACTTATGCGCCTTGAGAGAGGAGATAATGGGGTTGCGTCCCTTTCCTTTCTCCCCATAAATGACGACCATGCCGCCTTCTGTCAAAGGCACTTGGATCATCTTCTTAGCGCAAAAGATGTTGGCCTTATGCCTTGACAACCAATCCATGCATATGACCACGTCGAACCCTCCTATGGCCATAGGTAGCAAATCTACCCTAAAAGAATTCCCGTCGATCTCTAAGGTGCAACCACAAAAACGGTCTCGGATAATTACTTGGTCTCCATTTGCTATCTCTACTACTAGTGCGTTGGAAAGGACACTAGTAGGGGTGACAAATTGTTTACAAAACACATCCGAAACAAAAGAGCAGGTAGCACCCGAATCAAATAGCACACGAGCATGCAAGGAGTTCAATAGAAACGTACCCGAAACGACATCGACTGTCTCCTTTGCTTCCTCGGTGGTCATCCGGAAAGCTCGACTCGGCAACCTCGGCGATTGATCGACTCTAGCCGTCGACGCAACAGATCTGCCTTGATTGTTCCCCGCTAACTTTGGAAAATTCCTCCTTATATGCCCCGGTTCCTGGCACTCATAACACACCGTCGGATGAACAGTGCAGTCCCGGGTCATATGGCCCTTCTTGCCCACCTGGTACAACTTACCGGACCCACATAGGTTTTGGAAGCACATGCGCCCGAATGTCTGGTTCTGCACTTTGGGCACCACTGATCACCTTTACGAGAGTCGCCAACTTTCCCGCTAACAAAAGGCTTTGACTGACGAACGGGCCCAGATGGCCCTTCCCACTTTCTTTTCTCACCCGCAACACTTCTTTCTTCCTTCTCCGCCAACCTATCATCTTCCACAAGCAAGGCCTCTTCAATGACTTCTTGAAGAGTCGACCCTCCGGCATTGGGCACATCAATCCGCATATCGGCCGGTAGGCCAAGATGAAAGGCCTTAATCTTCGATCTCTCCTCTGGGACCAGATATCCCACCAAGTTCAACTTCTCCAGAAACAGCCTGGAGTAGTCGGCTACAAACAAATTCCCCTTCTTCAGATTCCGGAACTCGGCTTCCAGTTTGTCCAACGAACGCTCGCTGCAATACGTGTCCATTATCTTTTTCTTGAAAACTGGCCAGGTCAGCTTTGCTAGGACTTCAGGGGTGAGGGCGGACCGGGTGAGATTCCACCAGATCAATGCCTCTCCCCGGAGTAATTGAGAAGCAAATTTCACCCGTTGCGAGACGTCGCACTCGCTAGGCTCAAAGGCCATCTCCACTTCCTTGAGCCAGTACATACACGTAACCGGGTTGTCGGAACCCGCAAACTCTTTAGGGTTGCACCCCAAAAAAGCCTTGTAGGAGCATCCCTTAGTCCTCTCATGATTCACGTTGCTCGGTTGCTCTTCGGTCACCACCACTTCAGGTCTACCACCCGACCCAGCTATGATATTCTCCGCCATAGTCTCGGGTTGGCGGTTACTAGCATATAGATCTTCTAGGAGTTTCATGAAAAACTCTTGTTGTTGGATTTGTTGTTGGGCCATGGAAGAATTCATAGCCAGCATCATGTTGTCCCGCAACCGGGTCTCCATAGTAACTTCCTCCATAATGGCATTATCCGCATTGAGGTTTCGGCGTGGAATATGCTCAGGCCCGCCTCCCAATATTCTGGGTACAGGAATTCCATCGAAGGTTGCCCCCACCGGGGGTCGTACAGTTGCAGACTCCACTTCTGGTTGACCCTCTAGCATTTCCGGTAATCTACTTCGAGTATTAACCATTGTTCACTGCCATGCAAGCACGAGAAGGGGATTGAGAAAAGACTAAGCGAGTTTAACTCATTGTACGTACTAATACATTCATTAATTATCGCAATAACAGTAAATCAAGTATGCTCACGTAATAATGCATTCATAATAGCAGTAGCTAAGTGAAATTATGAACGAACCATACACAAGAATTCTTGTCACCATCATCACAACTCTCAATTAGTGTAATTCCGTAACCTAACACTCTCCCCACCTAGATATGCTACAAAAATACCTATTTCACTTAAACTAAAGCTCTGATACCAACTTGTAACACCCTAAAAATAGGGATAACAAAAACTTTCCAAAAGAGGAGAAGTGGTATATAATTTGCCATAGCAAGAGCCTCCCAAAAAGGGGAATAGTACAAATAAGCCTGTTTAATCACATTTGTAATTTAACGGATAAATAAACAACAACCAACTAATCTAATTTCTACATCTAGAAAAGAGATTACAAAAGGGGTGTCATCTATAAACCCAAGGCTCCTCAAAATAGTCCAAGAGTCGTATCCCCAAGCTCTCGCCCAAAGCATCTAAGCTTGCCTAGAAGCAGCACCACTAATACCTGAGATACACATCGACACCAAACAAGTGTTAGGCCAAAAAGCCTAGTGAGTTGCACAAGTAAAAACATGCCAGAAACAATTACAGTTCTTATCAGCAGTTAATCATTTAATCACGTAGATGTGGAGTCAACGGGAGCGACCCATATCTCCAAATCAGGTTCACCCAAAGAGGCAATGTACCTTGAAGCAACTTTCACTGGCAACCCAAAGGCCTGACACGCACCGGGGACTACGCTTAAGAAATTCCCCGACAGCGGAGGTCTAGGCAGATAGGAGACTACCTCTTAGGAAATTCCCCAAATGTCACCCACCTACATTCCTATAGTGAATCACTGACTCGGTTCGTCCACATAATACAAATAGGAGGTCTCAAGATGTGTTACAACCCAACATATTCGGATATCAATCATGAACACAACATTACCATCCTAATCATGCAATTTCAACACTTAACCCAAATATCAACCAAATCCATCACGAGAATGCAAGGTCGCCAAAAGGTATTCCAAGTAGGAATCATCAACATACCAAGATATACACATATAAATCATGGTAACTTTCATATACATAAATCTATAGGAAAATCCCCGTATACTCGAATAATAAATATGAACATTTGAGAAATGCATTAATATCAACAAGTATTAGATAATTATGTGTATCAAGTTTTAACAAATGTTAGTAAACTCACAATCTAGGTTTTTAGACCAAAACCTAGAAGTTGGAGAAGATGAGACTTAAAGGTGAGAAAGGAGAATCTTGAAGAAAACTTCAATGGGGGCACTTGGATGAATCTTGATGAACACTTAATGCTCCCAACAACCCAAAAACCTAGCAATAAGTGTGTGTGTGTTTGGAATAATCAAAAATCGCCCAAAATGAGAGTTCTCCCGTTTTCTCAAAGTGAAAAGTGATAAAATGGGGTATTTTCGGCCAAGGGTTCATTTAATCCCCCTGCACCCGCTTGCGACATTGCCCGGTGACAGTGACATTGTCACTGTTACGTGTCACAATCGCGTGAAACCCTCCACCCACGCTACACTTCCCGCGACCTTGACACCGCGATAGTGACAATTTCACAATCGCGTGTCATTGTCACGCGGACTCCCCGAGATACGGTACATCCTTCGCGATAGTGACACCGCGAGAGTGACCATGTCACAATCGCGAGTCACTGTCGCACCAGACTCCCAACACTCCGAAATTTGACCAGTTTCGATAACGAGCGCGAGGTTTGAACAATTAAATAAGGTAAATCAATTTAGATGACATTTCAACATATTAACCATCATAAAATACATACAGAGGCTCATATACTCACATAGGCACAATTAACGTATTTAAGGAAACAAATACTTACCTTATAAATTTACGGATGTTACAATGAACAAGTCAATCTCGGAGATAAACTACAAGTTTATCAAGAACTTGAACCCTGAATGGAAGAGTTATGCTATCAACCTCCAGAGGACCAAGAATATGGCACAAGAGGATGTGAATGAAATCTTCTCAACTTTATCCAAACACAAGGATGAAGTAAAGCTACTGAACGAGGAGAAGAAGATTGTCAAAGATTCACTAGCTCTACCGGCTGAAAGAAAGAAGGGTTCTAGTTCTCAATCCGTTTCTGTGTCAAAGTCAAAGCTTAAAAAGTCAAAAGTTTTTCTCACCGAGCTTATCCAATCCAGTTATGAGTCATCAGCCGATGAAGTTGAAGTTCACTCTAATGATGATATCCAGAGATTTGTTGACAACCTTGACTTCATTACCAAAGAATTTCACAAGAGCTTCGGAAAGAAAATGTATTCTTCAAAGTCGAAATATGAAGGATATAAGAAGGAAAAGTCAGAGAAATATAAGACCCGGTTTGGAAAGAGAGAAGAGAAGAGAGAAGAGAAGAAAGAGGATAATATTGATCCAAAATCTGGACGATGCTTCAATTTTGGCAAAGTTGTCCATTTTTCAAAAGATTGCAAGTTTAAGAAGGTTAAAAACTCTGAGTACTACATCAAAAAGTCACTGCTTGCTAAGAAGCAAGAAGATGGGATGACATTAATGGCAGAAGAGAAGAACTGGCTCTATCAAAGTTCCGATGATGAGTCAATACACTTCACTCAAGTATGCATGATGGCCAATGTGGATGATAATGCTGAAGCCGCCTCTGAACAGTCTAAAGGTGACTCTGAGGTAAGTACTAACTTTGAAACCGCTGAACTTGTTGAATCTCTAATGACACAGATCCAGAACATGGAAAAATAATTTGAGACTTTAAATGGCAAACTTAGCTATGAACGACAAACAATGATGAGTTTTCGTGACGAAAACGCATTGTTGAAAGTTTTCGTTGAGGACAAGGAACATTAAAAAGATGCTTTAAAGAAAGAAAAATAAACTTTGAAAACGAAGATTTCAGAACTTGAAAGAGACTTAGTTAATTCAAATTCTGAAAAGGGTGAATTCAAGATTAAATTTGAAGCTTGCTTTCAAAAGAGAAATGAGGCTTACTATAAGATTAAACAACTAGAAGATCTTAACTTGAAAAGAGGACAAACTGAGCAGACATTAAACTTGTTAACAAACAAACTCCAATATGTCAGATTTTAATTATAATGCTAAAACGGGATTAGGTTTATCTGAAAACGATGTTTTGAAGAAAGCCCCGGAAAACTTGTATAATTTTGATAAATTGGGCTCAAAAGTAAAGAAAATCCCAGATACTCATGACACTTTTGTCAAAGCTGAAACTCCAAAATCGGACACTTCGTGCAAAGGCAAAGAGGTAACGGATAATGATACGTCAAGTTGTGCTGATTCACAAAACAGTTTTAAATATGTTGGATTTCAATACAATGATTTAAACAAGAGCTATAAAAATAGAAAACTTGAATTTGTTGAGTTAATTTGAATCATTGTTTCCACATCATCTTCAACTGAATCAGCCAATGATGACAAAATTATTCCTGAGACTGAATATCAGTACGACGAGTATGAATCGGACATTGATGTTTGTGCTCAGACTCCTATATCTGAATATGTTACTTCTGAATCCTCAAGTGAAGTTAAGATGGAAGAGAATTCGAATGTCATGAATTCAAGTATTCAAAAGAGTTTGTTAATAAAATGACTGAGGAGATTTTTGATGACATGATTAATTCCTCAGATCCTGTTCCAATTTTGAAGAAGTTTGAATCCAACTCTGTGACTGATCAAACATCATATTTTGAAAAACAAATCAAAAGTTTACAAAAGACTCTTGAGGACATAGAAGATGAAAATTGTGATCTAAGATTTAAATTGGATAAATTTTTTAAAGAGAACAAAGAACTTTGTAAAGAACTGAATGATTTGAAAAATGATTTGTTCAAATAGAATTTGAATGATAAAAAGATGTTTGATGATCAAAAATGGAATGTTCGATCAAATCCAGAGTTTGAGACTTCAACAAAGCCTACAATTGTTTATTCTGAATGTCCTGAATATTTACCGAGCATTTATGAAAAAGGCGAGACTTCTGGAATTTTAAAAAAGAGTTCATCCTTGAAGAAGAAACTAATAAAGTTTCTTTTCATATTTCAGATCTAAGTAAAGGAGTTTGTAATGGAGAATGGAGAAAGATAGACAGTGATAATAAAGACTGTAAAGAGTTTGTTGAAAAAGATAGTGTTCTACCCAATAGTGTTGATTTGACATGTAATGGTTCGAACGCAAATAAATGTCAAGATTGTCTGAATAAATGTACTTCTTTTGATAAATCAAAGATATTGACATTTTCTCGTAAGAACTTATTATGTAAACAATGTGGTGACAATGCTTTTTCACTGTACTCCATTCCCCCTAAGCCAAAAGCTGTTAAAAGAGTATTCAAAGCTAGAACTATCTCCAAGTCCTCAACACAACACATTAAAGTGTTTCAAGCTAAGCCTGCTAATCTTTCTAAGAAACATCAGTTTCATGATTTTAATGTGAAAATGGTTGCCAAAGCCTAAATATGTATGGAGAGTCAAGGACAAAGTAGATGATTTAAGGAAACTGCATGATGCTAACAAAACAGGATCCATCTGGATATGGGTACCTAAAAAGAAGTGATTTGTTCCTTTTTGCAGGCCTGTCATTTGTGGTTTGTTGACTCTGGATGCTCTCAACATATGACAGGATATAAGCACTTATTGCACAACTTTGTTGAAGAACCTGCAAGAACAGTCAGTTTTGCAAATTCTGAGCTTCAAGGATTCATCAGATGATTTGGTTTGCTAAAAAAGGGCATTGTAACCATCAAGAAAGTACTTTACGTAGAAGGACTCAATCATAGCTTGTTCAGTACCAGTCACTTCTGCGATAGTAAGTATCAGATTCGGTTTACAATCACTCACTGTTTTATTGAAGATCCGGACGGTTATGAGATTTTTCGAGCTGAACGTTATGGAAATCTTTATGCGACAAATTTTCCAATGTTTTCGGCTACACGTCCTGTATGCTTACTTGCAAAAGCATCGATAGTTCAAAGTTGGATATGGCATCGACGCTTGTCTGATCAGAACTTCAAGGCTATTGATAAGTTAGCGAGACAAGGAATTGTGAAAGGTCTACCGGAGATGAGGTTTGAGAAAGATTCACTTTGTCCCGCATGCGAAATGGGGAAGATGAAACAAAGTTCACACAAATCAAAGATTGAATCTTCTTGCTCAACGCTTCTGGAATTAATTCATATGGACCTTTGTGGCCCCATGCGTACTCAGTCTATAAATGGTAAAAAGTATATTCTTGTGATGATAGACGAGTATTCGAGGTATAATTGGTTGGATTTTCTGCGAAACAAATCTGATGCACCAAATCTGATCATTGCCTTCATTAAGAAAATCCAAGTTCGACTTCAATTGCCAATAAAGACATTGCGTAGTGACAACGACACATAGTTCAAAAATGATACTCTTCAAAGTTATCTCACCTCTGTTGGGATTTCTCACAACTTCTCTGCTGCCTACACTCCACAACAAAATGGCGTGGTTGAAAGAAAGAATCGGACTTTGGTCGAAGCAGCAAGAACAATGTTGGCATATTTTGGTCTACCAATGTACCTCTGGGCTGAAGCCGTTGCAACCGCCTGTTTCACTCAAAACTGGACGATTGTGATTAAAAGATTTAATAAAATAGCGTATGAACTGATTAACAAACGAAAACCGAATATTAAAATTTTGTGTGTCTTTGGTTGCAGATGCTATATTTTGAATGACCGTGATAACCTTAGGAAGTTTGACAAGAAAGATGATGAAGGCTACTTTATTGGATATTCACTCACGTCAAAAGGCTATCGTGTATATAATTGACGGACCAAGTGTATCATGAAAAGCGTAAATGTATCATTTGATGAAAATACTACATTGACTTATGAACAAAACAGTTCAGAACTCAAGCTTAAGGAAAAGGCTTCTGTTCAAAGCAGAATAGAACCCGAATCTAAACATACTAAGTCTTCTAACTCATCAACTATTACATCTGAGTTAGATATGCTATTTCTTGAAGCTTTTATGGACATATGTGCAGATTTTGACAAATCAGGCACGTCCGCATCAAATTCAGAGGTCCCAATAATTACTGAAGACATATCTGGACCTTCTGAACCAGTCACTACTACAACCTCTTCAGGTATGTCTACACCGAATGTTTCTGACAATACTAATACTGAGTCTGCTTCTACAGATACAAATTCTGGACGAGAAGTCCCGAGCACTTCCTCTGTTGCTCCAGAATTACCTGCATCAGAAACACCTGAACAAGATGTTCCATCTACATCTAAAGTTGTACTTGTTGTTATTGATGAATACAATGAGCAAAATACGCAAGAATCTGCTCAACCACTTCCAAGCACAACTCGTTGGACGAAAGATCACCCCCTGCATAATATTGTTGGAGATGTACACAGTGGTGTAAAAGCGCGTGCAACATCAGCTAACTTTTGTCTATACTCAAGCTTCCTTAGTTCCTTAGAGCCGAAAAAGGTCTCTAAAGCTTCTACAATTTGAAAGGAATAAGGTATGGTGACTAATCCCACTACCAAAAGGTAAATCAGAGATAGGCACAAAGTGGGTTTTTAGGAACAAGAGGGATGAGGCTGGAGTTGTGGTAAGAAACAAAGATCGCCTGGTAGCAAAGGGTTATTGTCAATAGGAAGGCATAGACTGTGTGTTCCAGATTCTAGTTTCTAATCAATAACAATCAAACAAACAAGATTAAACACAATGAATTACATGTTTGATTACTTTGAAATTCACAAGATTACACTTTCTCTCTCTAGAACTCTTTCTCTCTCTAAAACCGTATTCTCTCTCAAATCTCTATTCTTACAATACGTACTTACTGAATTACAAGAACAAAAACAATTTATACTACCACCTAATACAAGGAAACAAATATAAAAACAAATACAACTAAGTTTGACTTATTACAAAATAGACTTTGACTTTTAATGAGATTTGACTTTAGCAGCTTTGACTTTCTCAACCTTGAATCTTCAGTCTTCTTGATCTTGTATCCAACAGATTTATGCTCTAACAATCTCCCCCTTTGGATTCAAGATCATTGTTGAAAGATCTAGTAATTCAGTCTTCACTTTAAGCTCTATCAATACAATCTCCCCTTTTTCTTTAACTGTATTCTTTCTAAAATTGTCTTCAAACCAATAATAATCTCCCCAAAACTTTCACACAACTCTTTCAGACTTTGGAAAAAAATTATCTTCAAATTCAGCTCGAATTGCTTTAGCAAATAATCTTCAAAGAAAATTTCCTCAAATCTTCATAAATTCTTTGATTGTCTTGAACATTTCTGAAAATCATCTCTCAAAACTTTATCATTTCTTGATATCATCTCCTACAAACTTCAAAACTTTAACATTTCTTGATATTATCTCCCCCTTTTTGATGATTTGAGCATTGATATCATCAAAACTTTTTGTCCAAGAAATGTCATTAACCAGTCTGATCTGAACCTCTGATTCTGTGATCCATAACCATATATTCATCTAGATATTTTCAAATCCAGACAAAATAAGAACAGGTAACTCCTGAATCAACAGATGAATCAGTTAATATGCCTGTCAGTAACACGAAGTCACTTTGTGTAACGAATACACAATATAAAAAAGCTTTTTGATGTTCACTCCCCCAGGGCTTCCATCTAATCATCGAAATACCACAAATGCAATTTCTATGAATGTTATGACAAAGAAACAAGTTCTTTGTGTGTTCGTGCAATTGTAGAAAGAATTAAGCACGAATAATTGCTTTTATAAGGCTCAAAATAGTGTAAACCACTGAGACAACAGTAGATAAACACAGACTCTAAGTGCATGATTGAAGTGTGAAGGTGGGGCAAACTTCCTTCTTTTTCAATATCCAGATTTTCCAAATAAAACCGGATAGATTATATGTTCCGTCCCCTTGAAAATGTGAAACATTTTCTTTTTGAGAAGAAAATGAGTGGTTGGTGGGGTTTTAAGCAAGTGTTGGCATGGGCTATTTGCCTGTTTCAATAATGTTCACGAAAGAATTGTGAAACATTAGTAATGTGGCTGCCCGGCTCAAAAAGTAGTTGGTGCAGAGTTTGATATTCTTTTACTCTGATCTCACACCCTCTTTCTTTTTAATCAATAAGCTCACTACTAACCAAACTCTCTTTTCCATTTTACCTCATCACACCCACACTCATTTCTTTTAGACTCCTCACACTCAAACACTAAAGGATTAACTTCTTGGGTAGGAAACACTGGTTAACGTGAATCCATAGAAGACACAAAGTCTCAAAGTCTAGTCAAAATTTATTCACAAAGATTTATTCTAAAATAAAAGACACAAAGTAGTAAAACAATTAAAGTACGAGTTCTGATCAGAAATAATCAGAAATCATAGTCTTACTCCTTTTGATTTGACTTATAAACTCCCCCTAAAATCATGCATTACAAAAATTTTGTCAGTGAAATAAAATGCAAAAATTAGTTATGCTCCCCCTCAAAATAATGTAGATCATCTAAAATCTTCTCTTACTCCCCCTGAGATCATGAGCAAACAATTAAATTGCAGATATCCTTTAGACATAAAGATAAAGAAAATGATGAAAACTAACAATTCGTAACTTTAGTAGGTAACAACCGATTATGTCTTAAGATTTAACATACCAAGCTTAGATACAAGAAAATTAAATCTATTTTCATCTAAGGGTTTGGTAAATGAATCTGCAAGTTGATAATCTGTTTTTACAAAATAAAGTTCAATTGTTCATTTTTCTACAATATCTTTTATAAAATGATACCTGACATCAATGTGTTTGGTTTTTGTATGTTGGACAGGATTAGCAGATATGGCAATTGCACTCTTCGAGTCACAATATATTGGAATTTTATCAAATTTGAATCCATAGTCTCGTAGCTGTGTTCGCATCCACAAGACTTGAGAGCAACAACTGGAAACAGCTACATACTCTGCTTCAGCAGTCAATGTGGAAACGCATAATTGTTTCTTTGATGCCCAGCTAACGAGCTTGTCTCCAAGAAATTGAACGTGACCAGAAGTACTCTTTCTATCCAACATGCAACCTGCATGATCTACATCTGAATATGCAGTTAGTTGAAACCTAGTATCCTTAGGATACCACAGACCAAGGTCTGCAGTCCCCTTCAGATATCTAAAAATCCGTTTGACAGCAGCCAAATGGGATTCTTTGGGAGCAGCCTGATATCTAGAACATAAACATGTTGAGAACATAATATCTGGTCTACTAGATGTAATATACATTAATGAACCTATCATACCTCTATAGTTTCTAACATCAACACTTTTACCCGAAGGATCAGTGTGGATCTTAGTACCTGGTGCCATCGGGGTTCCAATTGGTTTACAATTTTCCATTTTGTACTTCCGAAGAATATCCAAAATGTACTTAGATTGATTAATAAAAATCCCCGTAGAAAATTGTTTAACTTGTAGTCCGAGAAAGAAATTCATCTTTCCCATCATACTCATTTGAAAACGTGACACCATGAGGTTAGAAAAGTTTTTGCAATATTTTGGATTAGTAGAACCAAATATTATATCATCAACATATATTTGAATAAGGATAATATCAGCTTTTTCCTTCTTGATGAATAAAGTGGTATCAATCTTACCTTCTGACTGAACGGGGGATGCTTGTTCAGTTATGACATCTGAAGTGACTGGATGATTGCAACTTGTGTCTTCAGGCCTGTCAGTCACAGCAGACTTAGATACATTAGTTCCGAGAAACTCATCATAAAAGAATTCAAATAACAAATCTAAATCAGTTAAATGTGAAATAGATGTGGAAGCGTTATCCGAATTTTTAGCTGTAGAAACAGGTTCTGGACTGATCTGCCCAGAAGCTAATACTCCTGTGATAACGGGTTCTGAACTGATTTGATCAGAAGCCATCTCTTCATCAAATGTGACATTGACGCTCTCGACAACTTTCTTTCACTCCTTCAAATAAACACGATATGCTGCAGAAGTTGAAGAATAACCGATAAAGATGCCTTCGTCCGCCTTAGCACTGAATTTATTCAGACTCTCCTTGTCGTTAAGCACAAAACATTTACACCCAAATATGTGAAAATACTTGATAGTTGGTGTTCTGTTGTTAATCATCTCATATGGAGTCTTTTGAAAACGACGGTGTATCATGGAATGATTTTGAGTATGGCATGCAGTCGACACAACTTCTGCCCACAAGAATAGAGGTAAGTCCGATTGGCTAAGCATAGTCCGAGCGGCCTCGACTAGCGTCCGATTTCGCCTTTCGACTACTCTATTTTGTTCAGGCGTTCTAGCAGCAGAGTACTGATGTGATATCCCGACGGATTCGAGATATTCTTCAACAATTTTGTTTTTAAACTCTGTGCCGTTGTCAGTATGAAGAAACTTGACTGTTCGCTGCATTTTCACCTGGGTCGTCTTTAAGAAAGTAATGAGAACTTCCGGTGTCTCATCTTTTGATCGAAGAAATTTGACCCACGTGTATCTTGAGTAATCGTCCACAATGACCAACACGTATTTCTTTCTACCCAAACTCTGAGTTCTCATTGGACCACACAAATCCATGTGTAACAATTCTAACGGAGAACTAGTGTTTGGTTCAGGCTTAGGTTTATGTGCGGCTCTCTTCATCTTACCCTTCTCACATGCAGCACATAAATGTTCTCGTTCATATTTCAGCTCAGGAAGTCCTTTGACCAATTCCCACGAACCAACTTGTTGATGTAACAAAAGTTCAAATGAGATAAACGTCTATGCCAGAGCCAACTTTGCTGCGTTGAAGCTTTTGTCATTAAGCATACCTGATTGTCAATATGAACTTTGGAAAGATTGATGGTATAGAGGTTTGTCTTTCGATGTCCACCTAAGAGTTCTGTGCCGTCTTCAGTACGAACCGAGCAACTCTTAGACTTGAAGTTGACCTCTAACCCTTTATCGCAGAATTGACCAATGCTGAATAAGTTGTGCCCCAAACCTTCGACATAACTCACCTTACTTATCGTTATGTTGTCTTGAATGATGTCACCATATCCTAAGATAGGTGAAAGCTGATCGTTTCCAAATCTTACATTTCCACTGAATTTCTCTGTATAGTTAGACAATAAAGTTTTTTGCCCAGTCATATGCTTGGAACATCCACTATCCAAGTACCATATATGTCGGGTCTGCAAGAGAAATCAGGCAATAATAGATTTAGGTACCCATTTAAAAAAAGGTCCTAACGGATTAGCACAAGATTTTGGTATCCATTTAAATATGGATCCTCTTTTTCTTTGAAAACTTTGAAAAACATTTGATCTCGAAGAGTTAACATGATAAGATCCATACCAATCAGAAGAATTATGAGAATAAACAAAATCAGTTCTCCGATAATTAGAATAAAATGTAGTAGGAATAGGAGATAATTGAATCAATTGCTTTATTGAATATTTCTTGTAAGAAGTTACAAGGTTTTGTTTATTTGAAGCAAATTGATCAATTTCATCATTATCACTACTAATTGGGCTAGTAAAAGAATTATCAGAAACTGATCCGACTATCTCATCCTCCTTCCGTTTTGGTCTCCATTCGGATCGAGCTTTCAACTTTTTCTTCCTTAAATCGGAAACATAAGATATAGATTTATTAGGAAAAGCAGATTTCCGAGACTGAGTATTCTTTTGTGTAACAGTGTATTTTTGTTTCTGTAATCGCTTGTTTCTTATGTTTCTTACCATAAGCATAGTAATCAGCAGTTACAGAAACTGATTCACCAACCTTAGTTGTTGATTCAACAATATTAACACCACTAGGTAACACTCTTTTATTTTTAAGACAATTAGAATGATCAGGAAGTGTATTGTTGACATCAAACATATCAAATTCTTCCATGCACCCATCATCAGAATTTAGAAAATCATTTGCAGACTCAAATATATCATCAGAATTATCAGTCGAAGTATGAGGTGCCTTAGAAATTTTAGAACACTTTGTATATGTAGATTGAAAAATCGTGTTCTTTAAAACTGTAGAAAATACACTTTGTTGAATATCACTCAAAAGTTTTTCATCAGATAAAACATTTTCAAGCTCGACTATTTTGCTTTCAAGAATAGATGTAGGAATATAAACCTTTGCATTTGCAGATTTTTCCTTCATCTCAGAAGTAGAATAACTAACAAAATAGTCAGTTGAAAGAACTTTTGGTGTTTCTGAAAGATAACTATCATTTAACTTTACTTGGTTAAATGGTAGTTGCATTTTCTTTTTATTCTTCCTATTTTCAGTTTCTTGGATCTCAACTTCTTCTGGTAATTTGGTAACAAATTTGGGTTTCAAATGAGTATGTTTACCAGCACATTTCAGAAAATCATAGTTATAGAGGGCTGGTTGTTTTCTGATAGCTTTCTTAAGATAATGGGAGTTTTTAAAACCAAGTCCCCATTTCTCTTTAACATCTTCCTCTTCATTAGGTGCATTGAGAAAAATGGTTTGATCTGTTTGACCTCTCGTATAGAGTTTTGCTTCCAGACCATTTACCTTCTTGTTCAAAAGCTTATTTTCAACCTGCAGTTTATGAACAGTTAGTGCAGATTCTCTTTTCTCAAACTCATATTTAGAAACTTTAGCTTCAAACTCAGAAATCTTCTTTTCAAAACAATCTACTTGAGATTTAGAATTAAAATCAGACTTGCGTAAAGAATCAATAAGATCTTTGTTCACAATAACAGACTTATTAAGCTCAAAGATCTTATTGTTTCTTTTAACAACTTTTTCTTTTTCCTGTTTCAATTTATTTTGTAAATCTTGAAGCTCAATCACCATGATTTCCATTTTGGTAATGAAATCTTTTGCAGTTAAGTTTAATACCTCATCAGCGGTCTCATCATCTGACACATCATTCTTCACTTCTTTTCCCATGAGACATAGATGAGCATTTTCTTCCTTTTCTTCTTCTTCACCTTCTGAATAATCCAGCCAAAATTCATCTTCAGCCATTAAAGCTACACCCGCTTCTTGCTGTTTTGCCAAAAGCAATTTGTTCTGATAGTACTGAGAGTTGCGAGCTTTCGGCTTCCGACACTCTTTAGCAAAATGACCCATCTTGCCACAATTGTAGCATTTGATTGAGTAAGTTGCTGGCTTTTCAGCAGCAGTGTAATCACTCATGAACTTCTTCTTCTCATCGGGTTTCTTCTCAACATATCTCTTCTCTTCATATCTCTTTCCTTCTACTCTTTCACGATGCTCATGGTTCTTAGAACTTGATGAAGAATACCGTTGAGAATTTGATCCCGGCTTCTTGTAGAATTTCTTTTGAAAAGCACGAGTCAATAAAATCACTGCTTGCTTCAGACTTTCACCATCATCACCATCAGATGCAGATTCAGATTCAGAAGATGTAAGAACTTTCTTCTTCTTCTTTTCTTTCTCCTTCTCTCTGGCTACCAAAGAAATAGGATCAGGAACTTTTTCTGCTTTCTTTTTCTCATCTCTCTTTTCCTGTACTTCTTCTTCATTCTGCCTCAGAGTCTCATACACTTCATGTAAAGGAATCTCATTCAGATCCTTCATATGTTTCATCCTACGAGTATGCTTCTTCCATTCAGGTCGTAGAATGCTAAGGAATTTGACATTATTTTCCAGCTGCTTCTTTTTCACCTTGTTCTTTGTCAGTTCATTCAGAAGCACAATAAACCGTTCATATGTATCTTCCAGACTCTCATTCTCTTTGGCTTTGAATTCCTCGTAGCGATTGATGCAGTTTGCCACTTTCATCTGATTCCCTACCTTGGATCCCATCATCATCTTTTCTAATTGATCCCACATCTTCTTAGCATCATGCTTGTAGCTATCAATCTTGATGTAAATGTCATTGGGAATGCTTTGAAGTAGAAGAGACCTTGCTTGCCTATCTGCTTTATGCCGTTTCTTCTGTTCTTCAGAATATTCTGATAAATCCACTTTAGATGGTTCTGTCTTTAATTCTCTTTCCTCATCATCATTTACATTATCAGTTGAATCTTCATTAACAGGTACTCGAAATATGATCGGTTTCATAGGACCTTCTATTATTGATAGAAGAATATTCTCTCCATTTGCATGTCGGTCTATGAAATCCAAAAATCGATCCTTCCATTGTTCATACTCTCCTTTAAACAGTACAAGAGGCTTGACATCGGTACCAATCGAAAGTGCATCTTTGGAAGTCATCTTGTTTAACCATGTTTGAAAAATATATGCAATAAGAAACTAGAACTGATCGTTAGTCCAAAATATGAAATCACAAAAATATAGAAACACTGAAAATAAAATTCAGAAATTTTGATCACAAACAGAATTTTGTCCCCCTCCGCAGACTTAGCACGGGGGTCCCGCTAGAGAAAAAAATTTCACTATTAAGGGCCATATTACAGTTTTGAAAATTTCTCAGAAAATATTCTAAGTATAGAAACTCGCAAGTCCCTATTCAATCTTAAAACTCGCAGATACTGAGAAACACGCAGATCGAGACTTGCGCGTTTGATAAACTCTCAAGCAAACTTGCAAGCAAACTCGCAGATCAAACTCGCAAGTGCCTAAACTCGCTAAAAACTCTTCACGCTGAAACTCGCTAACAGAGGCGTGCGCGTTTACTAAACTCGCTCGTCGAAGCTTGCGCGTTTGAACAAAACTCGCTAGCTTCACTTGCGCGTTTCCACACTTAGAAATCTTTCTTGAAGATTCAAACTCGCACGTCGAAGAACTCGCTGAATACTATTCCTCCTCAAACTCGCTAGCTTTGATGAACGCGTTTGGAGAACTCGCAGATCGCTGTGAGCGCGTTTTGATCCTTAGAATATTTTCCCACTTTTTCAAACTCGCAGGCTTGATCAGCGAGTTTCTCAGAACTCGTAGATAAACCTTGCGTGTTTGAGACCAAAACTAATTCCTTTAACTTGTGCGTTCTAGCTGATGAACCTTGCACGTTTGGACGACGAACTTGCGCGTTTGGATGAAGAACTTGCGTGTTTGGGAGATCTAGCGCGTTCTTCCGAAAAACGACCCAAATACTGAGTTTTCCATCTGAATTCGATCTAAACTTGTCCAACTGGTCTAAAACTTTGAACGAACCTTTGTAATCAACCCAAGAACATATTCCAATACACAATTTTTACAAACAAACACTTACAATCCAACAAAATCGATGTAACAGTGAAAGTCGACTCGTGAACAAAACTTAACAAAAATCAAAAAATTCGTGTGATTTACAGTGCAATACTGAAATTGAATTACAAAGACTCGATCTATTACACTTTTAGAACAAATCCTAACCAAAATATGCTCCAAAATCGCACAAAAATTAAGAATCCGATTTTCTTTCAAGAACAGTGACGAACCAACACAATCTTGATCTTATTTCACTTTGGATCTGCTCTTATACCAATTGTGTGTTCCAGATTCTAGTTTCTAATCAATAACAATCAAACAAACAAGATTAAACACAATGAATTACCTGTTTGATTACTTTGAAATTCACAAGATTACACTTTCTCTCTCTAGAACTCTTTCTCTCTCTAAAACCGTATTCTCTCTCAAATCTCTATTCTTACAATACGTACTTACTGAATTACAAGAACAAAAACTATTTATATTACCACCTAATACAAGGAAACAAATATAAAAACAAATACAACTAAGTTTTACTTATTACAAAATAGACTTTGACTTTTAATGAGATTTGACTTTAGCAGCTTTGACTTTCTCAACCTTGAATCTTCAGTCTTCTTGATCTTGTATCCAACTGATTTATGCTCTAACATAGACTACGACGAAACATTTTCAGCTGTTGCTCCGATCAAAGCCATCAGAATCTTTTAATCTTATGCAGCACATAAGAACTTTACTGTCTATCAAATGGACGTAAAGTCAGAGTTTCTTAACGGTATTCTGCATGAAGAAGTCTACGTGGCTCAACCTGAAGGTTTCATTGATCCACATCAACCTGATAATGTCTACGTCCTAGACAAAGCACTTTATGGTTTAAAACAAGCACCACGAGCTTGGTATGAAACTCTTACTCAGTTCTTACTCGCCTCAGGTTTTAAAAAGGGTACAATTAATACAACCCTGTTCCTTAAAAAGTAAGGTGAGGATTTAATTCTAATCCAGATTTATGTAGACGATATTATATTTGGGTCTACTAATCCAAAGTTTTGCAAGAACTTTTCTAAAATCATGGAGTCTTGGTTTGAAATGTCTATGATGGGTGAGTTAACATTTTTTCTTGGACTTCAAGTCAAACAGTCACCCAAAGGCATTTTCATAAACCAATCGAAGTACATACGAGACATCTTGAAAAAGTTCAATATGACTGATAGTTCGGTAATGAAAACGCTTATGGCTATCGGAACACTTTTAGACGCAGATTTGTCCGAAAAATCTGTTGATCAGAAAGTGTACCCAAGTATGATTGGTTCATTACTGTATCTAACAGGTAACAGACCTGATATAATGTTTGCTATATGCTTCTGTTCTAGATATAAGGCAAATCCTAAGGAATCTCACCTGATCGCCGTTAAAAGAATACTTAGAACCTCAAAGGCACTCCCGAGTTAGACCTTTGGTATCCTAAGGATTCTAGTTTTGAATTAACTGCATATATTGATGTTGATCATGCAGGTTGCAAACTGGATAGAAAGAGCACCTTTGGATCATGCCAATTTCTAGGAGATAAGCTTGTTAGCTGGACATCCAAGAAACAAAACTGTGTTTCTACATCCACCGCCGAGGCAGAATACGTAGCTGCGGCTAGCTGTTGTTCGCAAGTCCTCTGGATGAAGACTCGATTGAAGGATTTAGGATATTCGTACAAGCGAGTCCCAATTTTACTGTGATTCCAAGAGCACAATTTCAATAACCGCTAATTCAGTTCAACACTAAAAAACAAAGCATATTGATGTGCGCTACCATTTTATCAAAGATCATGTGGAGAAAGGAGATGTTGAAATGCACTTTGTTCAAACCGACTACCAATTAGCTGATCTTTTCACTAAGCCGTTAGATGAAAAGCGATTCAAATTCTTAATCAGCAAACTAGGTATGTTGAATATGTCTGTTTGAATACTTACCCAAGATCTGAGGGGGAGTGTATCTTACATGTGCTTACTTATATCTGTCGTTGGAAATTCTGAACAGTTGATGATATTCATCAAATACTGACTAAGGAGGAATCATTTCTATAATGATTACCAATATCTTTTGTTTTGCAGGCTATCTCATGTGACTATGGCTTCTGAATATTTGAGTTCAAAACCCGTTCTCAAAAGTTTTTCTTCTTCAGGATGCTTAATAGATAACATCTTTCAAAATGAGTTTTTACTTTGAGGGGGAGTTTATGAAATTTTAATTGTTATATCTTTAAGGGGGAGATAAGAAAAATTACTTATACTTTAATTGTCATATTTTTCTAATGAATTGATTTTTTATAGATACGTAGGGGGAGTATCTGATGTTTTGTCAAAGGATGCTTACAAGACGATATTCATTTTAGGGGGAGTTAAGAATTTCTACGCTAACGGTATATTTTTCTTAATCTCTAACTCTACTATACTTTGAAAGAAGAACAACTTTCAAGTGTGAAAAACGTTTTCTTAAATGTTCAAACCACTTCGCGTTCTAAACATGTTTTATGAATTTCGAAGTGTGATTTTAAATGATTTTCACTTGGATACTTTAACGATTATCTGATCGTGTGTTTCTCAAAGATCAATACTTGTGTATTATATTGTCAATACATTGTTAAGTATTCTTACACACATCGGTTCAGTACATTTTTTATTGACTTTGTTATTACCATGTCTCAAAAAGATAAATCTTTCGATGATAATACTCCCGTTTGAAATTCAATGTTGTTTGAGATCAAACGTCATTTCTACTTTAAATGTGCTTTCATTGTTAAAATGTGTAACACCCTCAAATTTGGAAATAGCGACTAATTAAAAACTTTCAAAAATACCTTAAAGGATAATAAAATCTCTTACTAATAGCCCATAATTGAAATACATTTCTAAATTGAACTACCAACAAATAAATAAAGTCTTACATAAAGACTAACTAAAGTCGAGTGTTACTATAACCCAATACCAATCGCTATCTCCAATATAAGTGCGGAAGACTTCAACAAGCTAATCACCTCTTCGAGCACACAACTAGCACTCATCGCTTCTCAATGTCGCTTGAACTAATCCCGGAATGAAACTTGATGCACATGCCGACAAATAAAAAGGGTTAGGCTAACGCCTAGTGAGTTCAAGAGTTTAACATCATGATTATAGAAGAAAACGTAAATGAAAGTATTGTAACTTATAATCATGATCCTTTGAAATGATTTACTTAAAAAAATAAGAGAACAACTCATTTACTAATAATATGCATTTTATAAATGGATACCTCAACGCCAAAACATTCTTTCATGAAATAATGAAATCCAACACTTATTCAAAACGAGAATTATGGTAGTGCTCGAGTAATGAAATTCGAGTAAGCTTTATAAAATAAACGACCAAAATATGAGTAAACTCAAGTTTCTAAGATTATAGCATAAGAGAGATAACTCAAACTCAAAACGTGGATATAAATTGACTCCCAATTTATGATAATGTAAATAATACTTCATATCCCAAAACACCCCAAAACACGGGTAGGGATTAATACTCAACCCATAAAACGTGAAATTAACTCATGTATGCAAAATGTCACCGGAAACAAATATATAAAAGCCTCAGCCCAAAGACAACACCTTTCGGTGACGGGGGGAAAACCCGATTCCGCATAATGTGACGTGCACAAAGTAAGCCACACGTTACGTTAAATTGGTATAAGTATCGGGCTCAACATCTTTCAGAATACACCCATAGATACTAGCACGGAGGACTAACACCATACCAAATAGGCCTAGCCACGCCTCAATGGGGAAAACTAGCGTTCCACCATTGGACAAATAATAAGAGTATAGAGCTTAGCATCTTTCAGTATACACCTATTGATACGAGCACGAAGGACTTACAACCCAAACCAAACCGATGCCGAACGTGCCTCGATGTGGAAAACTAGTCGTCCCAACACCGGATAAAATACAAAAGTGCTCATGGATAAGACGGGGCTGAAACATTACATGACTCAAAACGAATGAACTAATGCATTCAAAACATGTAATTCCCAAATAAGATGCAATAAAGGCAAATCATAATCAAGCGCTCTACTTTGAGCTATCAAAACCGGACAAGTGTCCCCAAGACCCAACAAAATCCAAACTAAGCCATAATCTCAACAATTCCAAAGACCCAACGTTGAAAATCATAAAATGAAATCAAACGTAAACGACCCGAAATAATGCAACCCATGCTTTAACACACACAAATAACTCCAACATGATTTAGATTTGGACAAAACATTTTCCAAGTGGGTTTATACCATTTATCCTTTCAAATCATTCCATGACACCCAATAGAATGCATTTATACTCAAAATTATACTCCATGAAATAAATCATTTAAATACCCAAAATATATGATTATTTATCAAAATACACAAAATCCCAAATGTGGGTGTTTTATAAGTTTATAAGCTTGAATACTTTCAAATAACAAAAACTTATCAGATGATTAGCAGTTAATAATTCCATAAAAACATGTAAACACTTTAAAATAGACATTTTGGCATGTACACCGTTTTCACAAATCAACTTGAACTCACCTTGCTAGATTTAGGCTAAATCTAGATTTTACCCACTTAGAGCTTCCTTGAAGAAACTTGAATCTTCAAGCCAAATCTTCCAAAACCTAGATCTACAAGGTCCCAACCATAAATATACATATTCCACCATAAAAAATATTCCCCAAACACTTAACATCAAAATCTCTATTTTGGGCAAAACCCTAATTTTGACCCAAAACTCCCAAAATTATCCAAACCGAAATTTAGAGAAATCAAACACTAGGAAACCATCAATGGAGGAATTTTAACTTATTTCATGGTTTAGAAATGGAAGGGATACACTTACCACTTAGGTTTTGATGAAAACCTAGAAAACCCCAAATTTCATGAAGGTGGAGGTGATGATGATGAACTCTTGATCCTTGCTTCCACTCCACCACCAAATACTTTTGGATCTTCCCAAAATAACAATCTAACCTTGAAAAGCTCTCAAATACGAATCCATAGCAAAAAGAATCACCAAAATCGAAGTTGTGATGAAGAAGATATGAAGAAATGAAGTTATAGGGCTGAAAAATCGGGTTTTAAGCTCGACCAGGGGGTTTCGCGACTTATCTCGTGACCTTAAGTCGCGGCATAGGTCGCCCGTTCCCCTGGTTTTCTCCTCGCTACTGTTTCGGCCATAACTTCTTCGTTATAGCTCCGTTTTTGCTCCGGAAAGAACCGTTGGACTCGTAATTGAATCCTTCATCCAATAAGACTATAAAATCTAGGATTCAAGTCTAAAATCATATATCTTATTTTTCCCTTTAAAGCTACTGATTTATGTATTAACTTGAAATGATGTCTTTCGAAATTCGGGGTGTTACAAAATGTTTATATCTTGTTCATATAAACAAATGTCTGTTCTTTGATACCCTATTACATTTTTCTTCATGATATTTGATCTGATTAAATCATTGTCAGATTCTCAAAACAATGAAATTGAATGATCATAAATGTTCAAAGTTTTGAGAGATCTTAAATGTTCGCATTGCTCAAATTTCATTCATATTATAAATGAGCATACATTTTCTGACAAGTGATTTCTTGTGCTTATATGTCAAAAGAACTGTTGAGCAACACATTCTTTTTAGGACAAAATACATGGGATTCAGTGTGAGTTATTAAACGACTACCATGGATTCACGTTAACCAGTGTTTCCTACCCCGGAAGTAATCCTTAAGCGATTGAGGGGAGAGGGGTCAAAAGAATTGAGTGTGTGAGTGTGTTGAGGTAAAATGTAAGAGAGATTTTGGTTAGAAGCGAGCACAAATATTTAAAAGAAAGAGGGTGAGAGATCAGAGTAAAAGAATAATAAACTCTGCACCAAACTTTTTCTGAGTTGGGCAGCCACATTACTGTTGGTTCACATTTCTTTGTGACCTTCATTGAAAAAGGCAACTAGCCCATGCCAACTCTTGCATTAAACCCCACCAGCTACTCATTCTTTTCTCAACAAAAGAATGTTTCAATTTTCAAGGGGAAGCAGTAAATAATCTATTTGATCTTCATTTGGAAGACTCGAATATTGAAATAGAAGGAAAGTTGCCTTACATTCGATCCTTTCTCATGCACTTTGAGTCTATGTATAACTATTGTTGTCTCAATGGTTTACATAATTTTGAGCCTTATTAAAAGCAATCATTATGCTTAATTCTTTCATACACAAGCATGTACACATAGAAAATTTGTTTTTCTGTCAGAACGTTCATAGATTAACCTTGTGTTTTTCAATGATTAAATGGAAGTCCTAGGGAGTGAACATCACTCAAGCTCCTTATATAGTACATTCGTTGTACTCAGTAACTTTGTGTTACTGACAGGCATTTTAACTGTTTCATTCGTTGATTCAGGGTTACCATTCTTAACTTGTCTGAATTTGAAAAGATTCAGATGAATACATTCATGAATTGACGGCAGACTATTAGGTCAGATAGAGCTTGTTCATATCATTCTTTGGGGAGATTGACTATTTTCCTACATGGGGGAGATTATTCATATTCTCATGAAGATTGTGCTTAAATTGTTATTTGGGGGAGATGATTTTAAAGACAGAGCTGACCTTGAAATGTTTTGATGATCCTGATTCTCAAAATTCATCAAAAAGGGAGAGATAATTCAAGATTTCAAAGTTAGATCCGTTTTAAAGCGAAAGTCAAGCAAGATGTTACAAAGGGGGAGAATACAAGGATGAGAAATTAAAGTCAGATATGGTTGAATGTTTTAAAGGGAAGAAGTTTGTCAAAGTAATGATTCAAAGAAGAAGTTAAAGTCAATAGATGTTTCAAAGTGAAGTCTGAAGATTCTCAAGTTGTTGAGCATATCTGAAATTGCATTTTTACTACAAAGGGGGAGATTAAAAAGTGTGGAAGTTTTGAAGACTTCAAGGTTTTGTGAAGATTGTCAAATATGTTCAAGAAATTCAAAGGGAGAGTTACTTAAAGCGCTATCAAAGATTAATCAAAGATTCAAAGATTTGAAGGTGTCAAAGTTGTGAAAGAATATTTGTTGAAGATTTTTCTGAAGGAAGAAGACCTGAAGTTTCATGTCAAATTTTTTTTAATCTTGAATCCAAAGAAGGAGATTGTTACATGTAAATTATATTCAAGATTAAAAAGGGTTTGTATTGTAATAATTGAAAAGTGTGTGGGTGTATAATGTAAATAGTGTAAAGTGTTGACCATATGCTAAGGTCATGTTAACCATATATAAAGCAGGTCAATGTGTTGTAAGTCATTAACGAACACACACGCATACAGAGTGATTACACCGTAAGAACACACACACAGAGCTAATTGTAAAATGTACAAAATAGTGATATGACTTGATTTAGGTTTTGTGATCAATAAAGAAAGTGTTTCTTGATATTGTGTGTATCGATTAATAGCTAGAAACTGGAACTACACATAGTGATTCGTGTATTGCAAAATACACATAGACACATTCTCTTTTGAGAAAGGCAAAATGAGGCAAATTGCAACTGTTAACTTCTGCAGCATAAGAAGCAACACCGCTATCATAATATGCCCTCTCAAATACCTAAAGTTTTTGTATACCTTAATCCTTAGCCAAGACAGTAATGAGACCATCCTAAATCTAAGGACATAATACAAAAATACTCCATTGTTACAACTAATACTAGGTGATACTTATGAAAACAAACATCAAGAATGCGGGACGTTAAAGTACTTTATGGTTCTGGTTTCAACACGATGAACGCATGTCGTATTATTGTCCACATGAAATACTGCACTCCTAGCACTAGTTATACGTTTAAAGACTCACCACCGTGATTATTTCATCAAGTCTACATGACTTGGAATGCTGGAGAATTTTCATCATAAGGATTTAATGTTTATTGCATATGTATTAGGATCAATGTATAGAGTTTCCTATACCCCATGTGTATATATAAAATGGTCTCATGGAAGTTGTTATCAAAAGAATATGATGATATCTAGGGTATTGGTAATGTACACCAATTTACCCACATTTATTGGGGTTATGCAATTATTATATGCAAAAAAAAAAATTCGTTTTTAGACCCACTACTAGCTAACCAGGCTCATGCGTACCAGTTGGTAACTGGATATAAGCCTGATATTTTACATTTACGCATATTTGGTTCCATAGTATATGTGTCACTTGTGCCCCCACATTGCATCAAAATGGGTCCTTAAAGACGATTTGGTATACGTTGGATATTAATCCCCAACAATTATCCGCTAATTAGAATCTTTGACTAGTAATCTCTTTACTACTAGATTTGCGAGTTGTCACTTTCATGAGACAGTCTTCCCGTCATGAGGGGGAGATAGGGAAAATGATTTTCTATGGGAACGACAGGAAGTGTCATTGAATATTCCCACTCTGTCTCATTTTGATCCCCAAAATTTCACAACGTAATATTTAAGTCAAACGAATCAGACTCGATACCTGATACGTTTAATGTTAGTCCAAAAAGTGACAATATCACATATATGAGCTTCAAATATACTTGCAAGGTTAAAAAGTCCCCAACAGGGGCACAACGCCATTGGAAAGTGCGTTGCAATCACACATAGTGGAGGTGTGGTTGAGGTCGTAGCTACCAAATGGAAGTGGTGGAAGCTACTTGGTTCGATGGATACTATTCTAAAGGAATATAATAGTGAGGCACACCCATTATCATCAATACACAAAACTCTCATTAGATTGTCTCTGATTATAATTATGTCCATGAATCATCATTGGAGGACGCTCCGAAGTTAATATTGATCCTAGAGAGGAATATTAATCTCAAATAAATTATGAGAGTACATATGAGTCGATGGACAAATCATATATAATCATTGATGATTTATTAGCATATACGATGGCTCATAAGATGATCAAGCACGACAACATCGAACCAGGATCAGTTGAATAATATCAACAAATAGCATATTGACCTAAATGTAAAGAAACAATCCATAAAGAATTATATTCTTTGACAAAGGATCGGGTATTTGGTCCGGTAGTGCTAGCCTACCAAGTGTAAAGCCCGTAGGACATAACTGAGTCTTTGTCAGAAAGCGTAACGAGAATAATAAAGTCCTAATATATAAGGCTCTCCTTTTGGCGCAAGGTTTCTCACAACGCCCTGGATTGACCACAGGGAGACTTACTCTCTCACGATGGATGTTATGACATCCAAATAGTTTATTAGCGTAGTTTTCGAATGACTGGAAATGCAGCTCATGGATGTGCATGGTTACTACATATCTATATGGGGATCTAGATTCAGTGATATATAAAAGTGTTTGATGGCATTACATTACCAAAATCAAGTAACTCTAAACCACGAAATGCGTTTCCAATAAAATTGAAACGCTCACTTTATAAATTAAAGCAATCTATGCGGATGTGATATACCCGTCTAAGTGAATATTTGATTGAGAAATGATATATAAGAACAATAAATTTTCCTTTGCGTATTTATTTAGGAAAACAAGATCCAAATTTTCAAAGTACTTTTATATGTCGATGTTATGAACATAATAGGCACTCTTGATGAAATAAGAGAAACCACAAGCTACTTGAAATCTAAATTTGAGATGAAAAATCTTGGTAAAATTTGGTTTTGTCTAGCTATTTGAGCTAGGACACCGAGTTTGTGAAATATTAATTCACCGACCGCATATGTCTAGAAACTAATCAGACACTTTAATATGAACAAAGCACATCCGGTTAGCACTCCCATGATCGGTCAAAGTGTTGGATATAAGGAAAGATCCATTTTGTCTAAAGGATGACGACGAAAAAATGTTGAGGAGCTGGAATTCCCTATCTAAGTAAAATATGTGCATTATCATACTTAACACAGTACACTTGACCGTATATTGTACTTCTCAGTGAACTTGTTAGCTAGAATTAGCTCAGCGCCAACGCAATGTCATTGGAATGATATCAAGTTAATCTTTTGGAACCATTGACATAGGCTTATACTTTTCCTATAGAAAGAAAATTGAGATTGATAATGGAACTTCAATACCTACTAAAAATGTAAGGAGCAAAAATACTAGCTCTTATAGAAAAACACCAAACAATGTCTTGGTATGTCTTTGCTGATATTAGGTATATGTATAACCCATATAAAGGTTGTTCCCAAACTGGATAAAGAATTACTACAAGGAATACGTCAATTGCTTGGAAGTAAGCTAAGCAAACCCTTTTTAACTACCTCCTTGAACTATTCCAAAGATATTATTCTCTATGAGATCATTAAAGAATGTATATGATTAAGGACTATCATTACGTATATTAGAGGAGCTAGTAATTTTGGGTTCAACTAGTCTCCTACTTGCATATATGGAAATAACGCATCATGTATCGAATAAATGAACATAAGATACATTAAGAGTGATAACACAAAGCATATTCTGCTTAAGTCTTATACAATCAGCAATAAGAAAACTCACCTCGAGATTCAATTCAATCAAGTAAGATGTCAGGAGAATATGACACATTTACCAAATCATTACCTAAAACCATATATTGGATAACATGTAGAAAGTAAATACATATGTTTTCCAAACTCCTTTGATTAATGCACGGATCAGAGGGAGTAGTAGACAAAAGGGGGAGTCTACTATACATGTGATATTGGTATGTTGTCCTATTTCCTTCAACCAAGTTTTATTTTTTCCATTGGGTTTTGTTTCTTGGTGTAAGGTTTTAGTGAGACAACAGTTTATATACCATCATGTTTTCCTAACCCTCATGATAAATGTACGAATCTAAGAGAAAACTAGACTGAAGGAAAAGTCTATGTATTGCAAAGAAGTTGGTGCGTTGTACTCTTTCCTTCGTCAGACTTTTATTTTTTCCCACTGGGTTTTTATTTTGGCGTAAGATTTTAACGAGGCAACAATTGTGCACCATCACTCCTTTGACTCGACATAAGGGGGAGTGTTCTAGGATAAATGTGTCATCGTCTAAAGGATATGACGATAGAGATAGAGTTAAATATATAAGAGTTAGATTAGAACTGAAATATCTCCTAACTATCTACTTGTAACTCATCCCTATTTAAAGGGCTTTTGATTAATGAGAATTACAGTTTCATTCACTCAATTTATTGTTGTTATATTCGCTTTTTCCTTTAACATTTAGGTGTCGTTTGTTTTTTAAGAGGTCTAAAGTCTGAAGTCTTATTTTAGTTATGATTAATAAGAGGTTGTGTGTAAAAAGGTCTGAACGATTCAGACTTAAGAGTCATTAAGAGGTTTTTTTTTAAAACAAACAACCCCTTAGATGTTTATGAAATGTATAGGAAAAAATGAAGATTGATACGGAAGAAAAAGAACCGATGTTTAAGAGTCATGGACTTGTAAATGCATGATTGTGAAATCTAATTAGTTATGTAAAATAAATTAATTTATAATAAATATTAACTATAAAGTAAATAAAGAATATTGAGTCCATTTAAAAAATATGAACCAATTTATAATTAAAAAATAATTTGGTTAAGAGGTCTAAATGTGTAGAAAGAAGAAAATCGATGTTACAAAGAGGAAAACCCAATCTAAAATATCCATGACTGAGGAAGCTCTTATGAGTTAGTTATGAAACCATATTCATGATTGTGGATGACCAAGTATTCTATATTTCTATACTCTCCGTTCCGCTAAAGTGTTTATATTTGAACTTTCTGTTAAAAATATATATATATATATACTCTAAATTTTATATTTTATATTAGTATATATATATGCATACTAACGAAGTTTATTTACAACGAAGAAATGTCTGCTTAATTATTTTCTTATAAAAAATATAGTTAATACAAAAATTTAGAATTATTATATAAATGTAAAATACATAAATCGTTCCAAATTTTTTGACCAAGTCTTGGGTTGACATAAGAAAGTAAACTTTGTTTTTTAGTATCCATTTGCATATTTAATCAAAATCTCCAGCTAACTTCATGGTATCACCGATCTATTTATACTTGCACTTCCAGTCACAAGCTTTCTTCATCTACATCCTTCTTCATAAACACTCCATAGTTTCATACAGAACTCATAAATGGAGAGCAAAGCCGTAGGGTTCTGCGCAGTTGTGGCGGTGCTCGGAATAATATCAGCGGCTGCCGGTTTTGCAGGAGAAGCCACTAGGGTTAAGGTACAATCAAAATCAATATGTTTAAAGTATAACATTCGTCATTTAATTAATATATATATTTAGAGTTTTTTAACAATATACACATTGTGCATATATGTATGCCTATACAGGCTAATGATATTTATATCGTGGCCGATTCATGCGTTTATCCAAGTAGTCCAGCTCTCGCCCTTGGAATCATAGCAGCCGTGTTCACAATCATTAATCGAATTTACATAAGCGTTACTTTTGGCGGATGTAGTTGTTGTCGAAACGACCCTAATTCCACCCCAATTTCAAAACTCCTTGCTGTATTATCATGGTACATTCAACTTCTTCTATTCTATATATCTATATCATGATTATATTTATATATGTTAGTACATATAGTTAATTCATTGTTGAACATGCTGCAGGGTGGCTACAGTTATAGCTGTGTGTCTATTGCTGGCAGCTGCAGGATTAAATAACAAAGAAGGTGGACAAGTTGATTCATATGGTTATTTTACATGTTATGTTGTGAAGCCTGGAATCTTTGCAGCAGGAGCTGTGTTAGCTCTTTTAAGTGCAGTTTTTGGTATTGCTGCTTATATCACCTTAACTCCACCACCACAAACCACCACCACAACTCCTGCAGTTGCATTCCCAATGGGTACTAATGTTGATCTGGAGAAAAATCCAGCACAATACCCTCCTCAGCAATACCCTCCCCAACAGTACCCTGCACAACAATATTAAAATGAAAATTGGAGTTGTAAATCCGTCGATTGATCATAGTCCGTGGAGTCGGTCAGTCAGGCCCGATCAATGTCGAAGCAAGATAGATTGTTCTACGTATGTGTTCGAACAGATGTTTAAATTGTTTGCTTCATATAGCGAGTAGCTAAGATTGTATGCATAAATCTTTGAAAAGAGTGTTGGTTTGATATTTTTAGATTTCCATGTTTCTGCGTTGTATTATATCAATTTGTATATTTGACTTTTTGTTGATGGTCTGGAGTGTAACTTATTATTGTTTCGTTCACGAATCTTTTTTTCTTTTCTTTTCTTTTTTTGTTTTGTTTAATGTAAAATAAATGTGTTCCCAGCTGGTAACCTATTCTTTTGTATGGCTTACAGTTTCATTTAAGTTTGATGGGCGAAATTTTCAGTTTAACATTGCATAATCAGGGCGTGCCTGAGGGAGGGCGGGTCGGGCGCACGCCCAGGACCCACAAGATATAGGGGTCCATTTTTTTTAATATATACTATATAGTCGTAGTTAAAAAAATTAATAAATAAAAGAGACACAAATTTTTTAAGTATCTAATTAATAGGCCACCAAGAAGAATTTAACATTATATTAAAGGCCCAAACATGTATTAGTTAATTGCATTGGAGAATAAAATATGTAAAAAGTTCATTGATCGTTCATTTTATATTATTGCTTATTTGCTTATTGTCTCTTTAAGTTTTTTATATTCAATACTAAAATATAAAACTACTTTGTCCAAAAAAAACTTGATATATTTTCAATCATTCTTCTTTTACTAACTCTTTTGATTATTCCATCAGTACAATGGCAGGTCCTAGATGCTTGCCTAGTAGGGGCACTTTTACGGTAGATTAAAGGCCTGTAAAATCGTCCGATGTGTCTTTAGCCTAAATCCATGATTTCGAGGGATTTATAAAGTTTTTTGTTTGATTTCGAGGAATTTTTAAGTTTTTGTTGTTCCATTTCGAGGGACTTTTCGTTTTTTTGGTTAATTTCGAGAGACTTTTTCGCTTTTTTGGTTGGTGAGGGCACAGATGGAAAATTACTAGAACTATGATGGGAAGTTAAAAAATTAGTTTTAACCTAGGTAAAAGTCTTCTTTGAAATGGGGGCTCATCCCCCCACCTTTTACATGCTACATCCGCCAGTGCATCGTCATGAATTCTATTTTTGTATTATAATTTAGATTTCTTGTAACAAAGCTCATACATTTTGAAATTTTTTACCAACAAAATGAGACGATCTAACTTATATCTATATATAGGATTTCAAAACTACCCTTGTTTTTCATACAATATTGACTCATATCTCTTAAAAAGAATAAGATATCAAACTATTAGGAACATGGACTTTAGATTTTAAAATTGATGGTTAATAAAAAGTTTATTTTTAACCTTAAATTAAATTTTAAAATGGTGATGAAAACATTAATATGAGGTGACATGGAAGTCAACTGATTTACATTGATTTATATAAAGTGGTACTCTAAATAGTCAAAACTCTGACCCAAAATGATGTCAATATATATATTAAAGGTATATCATATTATGTTTGATGGTAGAACAAATTTAAAACGCTATGTAAAAATGATATGATACATAATATTAATTTAGAAATAATTTTTGATTGATTTTACGTCTAAGAGTATTCGGAAAACGGTTTTATATGAATTATTAGTATTTTCTAAATTCGTTGTTAATCTGATGATAAAAATAACTTATTGAAAATTTTTATTGTACTTATTGAGGGCCCATTTTCACATGTCGCTCAGGGCCTATAGAATGTCAGGAACGGGCCTGTCATAATTAAACCTATTCTTTTGTATGGCTTACAGTTTCATTTCAGTTTCATTTCATTTCCGGCCACCAGCACCATCATTTCGCCGGCGACCGAGAAACACCGCGGTTCTCCACTACTCCATTCGATGACCGTCGTGCGCTGCCGCCATCTGCCAGTAGCCTCCTTCGCCACCCCACATACCCTTAAATTAGAGTGTTGCTTCTATATCTCTTTTATCTTTCATGCATTTATAAATTCGTTTGAACTTCTTTTATTTTCTAGTCTTTTTTTGATTAATATATAATTCAACCTCTAACCAAAAGAATATATCTTAGTTATCATTTATTTGTTCAAAATATCAAAATAAATAAATGATTCATTGACCTTCATTGAATAATGACGACATGTAGTGAACAATTATATAGAGAGTAATATACACTACAAAATTGGGCCCTATCAACGCAGATCAGTCCGTGTCTGATCCATCGCTAATGCTCTAACATACCACTGATAGTCCATGAGCCAAACAGTTGTGGGTGATGCTATCAGCGACGGACAAATTCAGTGACGGATCAGCGACGGACAAATTCAGTGGCAGATCAACAACGGACTATTTCAACGACGGACAAATTCAATGACAATCAACAACGGACTATTTCAGCGACGGATAGGTGACGGATCAATGAGAGCTGTTTAGCGACGAATCAACGACGGACTCTTAGCGATGGATCGACGACGGACTCTTAGCGATGGATTAACGACAACCAGCATTAGCGACGGATTTGTGAGGGACTATTATCAATGAGTGACGGTCCCACCAACTTTAAGCGATGGATTTTCGTCGTTGAGCCGTCGCTGAAATTTAAAAAAAAAATTAAAAAACAAAAAATATATTTTTTTTATTTTTAAAAGTTGTAGTTTATCTGCCACTAACCCGTCGATGATTTTGTTTCTTTTTAAAAAATTAATAATTCATTTGTCGCTTTTCGATTTGTATAATGCATATTTGTATGTTCACATGTGATCACATGAGATATCAAAAGTCAACTTGGATATTGTAAAACAAACATTAAAATCCTAAAATAAACACCGAAACTTAACAAGACCTTGTCTAGACCAGTAACCATGGGTGCCACCATACGCTCGCCAATCCAACCACCATATAGCAATCCCACATCCACCTTTGATGTTGCAGAAATTTACTCCAATAAAGCAGGTGTGTTACATATAAATTTTGATTAACATCACCTTTTTTGAGCCAAAATCGAAGATAGCCCACATTTGTATAATTTGATGAGGGCCAAAAGGGGCGGCCAGGCGTGTATTCAAATACTATTGGCGTAACACCCTGTTTTCACTATTATAATAAAGACAAAATTACGTCCATTTAACTATCTTAAATCCTTAAGATAATTGTTAAATATGATGATATATAATCGATAATTTAAATTATGTTTTTGGGTAAAGAGATATTTACCTCGGATACAAATTTAAAGTTAAGATGTTAATATCAAAATATTAATATCAATGAAAAGATGATAATTCGAAGATTTTGAAAATATTTTTGTTGGAAGAGAAAAATATATCTGATAAATAATTATAGTGATGAAAATATGTGAAAATATATTAAAATTATTATTAATAAATAAAATAACATATATATACATGTATCAATCGTGTATATATATATAATATTATATTAAATATTTTAATATTATTATTTCTATTTAAAAGGTTTTGTCGTTTTACTCAAATTAGCTAGTCGTATAGATTTTTAAGAAATACGACTAATATGTTTTTGTAACCAGCGATTTATGACGATCATTTTCTTTTTGACTTTTTGTATATTTGACTTTTTGTTGATGGTCTGGAGTGTAACTTATTGTTTCGTTCACGAATCTTTTTTTCTTTTCTTTTCTTTTTTTGTTTTGTTTAATGTAAAATGATTATTCAAAATATGTTTATCCGAAACCCTAAATAAAATAAATGTATTCCCAGGTAACCTATTCTTTTGTATGGCTTACAGTTTCATTTACATTTGATGGGCGAAATTTTCCGTTTAACATTGCATAATTAAACCTATTCTTTTGTATGGCTTACAGTTTCATTTCAGTTTCATTTCATTTCCGGCCACCAGCACCATCATTTCGTCGGCGACCGAGAAACACCGCGGTTCTCCACTACTCCATTCGACGACCGTCGTGCGCCGCCGCCATCTGCCAGCAGCCTCCTTCGTCACCCCCACGTACTGTGATCTCCTCCCCCGAATCTCCGACGACTTGCCCCCGAATTCCGGCTAGTTTATGAATTTTCAAGTTCATACAATATTTGTTCAAGTTTCATATAAACTGTTTTTTCGAAATTTTCTAGTTTAATAAATGGTTTCATATATTTTTCTCTCATATAAATAATCATATTTTTTAAGTTTCATATATTTTTCTCCCATATGAATATTCAAATTTTTTCGAAATAATCATATACTTTTTTAAGTTTCATATATTTTTCTCCTATATGAATAATCAGATTTTTAAGTTTCATACATTTTATCTAATAGGAATAACGTGAAAATTTTAAAAAAGCATTTTATGAAAACAAAAAGACTTGAAACTTTCGAAAAACAATTTATATAAGAAACTCGGAAAAATTATGAAACTCGTCGGAAATGGGGAGGTCGCCGGAGTGGGAGGAGGTCGCCGGAAGTGGGAGAATGTCACCGGAAATGGATGGTGATGGTGGATCGTGTGTGTGTGTGTGTGTGTGAGAGAGAGAGAGAGAGAGAGAGAGAGGGTGAGGGGGAGATGGAGAGGGAAAGATAATGAAGTTAGTTTTTTTGCTAAAAATATGAAATTTATAAAAAGACATAAATACTCTGATTTGTATTATTTGTAACCTTTAGAAGGTTTGTAAATGAAGGTGTCTCTCTCTCTCTCTATATATATATATATAGAGAGAGAGAGAGAGAGTCGGGTTCAAACGAGAACAATACATATTTAAAAGAACAAGTGAATAACAAAATCATTAGTGATTTTACATTAACACATGAAAAAAGGACTTTGGCCACGGCTTCAGGTTCGCGTGGCTTTTTTGCACGTTAATGTAAAATCACTACTGATTTTGTTAGTTCTCGTGTTCTTTTAAATAGTTATTGTTCTCGTTTGATCCTCCTTCTATATATATATATATATATATATATATATATAGGCTCATTCATTTGCTAACCACGGCATTGGTGTTAACCGTGTTAACCAATCTCAACCGTAGATTGATGAGATCAATGGTGCACAACTAATTGATTTTTTATTAAATTAAAATATTAAAAACGGTAGAAAAAATACAATGCATGTATGCACAGGGGTTTTTCGGTCAAAATACAATTTCTTTTAATTTGGGGAACATGGGTCTACCAAATTAAAAACCCAAATAATTAGGGATTTCATCCCATAAAAAACACCAACTTCCCAATCCCACGGCCGTCATCACCTTCACTTGAAAACCCACCTCCACTATTCTTCCCACTACCACTCGTCGCACCTTCGCCGCCGCCGCCGGAACTGCTTCAGCGCCTTTCACACCCATCGCTGACGTCTTTTTTTTTCTTTTAAAACAAATCTTTAATAATGAAACCAAGATGCATAATAACAAAAACCCACCAACGGAAACGACAATTATGAGAATCTTGATTTTCCGGAGATGGTTTGATTTCTTGGCGACGGTGGTGGATGGGGTTGGGATTGCTGGAGAAAAAGAGGGAGACGGAGAAATAATGCATGGGAGGTTAAACGCATCGCTGCATAAATCAACGTTACCGGAAAATGAAGTGGAGTTGAATTGAACCAAGATAGGGGTCGCCAGAATTTGGCCGGAAAGTTGGTTAAAACGATTTTCAGGATTTGAAGAAATCGATTTTCAGGATAGTGCATATGTGCACACTTGCATACAGTGCATATATGCATATGTTTGGTGAAATATTATATGCATATATGAACACTAATATCTAATATGCATATGTGCATATTGAGTATATGCATATGTGCACATTGAGCATATGCATATTTGCACACCGGTATCTAATATGCATATGTGCACATTGAGTATTGTGAATATATACATGTTGTATATGTTCATATGTGCATATCAGTTGATCTATTCTGTATTGCTTGACATACACACTGACATCTAGACATGCATATATGCACACTCGAAATATGAAAATACATTAAATATTATATTTAATATTTAGATAACTACCATATTAATAACTCTTTGAAATATGGAAATACATTAAATATTAAATATTATATTTAATATTTAGATAACTATCATATTAATAACTCTTTCAAATATGGAAATACATTAAATAGACGTGAATTATGAAATGCCCATACCTTTGAGGACATAAACTCTAGGATGATTCTAATTGTTTGAAAATTGGTTAGCACAGTTAGCATCAATGTTGTGGTTAGCAAATGAAGGGACCCTATATATATATAAATAGATTTTTTTAATTGATGTAAATGTAATATTTTATTTATTAATTTTTTTTAATTAAAGTTTTAATTTAATGTATATATGGATTAGTTCGGTTTTATTGAATTTTGTGCTACTATCTAAGAAATAGACCGATGTATCTATGCATTTGTTGAAAAAAATCATATAAAAATATATTTCAATTAGTTCTCATGAGTTTGTAACATTTTTGTTGGTCTTAATCTTGAAGTTTATAGCTCTTGATGGTAGTATTAGACTTACTGGTTATTAATAAACTGTATTGGACATTCATGGGTTTTAGTAGTTCTTAATGAACTTGGTTGGGCCTTGATAAGCTTTAGCAGCACTTAAAGCCCAATAAAACTCATTAATGTCCACTAAGAATCCATTAAAGCGCAATAAAACCGATTAAATCCCGATAAAAGTCAATAAAGCCCCATAATGGGATCAATAAGACTGCTAAGACCCACTACAGCCTATTAAGAACCACTAAAACTTATTAAGAACCATTATAGCCCAATAAGACCCTTTATAACCGATTAAGGCCCAATAACACCAATGGTGACTTACTACGTGTTTGTATGCAGGTATGTGCTACATATATGTATGTAGTGTGTATTCGGATCAATAAGATCACTAAGATCCACTAAGAACCATTAAGCACCTCACTTGACATTCATGGGTTTCCATGGCTCTTAACAAATTGTATTGGTCCTTCGTCTGTGGGTGTGGGTGGGTGTAGTCGATGTATGTATGTGGTGAACTTCAGTTCTTTTTTAATAAATTGTAATAGGTCTTGATGGTTGTATTAGACTAACTGGTTATTAATGAACTGTATTGGACATTCATGGGTTTTAATGATTCTTAATGAACTTGGTTAGGTTTTGTTGGGCTTTAGTGATTCATATGTATACACTATAATACACGTGTTTATAAAGGTGAACATATGTATACATATGTATATATATTTATTATATATATATATATATATATATATATATTTATATATATATAATGCAAAGGAAAAATAAAGAGAAAAATGTGGTAACATGCTGATGTATGTATGGGTTTAAAAAGAAAAAGGAAAAGGAATGATTTTTGTGGGTTGAATTTGGATTTAGGCCATTCTTGAGGGGTTAAAATTGCAAAACCCATATTAAGTTTCCAATTTAGAATTGGATTAGTCTTTGATTTAGGATGCAGTTAATCGACTTATTTTCTTTTACCCTAAACCCTTTTCACCTCATCTGGATTGATAGAGAAAATTCACCAACGGTTTGAGAGGAATCGTTTGGGAACGAAGGAGGAGAATCAGTGACAGAGGCAAGCAAGGTTTCATTGATCATCATCGTCTTGAGGTAAGCCCCATCGATGCTCGAATAAATGTGTTTTCTTAGTATCTGGGTATGCGTTTATAGGATTATTTGGGGTGGATACGATTCGTTAAAAGGAATCAATGGCAGCAACATGGTTGGTTAGAATCATCATTAGAACCCCGAATTTCTGCTCAATTCCATAAATAGTACTAAAAATTGCTTACAGTTAGTACGTTTAGTTACCGTTAAGTATCGCCATGAGAAGTGGTGAATAGCCGGGAAAACGGGCCACAACGACTAAATTTTCGGTCAAGTTTTGTTGTGTTTTATGGCTGTATGAGGGTCGATTCAGTTCCGTTTGGGGCTGTTGGTTGTATAGTAAGGGCTGCCCAAATGAAAGCAAATCTCGGCAATATAATGTTCGTGTTACATAAGTATGTATGTGTGTATATATAATAGTTTGGTTTTGTTTCTTTTCCTGTTTTGAAATTTGCGGCAGATTACTGCCATGGGGATAGAAACTTACTTTATTTCTATTTTTTTCCCTTATGCCTATTGTTTTGTTCTTATTTAGTATAGGAGGGTATTAGGATTTAGTTAGTTTAATTAGTTTTATTTATGGTTGTTAAATTGAATTTGTCTCGTTATACCATCAAGTCGTCAAGTAGGATTAATTATAAGTTTTGGGTATTTTTAGGCCGGAAATAAACGAGTAGACGCTTGGTGATCGATAAGTTTGGTAAAGTTTTAAGGTACGGATTGTTAAATCTTTTCATTCCTTTGAATTGTTTACATAAGTTTTCAAACTCTTAAGCTTCCTTTTAATTCGAATTACTTGATTCATATTTATTCGGTTTGTTCACTCCGTATTTTCCTTCACTCGTAATTGTTCATTATCACATATCCTTCTAAAATCGTCATTTCCTAAACATATATTTATGATGTCGAAATTGGTAAATATTTTAGGGATTTCTTACCTTCTTTTTATTGGTATTTGTCGATTCGATTTGTATGTGGGTAGTTATATATATATATATATATATATATATATGTTCTTTTGTTAACCCTTGTTTTGTTGTTTGATCATTTGTTAATTTTGTTGTGTTCATAATGAAAGGACATTAACGTCCAAATCTATAATGTTCATCAATGTTCAATTTTGAAGTGAAAAATGAATGAACAGTGTAAAACTCAAAATGTTCATAACGAAAATGTAAAGCTCTCTGTAAGATTGCATAAAGAAGCTTTAACATGGATCCCATTTTATCTTATGTTCATCTTTGTGAAGGCGTTCATCTATGTGAAGGCGTTCAACATAATTGAACTTTTGGTTTTAATGAATTCCGTGATGAACTAAATAATGTAAACAACTCGAAAACATTAAAAAACACTTACCAATACAAATTTTGTTGGTTGATTCGAATATATCAACGGTGCATATACCGTTATTCTCATTTTCGAGTTCATGGTTTACGAGTTGGTTTTGAATTCCTTCATCCATATTCTGTGTTCCCGGATTCGATAAAGTTTCATCAATCGCACTTCCATCGACGTCGTTATGGAAGACGGAAATCATAATGTCAGAGGACGTTGCTGCGTTCATTGTCGAGATGTTCACGAGATTCTCTGAATTAAAATTAATACCGTATAAAGTTTTTGAAGACAACCACTAGCGATTTTGACAAACATATGAAATTGAAAACTTTGAAAATATTCATATCATTTTAACAATTATTTTAAAAATCGAAAAAATCATGAATTCATAACCCGCGGTATAATCAAGGAGGATTCATTCTTGTAACCCCCAACCAAATAAATGAAATATTATGTAATTATGAAATGACCTTTCTACCCTTTTGTATTATAGATACAAAACATGAAAACAACAACCAAAAATGCATTTCTATTGGTTGAGCAAGGTTCATAAAGTTAACAACAATTTAGTGGTTAACAAATAATCATTGCTCTCTCTCTCTCTCTCTCTCTCTCTCTATATATATATATATATATATATATATATATATATATATATATAGTGGAATGATATTTTGCAACCCACATCTTAACCATCGGATTCATGATCGGCGGTTATTTTATTTTTATTTTTTTGTTTTTTTAATTAAAAATATCTATTGTAACCGCCGATCATGAATCCAACGGTTAAGATGTGGGTTTCAAGGGTTGCAACCTTTTTAAGGGTTGCAAATGAAACAACCCCTATATATATATATATATATATATATATATATAGAGAGAGAGAGAGAGAGAGAGAGAGAGGTTACTTTGTTAACCTCAAAATTCATGTTAACTTTGTTAACCCTTTTTCAACCAATAAGAAAGTATTTTGTAATGTGGTGTCAATGTATGTCCAATAATTAGATATGGGTATGTGGAATTCCATTTTTTTGTTGTAACATTTAATTATTGAGGAGTTACAAATATCATCTCTTCCTTGATTCTAGCCCTAAGTTTAAATGATAAAAAATTTGTAAGATTTTAGTATGAAATTAGTTTATGAAAATATTGTTGCATCATGAACATAGACAATCACATTATGATTCACGATGTTTTTAACGATGATGAGAAGAGAGTCAACTTAGATGTTTATCGACAACGATTGATGAAGATGATGAAACGCAGCTCGATCATGGTAAAGATTATACAAATAATAATACGAGGACGGATAAACATAGAGTTAGAAATATTGAATCCAAACAAAACTATTGTATGGGTAAGTTTTTTTAATGTGTTATAATGATTTATTTTAATAATTAGGTTCATGTAAATCACGAAAACAAATTTATCAGATCTTAATGTAATCTGCTCGTATGGTTTTATAGTTCATGTGTGTTAATGTGTAACACTCTAAAAACAGGGTTGATTTAAAAATTGAAATTTTTGCAATATAACATTTAAAATACTAAGATTTCCATTCCTGAAAATTGAAAACAACTAAAACCCAACGGGTAGGGGTAGTTTGTAATAATTTAGTAGCGATAAAACAAGACATATATTACAACAACCTATTTAATATAGATTTCAATGATACAACTAGATTAACGTGGGTGTTATGTCTCCAAAACGCTCTTCCCAAGATATCCCAAAAGGACCGGTCCTCCAAAAGAGTCCTAAGCTCACAACCGCTACTCAAGGTGCCCTTTGTGCACCGCTAGGATGACCTGAAGACAAAACACGACACCAAGTGTTAGGCTAGGAGCCAAGTGAGTTCTCATACAAGCATATAAACAGATTATATTCAAAGTATAAACTTCTGAGTTACCACAACCGTGATGGTTTCACTTTCATAATCTCCTTTAATATTCGGGTCCCAACCTGTTCACAATTATTCACAAAACCATACAAGCTCATTTACGGGGGAGACCCGTGACATTTCAAGTGATTGGTTCCATAATAGAGTCATTTGAGTTTAGTAAATGGGGATTTCACCTCAGGCCCTTACTTTAGTGCACACCGTATCCGATGTCACCTCAAGCATCTTAACCACCTTTAGTGTTCACTCCGTCGAGTTTCACCTCAAGATTTGTTGAGCCTTATTGTCTACCCTTAAATCAGTAAGGTTCCACCTCAAGGAGAAGATCCTTTAGTGTCTACCCCCAAATCTTTGGTCAACAGTTACAATTTCGACCAACAACCACCCAATTCTCGTGCACAAGAGTTGGGTGCTCCAATAAATGATATTACAAATTACCTAATTCTAAGAACCAACTTATAAACCTTTTTACCCACATAATCATGTAATTTATTAGAGTTCTTATACCAACTATACAACACAACGATACTTCTAGAATAAAAAGTTATTCTTATCAGCAGTTAAGTCAAATTCCATGTCAAGCAATTTCTTAGTAAGATAAACAGGTAGGTTACACGTTCACTTGAGAAGTTTAGTAGAAGGTTCACATTTATGATTCATACAAGTGTACATATTAGAACTTAAGAGTAAAATACAAGTATACAAGTGAAATAGTTAGGGTTCATGAGGGAAACTCACTATTTAGGGTTTGTATGGAGAAAACCCTAAAATATATAGGTTTAAGAGGCTGGACTTCCTTGTCTTGAAGCTTTTAAGGATGCTAAGATCAAGCACCTACTCCCAACCACCTTCCTTGAGTTCTCTTTAAATGCTAGAGTTTATTGTGGCAATAAATGAGGAGGAGAGGAGAAGAGAGAGATATCGCCTAGAGAGAGAGAAATCGTCGATCTGATAGAAGAAGGTAATACCCTAATTACTTCACAAAATGACTTAAGAACTCAGCCTCTCAGTCCCTTCATGCGACAGTGACATCGCGACATTGCCTCAGGCATTGTCGTCGGGGCAAAGTCGCACCTCCACATCCCCTTACTGGAATTTGTTCCAAAAAAACAGGCCCACGACCTCCCTTCGCAACATTGACTGCCGCGACTATGCCCATGGCAAAGTCGTCGGGCATAGTCGTCGGCCACCCCTTCCTAGCCCAAATTTGATTTTTGACGTTGCAGTTCCCAAATTCAAGGTGTCTCTAATCACAATAGGTTTATGCCAATATGCCTAAGCTTCGTTCACATTCGAAATCATCATTTATGCAAATGGGTATACATATACGCACGAACAAGAACGTGTTCACTAATTTAAACTATCATACTTACGACACTTAGCTTACTTTCATAACCATATACGACGCAAATGTCTACCTCATAAAGTGAGACCAAAATAAGGTGGCAACCCAACCAGATGCATAAAATGAAATGTCTAAAAGACTAGGGAGTTACTAATGAAATTTCGGGGTGTTACAATCCTCCCCAACTTAGAAAGGATTTCACCCACGAAATCTATGCTATTCAAAGAGTCTAGGGTAATGCCTTTTCATATCCTCTTCGGCCTCCCACGTCACATTTGCACCACGGTGGTGTTTCCACTGAACTTTCACCATGGTTACCTCTTTATGTCACAGCTTCTTCGATTTCTTCTCAAGGATGGCTTCGGGCTCCTCTACGCAACGGTTGTTGTCCACCCGAATCTCTGACAACGGAATAATGCTTTCTTCATCCGCTAATCACTTACGCAGATAGCAGACATGAAAGGTGGGGTGAATCCCGTCCATCTCTGGTGGTAACTCCAATTTGTAGGCTTGAAGTCCTATTCTCTCTATGATGGAAAATGGGCCAAGAAATCGGGGACTAAGCTTCCCCCGCTTTCCAAATCTAATGATCCCCTTCCACTGTGACACTTTCAACATCACCTTGTCTCCCACTTGGAATTCTATGGATCTCCTATTTTTGTCTGCGTAGATTTTCTGATAGTCTTGAGCCGCCTTTAACCGCTCTCTAATGCACTTCACTTTATCCGCCATCGCTTGAACTATTTCCGGTCCAGCAAACTGTTTCCGATCCAACAAACTGTTTCTCTCCCGCCTCTAACCAACACACGAACGTCCTACATTTTCGACCATAGAGAGCTTCAAATGGTGCCATACCAATACTGGAGTGGTAACTGTTTTTTTGGAAAGGGTATCCTGGGCCTATGGCCCAAACTAATCCCAGGCAATTACGGCCTTTGGCCCAGCTGCTAAAGCGTGCAGCCCTGAGTTTATCCTCAGTGGCCACAAGTGTTGCTAGTGGGGCTCGAACCCGGGTTGAGCGCTATGAACTCCCCAAGCCTTTACCACCACACCACAACCCTTGTGGTAACTGTTGTTGTAGGCAAATTCCACCAACGGAAGGTGAGAATCCCAATTTCCCCCAAAATCGATGATGCACGATCTTAGCATATCCTCCAAAGTCTGGATGGTTCTTTCGCTTTGTCCATCCGTCTGCGGTTGATAGGCAGTACTCAGTTTGATCCTAGTACCCAATTCCTTTTGTAACCCATTCCAAAAATTCGATGTAAATCGGCTATCATGATCCGACACTATGGAGAGTGGCACGCCGTGCCTCGAGACAATTTCGTCGATATAAAGTCTTCCCAACTTATCCATTGGTAAGGTCTCTCTTATTGCTAAGAAATATGCGCTTTTGGTCAACCTATCCACAACGACCCAAATGGTGTCGTGACCTCGTAAGGTTTTGGGCAACTTGGTCACGAAATCCATGGTGATATGCTCCCACTTCCACTCCGGAATCTCGAGAGATTGCAAACTTCCATAGGGGCGTTAATGTTTATCCTTGACTTGCAAGCAAGTCACACAACTCTCCACGTATTTAGCCACATCAAGCTTCATTACCGACCACCAATAATTTAACTTCAAATCCTGGTACATCTTCGTGCTCCTCGGATGAATGGAGTACCTCGATTTGTGGGCGTCGGTTAGGAGTAACTCCCGACACCCCCTATCTTGGGTACCCACACTCATCCTTGGAACAACTTGAGTCCTCGGCCATCTTCCACCAAGAGAAGGGTGATGTTTCATCATGGATTCATCTTTAAGGTTCACCTCCAACAAGGCTTCGGCTTGTGACGACTTGATTTTCTCTAGGAAGCTTGAAACCACATCAATACGGGAGATCGAAGTTCGTACGCACCCATTGTACTCCTTCCAGCTCAATGCATCTGCCATGACATTCGCCTTTCCCGGATGGTAAAGTAATTCACAATCGTAATCCTCCAGTAGCTCTAACCATCTCCGTTGACGCATATTCAACTCTTTCTGATCGAACACATATTTGAGACTTTTATGATCGGTGAAAATAGTACACTTGGTCCCATACAAATAATATCGCCATAACTTCCAAGAGAACTCCACCGCCGCTAATTCAAGGTCGTGAGTCGGGTAGTTCTTCTCATGCTCCTTGAGTTGCCGCGACGCGTAAGCGATAACTTTCCCCCGTTGCATCAAGACACACCCCAATCCCATTTTGGATGCATCACTGTAGACCACGAAATCTTCCGTCCCCTCGGTTAAGGTTAGGATCGGCGCCTTACATAACTTCTTTTGTAACGTTCGGAAAGCTTGCTCTTGAGTTTCCGTCCATATGAACTTCATATTCTTTCTCGTCAAAGCGGTCAAGGGTGAAGCAACCTTGGAGAAATCTTTAATGAATCTTCGGTAGTATCCGGCTAGACCCAAGAAACTCCGGATTTCGGTTGGGTTCTTTGGCGGCTCCTAGTTCATCATAGCCTCGATTTTAGAGGGATCCACCTTCACTCCGTCTTTCGTCACAACATGACCAAGGAATTGCACTTCTTGTAACCAAAATTCACACTTTGAGAACTTGGCGTAGAGTTTCTCTCTTCTTAGAACCTCCAGTATCTCCCGCAAGTGATACTCATACCCCTCTTCGCTCTTAGAATAGATGAGAATGTCGTCGATGAATACAATGACGAATTTGTCCAAATAGAGGCGACAAACTTGATTCATCATGTCCATGAATATTTCGGGTGCATTTGTTAATCCAAATGGCATCACGAGGAACTCGTAATGCCCATACCGAGTTCTAAACGCCATCTTTGCCACGTCCTCTTCTCGTACCCGCACCTGATGGTAGCCCGACCGTAGGTCTATCTTCGAGAAGTATCCCGCTCCTTGCAATTGATCGAATAGGTCATCGATTCGCGGAAGAGGATACTTATTCTTCACCGTCACCTTATTCAACTCGCGGTAGTCAATGCACATTCGCATCGTGCCGTCTTTCTTCTTGACAAATAAAACTGGAGCTCCCCAAGGCGAGGAACTCGGTCGAACAAAGCCTTTCTCTACGAGTCCCTATAATTGCTTCATCATTTCCTGCATTTCGTTGGCGCGAGACGATAGGGTGCTCGAGCAATCGGTGTCGCGTCCCGAATTAAATCTATGCGGAATTCCACTTGACGGTCGAGAGGTAATCCCGGCAAGTCTTCGGGAAATACATCGGGAAAGTCCCTAACGATTCTCACGTCTTCTACTTTTCTCTTCTCGGACTTGGCGTCCAATACGTATGCTAAGAACGATGGACACCCCTTCAATAAGCACTTTCGTGCTCTGAGAGAAGAAATGGCCACCACCTCCCCTTTCCGCTTCTCTCCATAGATAAGAACAAAGTCCCCATTTCCGTTCGGAACGCGTATGAGTTTTTTGGAGCAAAGGATTTCAGCTTGGTTTGACGCTAACCAATCCATTCCTATCACTACATCGAATCCCCCGTTGGGCATAGGAAATAAGTCCACTGAAAAGTGTTTGCCATCGACTTCTAATTGACAGTCCTTCACAATTACACGCAATACAACTTGGTCTCCATTCGCTACTTCCACAACTAAAGCGTCACTAAGAGTGGTAGAAGGTGCATTCAAGGATTTACGAAAAGACTTTGCTAGAAAAGAACAATTCGCACCCGAGTCGAAGAGTATTCTAGCGGGTAGAGAGTTGAGTAGAAACGTACTCAACACCACATCCGGGGTCTCCTTTGCTTCTTTCGTTGTGATCTTAAATGCTCTCCCTTGAGGCCTCAGAGTGACCTCCTTCTTAACTGGTGCTCCGGAATTAGATCCCTTCAAATTTCCTTTCAACTTGGGGAAATTGAGACTCACATGCACCACCTCCTTACACTCATAGCATACCGTTCCCCGAATGGGGCACATTTGGCTAGTGTGACCCACCTTGCCACACTTGAAGGACGTAAGCGGAGTAGGATGGCAAGCTCCAAAATGTTTTCTTTTACATTTCGGGCACCAACTCGGTTCCCGACGTGGTTCCACTCTAGAGTTTCCCACAAATGGTCGTGGGCGTTGAGGAGGTCCCGGACAGTTTTCCCATTCCCTCTTCTCACCCGCTCGAGCTTTATATTTTCGATTTTGGATGATGTCGTCTTCCACTAACTGCGCTTCTTCGATAGCATCTTGAAGTGTAGTTACTTTAGCGTTCCTCATGGCGGTTCTCATTTCCGCCGACAATCCCTTTTGATATGCCTTGATCTGAGTCTTCTCATCCGGAGCCAAATGCCCCACAAAGTTCAGTTTCTCCACAGATAGCTTGGAGTACTCCTCTACTGTTCAATCTCCTTTGGTCAAATTTCTAAACTCGTTCTCAATCTTGTACAACGCCCTCTCATTGCAGTACTTATCCATAACTTTCTTCTTGAAATCTCCCCATGGGAGCCGAGACATGATTGTAGGGTCAATAGTGGATCGGACAACATTCCACCAAGTAAGAGCGTCACCTCTGAACATTTGGAAGGCGAAGCAAACTTTTTGTGACTCTCCGCATTCACAAGATTCGAAAGCCATTTCTAACTCTCGAAGCCAATTTACACAGGTTACAGGGTTCGCAGCACCTGAGAACTCCTTGAGGTTACAACCAAGGAATGCTTTGAAGGAACAAGTCTTCTCTTTCGACCTCACGTCATTTGCCACCAGTTCAATAGTCGGGACCCCTGTCCCGGTCCCCCGGATCCGGTAACAACTATGTTCTCCTCCACCGCCTCATTCCTATGGTGGCTAATATCCCTGTCCTCCAAAAATTTCATAAAGAACTCTTGTTGCTTGGCCATAGCCTCGCTCATAGCCCGCATTACGTTATCCATAATTCTTGATTCGGGAGTGGCTTCCGTTAAGACTGGGTTTGTGGATGCCATATTCACCCTTGGAATGTGTTCCGGTCCCCCGCCCAACAGATTTGTTTGGGGTTAAACATCCTTTGCAACCACATTTTTTGGTTGGTCAGCTGTCGATGCGGAGGCCTCATTGCCTTCCGGTGGAGTCCTCGCTCGCTCTATTCCGAGTATTAACCATTTAGTCTGCCATACCATGTATACAAGAATACGGTAAGAGACAGACATTTGAGATTACCAGGGAACGTACCAATACAAACATTGATCGTCATAATCATAGTAAATTAAGCATGCTTACGTAATGATACATTCATAATAGCAATAGCTAATTAAAATTATGAATATACTACACATAAGAATTCTCAACACCACTTTCACAATTTTCAACGGTGTAGATTCCGTTGACTCTACAAATTCCCCCAATTCAAGAGTTATCCCGTCTCACAGATCACAACTTAACAGTCTCCGCTTAAGTCTACGTATCTTACGGTCGTACCTAGTTCACTTAAACTACTACTCTGATACCAACTTCTAACACTCTAAAAACAGGGTTGATTTAAAAATTGAAATTTTTGCAATATAACGTTTAAAATACTAAGATTTCAATTCCTGAAAATTGAAAACAACTAAAACCCAACGGGTAGGGGTAGTTTGTAATAATTTAGTAGCGATAAAATAAGACATACATTACAACAACCTATTTAATCTAGATTTCAATGATACAACTAGATTAACGTGGGTGTTGCTATGTCTTCAAAACGTTCTTTCCAAGATATCCCAAAAGGACCGGTCCTCCAAAAGAGTCCTAAGCTCATAACCGCTACTCAAGGTGCCCTTTGCGCACCGCTAGGATGACCTGAAGACAAAACACGACATCAAGTGTTAGGCTAGGAACCTAGTGAGTTCTCGTACAAGCATATTAACAGATTATATTCAAAGTATAAATTTTTGAGTTACCACAACCGTGATGATTTCGCTTTCATAATCTCTTTAATATTTGGGTCCTAACTTGTTCACAATTCTTCACAAAACCATACAATCTCATTTACGGGGGAGACCCGTGACATTTCAAGTGATTGGTTCCATAATGGAGTCACTTGAGTTTAGTAAATGGGAATTTGACCTCAGGCCCTTACTTTAGTGCACACCATATCCGGTGTCACCTCAAGCATCTTAACTACCTTTAGTGTCCACTCCGTCGAGTTTCACCTCAAGATTTGTTGAGCCTTAGTGTCTACTTTTAAATCAGTAGGGTTCCACCTCAAGGGGAATATCCTTTAGTGTCTACCCCCAAAACTTTGGTCAACAATTACAATTTCGACCAACAACCACCCAATTCTCGTGCACAAGAGTTGGGTGCTCCAATAAATGATATTACAAATTACCTAATTCCAAGAACCAACTTATAAACCCTTTTACCCACATAATCATGTAATTTATTAGAGTTCTTATACCAACTATACAACACAACGATACTTCTAGAATAAAAAGTTATTCTTATCAGCAGTTAAGTCAAATTCCATGTCAAGCAATTTCTTAGTAAGATAAACAAGTAGGTTACACATTCACTTGAGAAGTTTAGTAGAAGGTTCACATTTATGATTAATACAAGTGTACATATTAGAACTTAAGAGCAATAAACAAGTATACAAGTGAAATAGTTAGGGTTCATGAGGGAAACTCACTATTTAGGGTTTGTATGGAGAAACCCTAAAATATATATATAGGTTTAAGAGGCTTGACTTCCTTGTCTTGAAGCTTTTAAGGATGCTAAGATCAAACACCTACTCCAAACAACCTTCCTTGAGTTCTCCTTAAATCCTAGAGTTTATTGTGGCAATAAATGAGGAGGAGAGGAGAAGAGAGAGAGATCGCCTAGAGAGAGAGAAATCGTTGATCTGATAGAAGGAGGTTGTTAGATCCCAATACAGACAACAAAAGAAGAACTCCATATAAAATAAGATATAAGATAGAAATGAAGAACAATATTCATCAAGAACTCATCTCATATGCTTTGATTGATAATCAATGGAGAGGAAAATGGGAAGAACACCACATTAAACTTGAAGGCGACTCTCATAAGAATTAGTCAGTGTGTGTAAATTGTGTTCTCTCCAAAACCTAAATGACCAAATGAGCCATGTGCACCTATTAATAGGGCCCATTTACAATAAAAAGGCTCAAGCCCATACAACTAATTAAAAAGCCCAAAATACAATTCTTTATAAAACATTCAATTAAATTAGGGGCTAATTTAATCTAACAATCTCCCCCTAATGTTTTATAAAGAAAGCATCATCATATATTCTCCCCCTTGCTTTCTTTAGAAGATTTGGTGTTTCGTTCATCGAGTCTTCAAAGCATCACAAGCTCCCCCTCAAATGTAGGCTCATATTCTTGAAAGACCGAGACAATTTACCCCTTTTTGTCCAACTTTCATGACTCAACTTCACCGCTGTTTTTGACCATCAAGGAATCTGATTTAGAGAAAACATAACACAAGAACAATTAACTCCAGCCTCTTAGGTTTCCAAAGATCTTTGATTCATCCATTTTGGATGAAAAATGAGTGAGTTGTACAAGTTTTCCCACAGCTGCGCATAATGGTCGTCAAAACAGAAAATTTGACTCTTAAGATCCTGTTGAGTAAGCGTTCAGCACCGAGCCTTAAACTTGAATAACGGAAGAGGGAGTGACAAACAATGTGTCACATATGTAGCTTGAAACCATGAAGAACCGACGAGAGAACATCGTTCTTGAAAGCGGAAAGAGCACGAGTGAAATGTGATGCTTTTAGTCTAGCACTCTAACGCAGACTTTGAAACAGATTTTGGAATATCAGCTCTTGGAATTTGAGAAAAATCAAAGTATCAAAGTCGTACGTCTGTGTTTTAGCGATTCAACGCAACTGGACTCATGTAAATCGGAGCTTCGAGTAAAAAGTTGTGCGCGTGTTTCTGAATCAGCGCAATGCTGTCAGAAAATTCGATAAATTCGGGCTTCGGGATCTTGGCTCATTGCGACCTCTGGACCATCGACCTCTGATACACATCCTCTGGTCTACCTCTGGTCTACCTATGGTCCTCCCTTCTGGTCGCTGCTCTTCTGAGGTTTTGGTCCACAGAGGCTCTGTGGACAACTTAAGAGCTCTGAATTTTACTTCTGCACGTGCTCTAGACAGCCTCAGAGGCTCTGTACATCTTCTGATGCATTTTCTAACTTCTTCACGTGCACAGAGGTTCTATGCATGACAACCTCTGCGCATGCCTGATCACTTTGTTGCACCCTCTACGTGGCTTCTGGATTGTTACTTTGACAGCAGCTTAAGTACCTCCGCAGACAGCCTATCGGAGGTTCTGGAAAATCTACAGAGGCTCTGTGCATTTTCTGAATAGCAACCTCTACACACAAAAGCAAAGCTAAAATTATGAACATTCTGTCCCAAAACTCTGGACAGACTATGAACAATCTCTGAATAGTTCTTGACAGCATAAATTCGAGTTTGTTGCACTTTTCAACTTCTGCAACAATATAGAGTTTAACTCTGAAGTTTCATCGAGCACCGCAAGTAGTCAACAACAACTTATCTTGATTTCTGGAAATTTGAACATAAATCTGTTGTTGTTCTCGAATTCTGCACATAAACCGATTGAAGAACATGCTGTCACAAATTCAAAATAACAGTCTTCATTCTACACAAACGATCTATAGTAGACCTGTGTCAGGATCGAATTCTTAACAAGAATAAATACTCAAAAACAATATCAAAGAAGTTTGCGGAATAACACTTTGATATTCAATGTAATAGTAAACAAACAGTGTATATGATCAATAACTTATAAACTTGTATTCAATGCTTGAAGTTACAAGATTAAACACACAACCTCAATATTGATGAACAGGCTCACCAATACGAATTCTACTTCTCTAGAATTAGGATCTAAGCCTTGAGGTTGATTTTCTAAAAACTTAGAATGAATGATTAATTCTCAAAAAGTTATCTCTAACTATTCTAAACAATACTATATATATATACTGAAGATAAAAGCTAATTACAATTAATAAAATATCTTCAGAATATCTTCCATCATTATCTCCAAGCTTTCCATAATCTTCAGTCCATCCAGCTGTCATCCTTCCATGCGAATTCTTTATCACATAAGCAGCATTATTCTTCAGCAGCATTAATACTCTGAACAGTATTAACTCTAGCAGTACTAACCATGCTCAGCAGCATTAATCTCTTCAAGCAGTACTAACTTTGAACTAGCAGTACTAATCTTGTTGAGCAACATTAACCATCAACTAGCAGCATTAATAACAGAAGTACTAACTAGAAGTATTAACTGTTTTCTTCTAGCGGCATTAACTAGAAGTATTAATCACAGAAGTACTAACTAGAAGTATTAACTGTTTTCTTCTAGCAGCATTAACTAGAAGTATTAATCACAGAAGTACTAACTAGAAGTATTAACTGTTTTCTTCTAGCAGCATTAACTTTGTTCCAGCAGCATTAACTACAACTAGCAACATTAACCACAGAAGTAGTAACCATGATGAATATTAACTTCAGAAGTAGTAACCATGTTGAACTAAAAGTAGTAACCATGTTGAACTAGAAGTAGTAACCATCCTTGGCATATTTCAGACCCAACAATCTCCCCCTAACTTAACTTTTCAAAACTGAGAAGTTAAGTTCTTCAACATAGGGTCTTTATGATAATTTCAAAACTTTCTGCAATTACTAGTTCTTCTTGATTCAGTTTCTGCTGTTATCTTCTTTTTTGTTTCTGATGTAGTTACTGCTTTGTTTCAGCTTCTTCACTTATCTCCCCCTCAGAATAAGATTTCATATCAATACAAACTTTAATTTTCTTCTTTTTCAGTACCAGCTTCTTGATATGATCTATCTGCTAGTGAAGTGATCACCTTTTCATCTCTTTTATCTCCATAATTTGATTGTGAACTTTCAGACTAATTGTACCAAGTGTATCCATCAATTCTTTGTAGTTAAATTGTCCTCACCTCCTTTAGGTGTTTTACCCACCCTTGAAAGATCATTGGATCTTTTAGTAGAGATCTTCTGCCTAGCAGAAGCACCTTCTACTCCCTTGGTTTCTTGGCACCTGGGACCTTTAGATAATTACTCATCTAAAGTTGCCATGGGGAATGTCTTAGATATGTTCACACTGTCCTGTCCTGCACTTTGTGCAAAGTCAGTAGTGTGAGCCTTACAACCCATATGCTCTTGCATCTCCTTATTGAGCACCTTCTTGAGGTTGGGAGACACCTCAATGGTTTCCCTTTGGATATTCTCTAATGAAAAATGCTCCATCAGATGGCTTGTAGGTTTTGAGGTTGAAGATACAAGAAGGGAAGGAACCTTCTGTATCTTTTCCTTATATAGTATGGTAATGGGAAATGTTGGTTTGACAAAAGGAATCTGAAGATTTATGCTTTGTAGTGGAAGGTGTGGATAGGTCATCAGTGGGTTGGTCTAATGAGGGCTTTGACCCTGATGTCTTACCTTCTTGATTGTGGGACATCACCATCATTGTAGAAAACAATGGTGTGTCAACTCCTTCCGAGTCCTTAGCAGGTCTCTTCATGATTGAAAAAACCTTTCCTTTAGGGGGTTTAGGTACATATACCTCATCAAAGTGAGGTATGTCTGTCAATTCATTATTAAGTACTTCTTGTACAAACCTTGGATACAGATAAAAGCCTTTTGATTGATATCCAGATTTGACATTAAATCATTGAAGATTATTTTTAGTTATAGAAAACTTACATTAGCAGTAGTAACACTTATCAGCCGCATTAACACAGACTGGCAGTAGTAACACATACCAGCAGCATTAACATAGTCTGACAGTATTCACTGAACTAGAAGTACTAACTACCTTTCAGTATTAGCAACCTGAAACACTTACAGACACAAGGTTAGTAGTACCATATACCATAAAATTTTCAAAAGTTACTTTATCTTTTGAAACTATACCTTTTTCACTTTTCTTACCTTCTGCTGGATCAGAAGTAACATGTCCTCCATCAAATCTTTTAAAGAATTTGAAGGCAATCCATGTTCCTTGTTATGTGCCAAGAGCAATCATTATCTTCATTCCAAATGCTCTTCCTCTTGAGCTTTTGATTGCCCTGCACACTTGATAAATCAGTTAGTCTTTGATGGAACCCAAGCCAAAGTGGTCTTGGGTTGTCCTTTCTCATTTATATAATCTGTCAGTTTGGTCTGGATGAGTTGTTTAGGAATCTCATGGCTAGAATACTTTGTCAAGATTATAGGCTTTGCAACATTAATACTAGTAGAAGCACTATCCTTGTTAGCAGTAGTATTGGTTGCAGCAGCACTATTTCTGTTAGCACTACTATCTGGGATAGCAGTACTAATAGGTTTCTTTAAAATTGGAACCCAAACTTGAACAAAGTTGTTTGCTTTCTTTGTCTTTAAATTACTCCTTGGCTTATTTGGAGCATTTTTCTTTGTATTAGCAAACTTGTTCTGAGCATGAGACTTTAAAGGTGCTCTTTTCTTAGCCAATTGATTCCTTCTTTGATTCCTATAACCAAAAGAGTTTTGTGGTTTTCTTTGAAAAGTGACTCTTTGGTTGATAGGGTTGAAATAACAGTGTTTGGCAAGATGATTCAATTTGCCACAGATAAAACAAGATTTTGGTCTATTGATTTTACTCAAATCAACCCCTTGTTTTTGTGCCCACTGATTATTCCAGTTTCTCTGATTTCCCCTTGGTTTATTATGTTTTTGGGGCTCAGATTTATTGCAAGAACATTGTTTACAAGGGACAGGATTCACAACTGTGGTTTGCTTATAATGGACCTTCTCAGACTTTCCCTCAGTCTTCTCTATGTCCTTAGATTAGACCCAAGTCTTTCCACATCCCTCATTGGTGATAATGTGATTTTCTAGAGGAATCTCACCACTCCCAGTGTTCTCCTTACTCTTTTCACTAGAGTTCTCTTCTTCAGAGTCTGTTTCAACCACCACTTTGTCTAAAGGATCTACCTTAGTGGCTCCAACAGGCAATTCCTTCCTATCCTTGGTCTCTAGTAAGTTTGATATAGGAGGAATGTAATTGTTGTTGTATGGTGGTGGTGTGGTGTTATAGCCTATTCCTCTTCTAAGTTTGTCATGGATTTGAGTTTGGAGCAAAGAGTTCATTGCTTTAGAAGCATTGGAAAATTTCTCAATATCCAACTTGGCTTTCTCAAACTTACTCTTTACCTTCTCATTCTCCTCTTTAGACTTTTTCAGCTGAAGTTCTAGGTCATTCTTCTCCCACTTCCAGTAATTTGTATCATAAGAATGTTGAAGTTCATTGGCTTGGAAAACTTTGATCTGTTCCTCAAAACTCTCAACAATTCTTACATAGTCTTTTATATCTCTCTCTAATCTTTTAAGGTCATCACTCATTGTCTGGTTGTGATCCCTGTACCTTTTAACAGTTTCCATACAAGTTTTAGAGCAAAGATTAGACATTACCTCTGTGGGGATTTCAGTGCTTGAAGAATCTGAAACTTTAGCCATTGATGATTTCTGATTTCAAGGAAGAATGATGATTGCAGGTTTCTGAGAATACTAGCTCTGATACCACTTGTCAGGATCGAATTCTTAACAAGAATAAATACTCAGAAACAATATCAAAGAAGTTTGCGGAATAACACTTTGATATTCAATGTAACAGTAAACAAACAGTGTATATGATCAATAACTTGTATTCAATGCTTGAAGTTACAAGATTAAACACACAACCTCAATATTGATGAACATGCTCACCAATACGAATTCTACTTCTCTAGAATTAGGATCTATGCCTTGAGGTTGATTTTCTAAAAACTTAGAATGAATGATTAATTCTCAAAAAGTTATCTCTAACTATTCTAAACAATACTATATATATATACTGAAGATAAAAGCTAATTACAATTAATAAAATATCTTCAGAATATCTTCCATCATTATCTCCAAGCTTTCCATAATCTTCAGTCCATCCAGCTGTCATCCTTCCATGCGAATTCTTTATCACATAAGCAGCATTATTCTTCAGCAGCATTAATACTCTGAGCAGTATTAACTCTAGCAGTACTAACCATGCTCAGCAGCATTAATCTCTTCAAGTAGTACTAACTTTGAACTAGCAGTACTAATCTTGTTGAGCAACATTAACCATCAACTAGCAGCATTAATAACAGAAGTACTAACTAGAAGTATTAACTGTTTTCTTCTAGCGGCATTAACTAGAAGTATTAATCACAGAAGTACTAACTAGAAGTATTAACTGTTTTCTTCTAGCAACATTAACTATAAGTATTAATCACAGAAGTACTAACTAGAAGTATTAACTGTTTTCTTCTAGCAGCATTAACTTTGTTCCAGCAGCATTAACTACAACTAGCAACATTAACCACAGAAGTAGTAACCATGATGAATATTAACTTCAGAAGTAGTAACCATGTTGAACTAGAAGTAGTAACCATCCTTGGCATATTTCAGACCCAACAACCTGCACGTTCATAATCTGGAAATACAACAGCTGCAGCTACCTCCTGTAAATTTCGTTTATATCCAGCGTTTCAACAGGTTATCCAAATTCTTCTGCTGACTTTTATCAAAATCTTGATCTAGACAGCCACAGAGGTTCTGTGATTTGTCACAGAGGCTCTGTGAACTGCCTCAGAGGATCTGATGCAATATGGTGCATCCTCTGTTTGATCACCCCTCTGGAAACACAGAACCTGCAACACTTGAATCTGTCAATTCTTAATCAAAGTCTACTGCATCTTTTTCAAATTCTTCCAATATCTTCCTTCACAAATGAATGTAGTTTATGTGCAATTGAAGTAGCTTCAGTAACACGACTGTAATAACTCTGATTTCACGAGCCTAATTCTGGACAACCTCAGAACTTTTGCAGACTTGAATCTGCTTATTTTAAGCATTTCGAACCTGCCACTGCACATCAAAATCTGAAATTTGAACTTTCATGAAGGCTGCTGCACTTAGAATTTTTGAAATCTGAGTTTTCAAATTTCAATGTCTATATGAGCACAATTTCGATGATTTGAATTCTGAGCTGATTGAAATATGGATGAGCAAAATTTGTTAGAAACATTCTGTTTTGACGTTGTCATTCTGTTTGGACAGCGGTTTGAACACAAACAGCAGAGACTTTCTACACATATTGATCACAAATGCAATCTGAATTTCTAGATCAAAATCAGAACCCCTTTTTTTCGAACATCTTCAGCTTAATCAATATCTAGATTAACAAATCTGTCCAATCTGCTGCATACTTCAAACACACATAGTAGCAATTTTCTGTTTTGGACTGCAAATTTTGAACTTTTCGAATTTGTTCATAATCTGTCACTTCTTGACAACATTACTCGAACACAGCAGCTTGATCGAACATAGAATTAGCTATACACTTTCAATTGCAAAAACATGTACAATTCTATTTTCGAGCATCATTATCATGGACGGTCATCACTTCCATATTTGCTGCACAAAAATGACATGGACAACAGCAAATTCAGTTTTCACAATAGCCATATACTGGATTTAACACAGATTATGGCCAATCAGCACACTGATTCAGAACAAAGTCAAAACATGAAAAATGTTCATTTGTGACTTAGGAATCTAACGCATCTTGAATCATGAAATTTGGAGCGATAATGAGAGAGATATGATCAAAATTCTACAGCTGCGCAAATCTGACAACAACTCTGGACACAACAACAAACAGATTCGATTCTTTGATACACAACTGTTGCTGCATATTTCAAAATCTGGACAGTAGCATGGACAATCTGTTTTTCGATTGGTTTCACAATTTTGACATCCACAAATCTAAGAATTTGTTGTCACAACATTAACATGGACTTCAAAGTCACCTTGACAGCAACAAACTTTCTGTTTGTTTCTAATTTTGCATCAAAAGCAACTCAACAGATTCTAGAGAAGCATGTTCATTCTGAAAGTTCTCAAACCACCTTTCCTTGCTACTTTAACTGTGTATCTTGTATCAGACTGAAGTTCCCTTAGTCGATAACTTCCTGATGAATCTGTTATATAATATGTATGAGTTGCACAATCTGAATTGGAACACAACAACTTTCTGTTTTGAACATAACAGTAGCAAGTTTGTGCACTTCGACACATCGATTGTTGCTCTTTCTCCTTCTCGTTTGTTGTCAACAAACTCATCTTCAGGACAACTTGAACTTAAACATTTCGATCACAATAGATTTTATAATTGCAATTTGTCCACAGCTTCTCTTTTCCAATTTCATACCACCATCAATTCCAGAATCCAGATTGCAAAAGAAATGCACAGATTCATCTTGATATTCTGGAAATATATCGAGCGACTGTAGCTTGATCATGTTCACTGTGAAATTTCCCAATCTGATCAAATACTCACCAATAGAATTTGATTATAAAGATTAAGACGATCTCCATAAAACTTATAGAACAAAGATTGAAAATAATCAACTTTCTAATTGATCATATCAGAAAGTTGATTGTATGCACTCAAAGATCTACAATCTTTTCAGATCTGACTTTTATTCATGCAAACCTAAATCAAATCTCATTTATACATTTAACAAATGATGGCCGATTTGAGCATTGGCTAATCCCAAACATATTCAAAATCTCAGGAACCAAAATCTGAGCAAAAAAGGAGTTCAATCATGGATATAAATAAAGCCAGATCAAAGATCAACAGCCTTGAATCCAAGATGCCATAAAGGTTATGGACTAAAGCACACACAAGGATGAGATCATAGATCAATCATCTACTTAGTGCTTATCAAGTGTTAGACCAATGAATGAGAAAGATCAAGAACACACACATGTAATAAAACTGATCAGATTTAACCAAAATGAAATTAAATCTTCTCATAGGCATTTCATCAAACATATGGTGTGCAAAAAACAGATTTTGTGAGAAATCAAGCAAATATTCTATCAAAGATCATCCAAATCACATCTAAATCAAAAAAATAGATTTCCAATAAACACAAAACAGTGATAAATCACAGAAATGATATTTGTGTCAAGGCTCATGTGATTGAATCAATCTAAGCACCAAAACAACAAAATAATCATTCAATCTTCAATTGTTGCCATAGATGACCGAAATGAAGAAGAGTTTCTTCATTTGGCTCTGATACCAATTGTTAGATCCCAATACAGACAACAAAAGAAGAACTCCATATAAAATAAGATATAAGATAGAAATTGTTAGAGCATAAATATGTTGGATTCAAGATCATAAAGATTGAAGACAAAAGATCAAGAAGTCAAAGCTGAGAAAGTCAACTCTTACTGAAAGTCAAAGTCTTTTGTTAATAATGTCAAAGTCAATGTATTTGTATTTTGTTTTCCTTTGTAATTGTCAAGGGTATAAATACATTTGTTGTCTTTGTATTCAGTAGAACACTCATTGTAAACAAATCAGAGAAGAGGTGATTAGAAAATCATTCTAGAGAGAGAGTGTTTGTAGAGAGAGAAAGTTGAGAGTTTGTAATATTCGATTGAGATCAATGACATATGATTTACTAATTCTCATCTTGATTACTTGTTAGTGATTAGAACTTGAATATCTGGGAATAAACAATTGGTATCAGAGCAGATCCAAAGGTGAAATCAGTTCAAGAAATTCAAGATTTTGGTGGTTCGTTACTGTTCTTGAAAGGAAAATCGAAGTTTGAGTTTGAGTGAGATTTTGGAGCAGATTTTGTTTAGGATTTGTTCTAAAAGTGTATTAGATCGAGTCTTTGTAATTCAATTTCTGTATTGCACTGTTAATCACACGATTTTTTTTTATTTTTGTTGAGTTTTGTTCACGAGTCGACTTTCACTGTTTCATCGATCTTATTGTTTTGTAAGTGAATGTTTGTAAGTTTCTTGGATTGTAATTCATTCTAGTACTGTAATCAAACAGCATTCCAGAGTTTCAGATCATTTGGACAAAGTTCAGATCGATTTCAGATGGAAAAATCAGTTTTTGGGTCGACAAACGGAAGAACGTGCTAGATCTCTAAAACGCGCTAGTTCATCTCCTAAACGCGCAAGTTCTTCGTCAAACGCGCAAGGTTCATCAGGTAGAACGCGCAAGTCAAAGGAATCGATTTTGGTCAAAACGCACAAGTAACGACTAGCGAGTTTTAAAAACGCGCTAGTTGAAGTCTGCAAGTTTGGAAAAGTTGGAAAATTTTTTAAGGTCCAGAACGCGCACGTAGTGATCTGCGAGTTCACCAAACGCACTAATCGAAGCTAGCGAGTTTGAAAGGAACAGTGGTTAGCGAGTTCTTCGACGTGCGAGTTTGGTGGTTTGCGAGTTCTTCGACATGCGAGTTTAGTAAACGCGCAAGCCTCTGTTAGCGAGTTTTAGCGTGAACAGTTGTTAGCGAGTTTAGGCACTTGCGAGTTTCATCATCTGCGAGTTTGATCTGCGAGTTTGCTTGCGAGTTTGTCTGCGAGTTTGCTTGCGAGTTTGTCTGCGAGTTTGCTTGAGAGTTTATCAAACGCGCAAGTCTCGATCTGCGTGTTTCACAGTGAATAGGGCTTAGCGAGTTTAAGCGTCTGCGAGTTTCACTTTGAATAGTGAATTGCGAGTTTCTATACTTAGAATATTTTCTGAGAAATTTTCAAAACTGTAATATGGCCTTTAATAGCGGGACCCCCGTGCTAAGTCTGCGAAGGGGGACATAGTTCTTTTTGTGATCAAAATCTCTGACTTTTTATTTCAAGTTTTTCTGTATTCTTGAGATTTCATTTGGATTAACGATCAAGTTTAAGTTCTTTTTGTGATAGGTATTCAAGATGGGATATTTTTCTGATAATGATGACAAGAAGACTAAAGAGCTCAAAATGGAGAACCAAATTCTTACCTCCTCAGTTGACTACTACTCAAAGAGATCAAAGAAATACAAGGATGAAAGGAAGATATTGAGAGAAGAATTATCACAAACAACACCAAACAAGAAACTTCATCACACAAACAACACCAACCCATCTGATAACTTCATCACAAAGTTGTGTTCCATTCTTCCATGAATCAAGAAACTGTGAATTCTTTAAAGATTGTTTGATTTTGAGCAAAGCTTCTACATCGTTGTTCATCGCGGATTTGGTGATCATGGGGGAAGAAGATGATGCAGAAGAAAAAGGGAGGTCCAAGAAGACCAAGAAAGGCCATTAAACGAAGAGAGAAAAAAATGGAGAAAAAAGGATCTCATGTTGTGTGGGTTTTCTGATTGATCGTCGATGGAAGCATGGGGAAAATTTGTGGTTTAAAATGAAGGTAAATGTGTTTTTTGTTTGCTTAATTAGAAACCATTAATGTGTTTTTAGTGAAAACACATGAAGTAATTAAGATGTTAAGAAAAATCATAGTCATATGTTTTACCAAATAATGATATGTTCAATACAGTGGTGGATCCGGGATTTTTGTTCGATACATATGATTTTGGTGTTAAGTATTATAGCCAAGTTATTTAGTACGAAATCATATGTGATTTTGGTGTTAAGTATGAATTTGGTGTTAGGTATTTAGAACAAAATCAAATGTGATTTTGGTGTCAAGTATTATATCCAAGTTATTTAGTACAAAATCATATATGATTTTGGTGTTAAGTATGAATTTGATATTAAGTATTTAGAAACAAAATCACATGTGATTTAGGGTTGCAAACTAATAACATCATTTTATCTAAACTATAAGAATATGTCCAATTACTATAAGTTATAATCACATGTGATGCATACTACACTTAAACAATCTGTCAAATTTCTTTACAATATAATCATAAATGATTTTGGATTGCATATTGTACACCATATAATCATCTGTGATTTTGGGTTACATATTTGGTATGTGCTTGAAAAAACAAACCGACCAGGTGAACTAACAAAAGGACTAACCGGATTTGCTTTAATAAAGGAAAAGAATAAATACGTTTTTGATTTGAATTAAATATTATAATCCCTGTTTTTTGGAAGTTAATACTATCATAAATTATCCATAACATAATATGACTTTGTTGCCCTTTTATTCTTAATTTTAGAAACTATTATTTTTAGAATTAATTTAAAAAATGATTGGCTGAGAATCGTCCCTTTATTCTTTTAAATATACTATGTTCTCGTTTGAATCCACCCCTATATATATATCACATCCAGCTTTTATATATAATATATATTTATATCATCCTATCCAGCTTTGGGGATAGAAGATGACTACTATGAACAATAACAAATTTATGGAATCTTGTGCGAATGGGCAAGTGTCATGGAATCCATTGAAGTTATGATTTAAACATGGTACATAAAATATGCAATTACCACACAAGTCAACTAATAAATTAAGAAAATAACATTATTGAACAACTTTGGCTACCATCATTCCATCCTACCATCATTCCATCCTAACAATAATATTGTTATGACTTAATTCTATAATATGTGTTATATTATAAATTATTTAGGTTTTTATTTTTAAAAATCTTTAAGTTTTTATTTTTAAAAATCTTTAATTTTTTAAAGTTATAATTGATCATAAAACATTAAGTATAAATTATTAATACATATAAAAAAATTAATTTCTAGAATATTTCTAATATGCTCTTAAATGTTAAGAACATAGCTTTTTAAAAACATCTATTAGTTGTCATAAATATTTATATAAGGTCAATCAATTGCAATTAGAGGTGGCCAAAAAATAGCCCTGGGTTAGGTTGGGCTAGGTCCAAATCGGTCCCAATCCTAAATAGTGATATTGTAACAGGTCTCAATCCCTCAACCCAAATATGAAGGCCCGGTAAGGTGTATGAGGCCAGGTTATGAGAACCGGTTCTAATCCTCGGTCAGGCCTAAATCGATCTCATATAATTTTTTTATTTTTTTTAAATTTATTTTTAACATAAAAAATATTTTGAAGAATTTGGTCAGTGATCAAATACAATAACAAATATATTTTTATTATAATTGGGTTAATCAAATATACTAAAAGATACGTTTTTGTTATAAAGAAAATTGATCAATCAAATATACTTTAAATATTTAATTGGGTCAATCGAATACACTAAAAAATACATTTTTATTATAATACACTTAATAAAATACAATTAAAAGTACATTTTGCTCTTCAATCAAATACACTTAAAAATACATCTTGGTCTTCGATCAAATACATTTGAAAATAAATTTGTAATAAAAAAATTGTGCCGGTCCCATGACCGGTATCGAGCCAGGTGATCAGGCCTTGTTTTTAGTGTTATATTGTAATCGGTTCTTAACCAATGATCCTAAACGGTCCTGGGTTGGGCCGGTCTCAAGTTGGTCCCTGTCCTCCGCCTATCTCGGGTCGGCCAGGCCCATTTGGCCATTTCTAATTGCAACCAAATAAATAACACAAGTTTGGAGATATTTGAAAACTTTATCTCACTATTGATCCATTTCCTTAAAAAACAAAAAGAAAATCATAAAAAAATAAATTTAAAATAATTCAATTTTCCGTTTACAACTAAATTTTACATTTTACTATATCGCACTGGTCCAATTCTAGTAATATTTTAAAACTCCCATAAAGAATAGCAACAAACAAATGTTAGTCACCACTGTAATTACTTCATAATAAAAAAAAATCCTTTCAAGTTTCTTTAGAAAAATATCTAGCTAAAATAATTTACAGGTTAAAAGAGTCGGATCGTCGACGTAATTATACTACGATACATCTTCTAAAAGTATCATGTCATATTTTTGTAATTTAGTATTAATGCTATTACATATGTTTTTTAAAAGTTGTCCCTCTTATCACATCGACAATTATATTATAATTTATAATACATATTTTAATCAGTTATAATTTAATAAAAGTATATCAAATAAACTTTATAGGTTAAAGGGATCCGATATTACACTGATACAATATGATACATGTCGATCTCAACCATTTGATTTGATTTGATAGTAACAAAAATGTATCTAATCCAACACTTAGAAATAATCTTAATGTTGTGCCTCAAAATCCAATGGCTTACTATTGGATAACAAAACAATTCAGATTGCTCATAAATAGGAATTGTGTTATATCTGGATTTATCATCCGCATTTGTTATCCAAATTTGATATCGAGATTTATCATTCAGATTTTTTATCCGGATTTATCTTCAATGGAATCTAGAATATGTAAGGATATGAATCCAAATTAAATCCAAATGATTTTTCCAATCCCTTGTGGATCCGAATAAATCCTGGTATTGTTGGAATCCGAAATATAAGTTTGTGTTTTAGAAGAGAAAAATTAAAAGATGTTTTTTATGTAAAAGTCTTATTATTAATTACCTGTATTAGTCGAAAAGCTAAATGCCTTCAACATAATTGAAAACTAGTTGAAGTAAAACCAAGATAGTCACCAAATCGGATTGGATTGTTCATCTAGCCAACTGAAGGCCAGTAAGAGAAAGTCAAAAACACTACTTTGGTGAGCCAATTTTTTAGTGCAAACTTAACCAACAAGTTTGGCTTACCAACTCCACTAACTCTTGTCCTGGTATGGGAACATGTTTCGTATTTCAGACAAAGTAAGTTAAAAAATATTACTTTTTTAGTACGATACTTACTTTATTGTTCCATCTGCATACAGAATAATGGGTTGTGTTAACAAATGTCTACATCATATCCTCAAGATATTCAAAAGCTAAAATTAAGAGTACAATTATGCACTGATCAACAAATCAGATGAAGACATGCGTTAAAATTGGATAGCAACTTTTAATGCAGTGATGGCTATAAAAGGCGACCCTTGTCAAATATTGCAACTCACTCGTTTTGAAATGAATTTTAAGTGATAATTTCTTAGATAAAATCGGCTTCAACCGTCTATTTTGTTATTCAAATATCAAAGAGTACCTTCTTCTACTACTTTTTCAGTCTTTAACAAATTTATCACCAGTCAGATTGTTTAGTATCGGGTCTTAATTCCCTAGCTTCCACAACAAATCAGTAATTTTTTGTTTTTTTATAAACATATATAACTAAAAAGTGAAAATCCGTTGTGTTTGTATTCAACCCCCTTCTACAAACACTTTTTATGTTAGTCATTACTATTACAGGACCAACAATACATCTTGCACAAAAGATTCGCCCTTGTGATGATCATGGTCTCAAACAAACAAACAAGTTACTGGATGAGACAACTACGTAACAAAACTATAATTTAAATGAACTATTAGGTGAAGTTTGGTTCTTTTAATTCGATAGAATCTAAATGGTCAATTCCATTGACCAAATTTCATTCATGCATTTGATTTATTCTAAGTGTTTTAGCATGGAATTCCAATTCCATGTATGAATAAATTTAAATTCATTGGGTTTTGGTAAGAAATTCCAATTCAATTTCATCAAATCTTTCAAAAAAGACTATTATACTCTTATATTTACTCTAACCTATGTCATCCCACCAAGACAATCATTATCACCGCCACCAGCATCGCCACTATCACCGTCACCACCCCTGCCGCCACCACCGCCTTTCATTGAATGAAGACTAAGGAAAGAACTTCAAATGTTTAACCATTTAGCTATGTTATTGAATGCCACCATTGTTGCCACTACACCGCTATCACCGCCAACACCACCACCACCACTATTGTCGTCATCGCCACCACCACCACTACTGTCCCTGTCGCACCATATATATCACCACCACCAATTAATATTATTATTAATTTTTCATAATATATTATTTATAAAGTAAACAATAAAATATGAAAATATCATGAATGGATGTTTTGATAATTTATGACTACTTAATAATAATTCAGAAGTTATATTTAATTAGCAAACTAACCAAACAAATTCCAATTCTTTTGACAGATTCAATTTCAATTCATTGTCAACTAAACGCATAGTTAAATCTGATTAAACTAATAAGTTCCATTTCAATTCCTTCAAATTCTCATTCATTTGACAACATATCCCGATTCCGACAGATTTCATTTGGTGAACTAGAAACCGCCTAACGGTTTAAAATATGGCCTAATTGTTTTAATAATAAAACGATAATATGAGGACAACTAAAATAATAAAAGTAATGAACTATGATTACTAACTTGATACATAAAATAATGTAACACGAACAACCGTATTCTCGGTAAGAACCCCTTTTGTGAATTATGCCTTCCAATGCCTGGATTTTAGTAGTTGGCCTAGTCTTATCCTACGTTTTAGTGCAAGGGATCATTCTTGAGATTTGTCATGTTTCGTGTTTTGGGAGCGAGAGAATCAAAGTCAAAAATTGGGCTCAATACAGTACCGGTGACAATGCCAGCGATTGTGATATATGTCACTCTCGCTTGGCATGTAACACCCCGATTTTCGAATGGTATCAATTCAAGCTAATATAGAAATCAGTAGCCTTAAAGGGGGAAAATAAGATTTTTGATTTTGGACTTGAATCCTAGATTTTATAGTTTATATAGATGAAGGATTCAATTACTAGTCCAACGGTTCTTTCCGGAGCGAAAACGGAGCTATAACGAAAAAGTTATGATTGTTCGGGCATATTTTGGTCAGAAGTACCATCGCTCGCGCCCGCGCAAAAATATTGAGCGCGCCCGCGAGCATCTGCACTGTGAATTCCTTCACTATCGCTCGCGCCCGCACAAAATATTGAGCGTGCCCGCGAACATCTGCGCTGTGAATTTCACTTAAATCCGACTTTTTCCTCATTTCTTCATATCTTTTGATCCACAACTCCGATTTGTGTGATTCAAGTTGCTACGGTTTCGTTTTCGATAGCTCCTCAAGGATCTAACAAGAGATTGGAAGTCTATTGGAGTATACTAGAGTATTTTGTGGTAGTAAGTTTCTCATCTCTCACTATTCATCTTCTTCACCAAAGTTTTCTAGGGTTTCATCCACCCTTTGTTCCCCCTTTCATAGATTGGAGGTTTGTAACCATTTTGGTGAACTAGAGGTGTTTTGATTGGTGGATTCAATCTTGGGTTAAGGTACTCTTCTATCTTCTTCATTTATGGAAGTTAGGGTTTCGGTATCAGTTGAGGTATTCATGTATAAGGTTGGGGATCGGTTATTTGTGGTTGTTTATGTATATTTATGGTTGGAACCTTGTGGATCTAGGTTTTTAAAAGATTTGGTTTGAAGAATCAAGTTTTCAAGGAAAGCTCTAAGTGGGTAAAATCTAGATTTATCCTAAATCTAGCAAGGTGAGTTCAAGTTGATTTGTGAAAACGGTGTAAATGCCAAAATGGTTATTTTAAAGTGTTTTATACGAAATGGTTAACTGCTGGTAAGTTTGGAATATTTTGATGTAAATTATGTTTTACTTGGTTATTTATCAAAGGGTGAGTATTTTGATAAGTTTTCATATTTGGTGAACTTGGGTTGTGTTAACCTCATAAAATGCTCATATTTGGGTTTTGAATGTTCTAACGAGTAAATAGCATGGTTTTCACATTCATGGTGATTTTGTACAAATGAAGTCTATTTCATGTTATACGTATTTCGGGTACATTTGCATTCATAAACCCTTTGGAAAACCTTTGGTCTCAATATGTGTTGAGTTTTGGGTTAATCTCGTCTTTGAGGTATGTGTCTTCGTAAACGTTGTTTCCAGACATTTTATTACTCGGGGAACCGATAATTATTTGATCAAATGGATTTTGAGCATTTTAGCTCGGTGTTGGCTTAAAAGAGTCTTGTGGACAATTGTCCGGATTTAATAGCTCGATGTAGAGTCTCATTTCATGGCTTACATCTAAATGCATTTTTATCGCATATTTATAATTACAGGCTCGAGTGTTGTTGTCATTCAGGTATAGTCGTGTAATTTTAGACTGTGTTGCATTGGATCCATAGGCACATGAGTCAGTCTTATTTGATGGTCATTTGGGTGGTACGGGGTTGGACTCCGGGACACATGTTTTATGACATTGTCCCTTCAAGGAGTACACTAGGAGGACTGAGTCCGGGTGGTGCTATCATGGCGTGGAGTAGCCATTGGATGGGCGTTTTGGACCTTCGCCAGGTGGGGCAATGCCTTGGTTGTATCCCCCTTGGGCCGGGCCTTGGAGCGGTATTCTCGTTGTTATATCGCTAAGGTCAGTTGGCTCTTTGGTGTAGCTTGAAGGGAGTCGTAGGGACACTTAGGCTTGTGTGTTGTGAAGTGTCATACGATTAACGTTGTATGAGTGGCATACTTTTGTATTCCTACACTCTCAACGGATACGGGAAGCCCCCGTCGTATTTTGGATATTTAATTGTCCATGTTTTAATATTGGGATTTCATTCTACTTTATGGTCGCGTGAGTATTAAATTGGGTTACATGTTTTCAATGACGTACCATATTATTTAAGAATCGTTTTCCTTTACTTAAGGGTCGAGTATTATGTTCCGCCCGTGTTTTGGGTGTTTTAGGTTATAAGGTATTGTTTACATTTCCATGAATTGGAATGTCGAACTATGATCCCATCTTGGGTGAGTTCCGGATTGCATCATTTTATATGATACGTGTGTTTGGGAGCATTGTCTTTAAAGGTTCATATTTTGGGAAAATGTGTCGTTTCCATGTTAAAGTATATTATTTCGAATGATCTCGCTTTAAATTAATTTTTAGGTTTTTTTTAGGGTTTCGTCTTAACAATTGTTTTTAATTATAAATATGAAATAAACAATAATTATAGAGTTTCAAGTATGAAATAGACGTAATTAAAGAGAAATGCAACGATTCAATCAAAACGAGATAATATCCATTTGTAGGATTAAGTTTATAGTGTATATAACAATGCATGGAATAGAGACGTATTATTCGAATATGAAATAAAACTAAAGAAGTCAAGAAGATATGCCATTGAACTCAAAGAGATGGATGATTATACAATAATGGAATCAATTTGATAAGTAGATCATATTTTATATAAAAACTCACCAAAAGAATGAATAATGATTCGGAAAAATTGATGTTGTTAGGAATCTCGAATAATCTGTCATGTATTATATATTTTGAGATGATGTTAAGTGTAAAACGAATATTCTGACTGTAAAATACTTGTTCCAATAATATTGTTTACCAAGTCTAGGGTTGACATAAGAAAGTAAACTTTGTTTCGTTTCTTTAAAATTCATTTGCAATCAAAATGTCCATTAACTTCAATGGTATCACAAATCTATATATACTTACACTTCAAGTCACAAGCTTTCTTCATCTACAGCTTTCTAATCTTTCTTCATATACACTCCATAGTTTCATACACAACTCATAAATGGAGAGCAAAACCGCAGGGTCCTGCACAGTTGTGGCGGTGCTCGGAATAATATCGGCAGCTGCCGGTTTTGCAGGGGAGGCCACTAGAGTTAAGGTAACAATCAAAATCGATACGATAAAATATAACATTATTAACATACGCCATTTAATTGAAATTCGATATATATTTAGATTTTTTAACAATTAATATACCTGTTGTGGGTATTTATGCATACAGGCTTCTGAAATTGACATCGTGGCTAATTCGTGCGTTTATCCAAGTAGTCCAGCTCTCGCCCTTGGAATCATATCAGCCGTGTTCGCAATCATTATATAAGTTTACATAAGCGTTACTTTTGGCGGATGTACTTGTTGTCAAAACGACCCTAATTCCACCCCAATTTCAAAACTCTTTGCTATACTATCATGGTACATTCAACTTCTTCTATTCTATTTATCACGATTATCTCTATGCTAATATATACATATAATTGTTAGGAGTAATCAATCACATGAACAACTTTTGTATATATATGGACAGAAATTATAGGAAAAATAGAAATTCTTGTATATAATATCTAAGTGTTAACATAATATAACATACAATCAACCGAAAATCGATCAATAAACCTTACTTGATAAGTAGATCCTTATAGAGTTCTTGGTATTGATTGAAGTCTACACATACGCAGTATCCTAAGACAGAAATTTTGCCGGTATAGCATCCGTCTTGAGGATACAACAATCAAATTGAAGTTAGACTTGAATCTAGAATCAAATCATGTTTGATGATGGAAAAGGAGAGAAACCCAGAAAAACATATGGATTTCGTCAAACAACAATTTATAGGTTGTTGTCAATAACCGAATTAACTGCCGCACCGGGTTCTGTGACAGATTTCCACGCGAGTATTCTCTTGGCCTTGGTCGCACCACAACCCGGGCAGGCCTTTGTCTTGCCTGCACCATCCAATCCACAATCACTAATTATTCAAGACCCCATTGTTGAACATTGATGGGACAAGGTTCCTCCTATATATACTAAGTTCCAACAATAATTAATTCATTGATGAACATTCAATAGGGTAGCTACAGTTATAGCTGTGTGTCTATTGCTGGCAGCTGCAGGATTAAATAACAAAGAAGGTGGACAAGTTGATTCATATGGTTACTTTACATGTTATGTTGTGAAGCCTGGAATCTTTGCAGCAGGAGCTAGTTTAGCTCTTTTAAGTGCAGTTTTTGGAATTGCTACTTATATCACATTAACTCCACCCACACAATCCACCACCACAAATCCAGCAGTTGCATTCCCAATGGGTACTAATGTTGATCTGGAGAAAAGTCCAGTCCAATACCCTGAACGACAATAATTAAAAAAAACGGAGCTTTAAATCCATCGATTTATCGTAATGACGTACGTAATCCATGCATGGAGTCGAGAGCGCAGGATCGAGATCGAAGTAAGATAGATCATTGGATGCATGTTTTCATACCCTCATTGAAATTGTTTGCTTCATATAGTTAGTAGATTGTATGCATAAACCTTGGTGTGGAGAAAAAAGAAGATTTGAACAGGAGTGTTGCTTTGATTATTTTTAATTTTTAGGGATATTTTCTGGATTTTCATGTTGTAATATCATAAATTTGTATATTAAACTTTGTTGAGGGTTGGAAGTATAATTTGTCATTTCGTTTACATTTCTTTCGTATGTGGTTCCTTTGGTGTAATTGATTATTTGAAATTTGTTTAGCTGAATACATAAATATTCGCTTGCTTCATTCTTATATCATATATCTTTCATTCAGTCATAAATTGGATTGAATTTTATTTCATGATTATATATTATATATGAAAATTAAACCATAAAATTGGATAGAGACAAGAATATATCAAAATTGAGTTTACAGGATGCCTAAAATATCTAAACGTCCTAATATGATACTTTATATAATTTAAGTTTATAGGAGCTAACTATAAAGCGTTCTATATAAAAGTGTTAGACAAAACGATTTTTGACGTTTCAACAAGTTTTTTAGAACACTTTTAAAATAAATGTCGTATTAGCTACTATATAGGGCATTTTTGAGCAATATCCTATAAATTCATCTTTTAATAGAACAATTTTTTCAAATAATGTCATATAAAATAATTAATGATATGATACACTTTATTTTAAAAGCGTCTAAAAATTTTGTTAATACGTTCAAAAGTGTCTTATAAATTTAATGTAACACTTTTAGATATAAGTTTTTTTTTTTTCGTTTGGTCTTGTAAACTTAAAATCTATCAAATATCATATTAGGATCCTTAGATATGTTAGGCGTCCTTTAAACTCAATTTTGTTGTAGTATAAATTGAAGTGGATTGAGATATGTGTCCTCTAACGAAGCGATACATAGTGAAGTAAGATGTCAGATATGATTAGAGAAAATCATCATCGAGTTTATATATACAAACTTTATTGTAAGAGACATATACACCAAAACCCTGCCTCCAAAAATCGTTAAGAGATCAAAAATATATACGGGTATACTTTTGAGAGGTTAGCTAGCTTAATTAACCGGCCATAATATTTGAGTTTTAAACGTGAACAATTTCAAAATTTCATATAAGTTCATAATTTCAATAGTTATAGTTTCAGAATGCTATTGAATTGTTCCACAACATGTTATACAAATTTAGTATTTTTAAAATATTAATTAATCGACTAATCTCACCATGATCATTCCACGAGGAATCATGCATGTAATTAGATCATCACTTGCGTGGTCGGCGGTTAACCTTTTATGATTCTAAAATACCAAAATATTCAATTGTTTTGGTTCTAAAATTCATAAATATATTCCTTACTTCAATTTGTGTAACTTAATATCATGTACTCTTTTTATTCTTGAAACAAAAAATTTAATTAATAAAGTAAACTACAAATTTGGTTCATGTGGTTTATCATTTATAATGATTTTTGTCTCTACAATTTTGAAACTACAATTAGCCATCATTGTCTGTAAAATCCTCGGATTTAGTCTCTCTCATTAACGATTGTTAAAAGACCCCGTTAACTAAAGGGGTATTTTAGACTTTTTGTCATTTTTTTAACGATAAAATTTAATGAATATATATATATATATATATATATATATAGTATATATATATATAGTATATATATATAGGAGCCTAATCAAATAAGAACTGTATATTTGTGATAACCATGAAATCCAATATAAGCCAATCATTTTAGAAAATTAATGTTAGTTACTAAAATAAAATAAAGGGTAAATCGGTAATTTATATTTTTTTGACAAATCATAAATAAAACCCTAAAATTTTCAACGACCGTTTCCATCTCAAATTCCCAATTTCTAACCCTAAAACTCCCTGCCGATGATGATAATAGGATCATGGAGACTAGTGATTTTGTGTTGAGAAGCCCCATTTATGAAGAAATGTCTTCCGGTACATCTTCTCCCTAAATCGTAGTAACAGCTCCGGATCTGAAACCACCTGGACCACCGTCGCTACCTCCTCCGCTCGCCACAACCTCCCACTCCCCTCCTCCGCCGCTACCAAACCCCGTTCTACTTCCAGAGATCCGGGACGCCGTTCGTCGTTCTAGATCTAAATCAGGCGGTAACATTTCCCTCACCGACATCCGCTTCCTCCACCGTCTAAGCGCCGGATACATCGGCTCCGTATATGTCGCAAAACTTAGATGTTCTCCTTCTCCGACGTCATCGGCGGTCGGAGGCGCTATTTTCGCCGCTAAGGTGATGCAAACGGTTAGATTTGGTAATTTTTTTCTTTATTTTCTCCAAATCCCACAACGAAGTGATCATGTCTGTTGTATATTTTTTCTTTATTTTCTCCAAATATTTATGGGTATCATATTGTTATGAGTAGTTTAAAACTCAGATTATATTTGGTATCAACATGGTGTCATAATAATTATCACAGTAAAATTGTGTCTGACAATTTTTTTTCTTTTTGGTATCACAGTGTTATGTGTAGTTTAGAACTCATATCTATATCAATCTGGTATCATAATGGTCTCAACCTGGTATCACAATAGGTATCGTAGTGACATTGTGTTTACAGTTTAATTTTTTTTTTAGTATTACAATGTGATTCGTGGTTGGTTGTTTTTTTATTTTATTTTCTTCAAATATTGATGGGTATCATATGTGTAGTTTAAAACTCAGATTAGATCTAGTTTCAACATGGTATCACAATAGGTATCACAGTGATATTGTGTCTTACAGTTTAAAAGTTCTTTTTTTTTGGTATCACAATGGTATCATAATAGCTATTAGAGCGTATTTTGTATCACGGAGGGTATGATAGTGTATTTTGTATCACAACAGGTATCATAACATATCTTATTTTGTATCACAACATTCTTATTTTGTATCACAGTAGGTATCACAACATCTCTTATTTATTTTCGTTATTTTTTACCTTTACAAAAGGTATCACACTGTGCATCATGTGGTCACCGGAATCATGTTTGCCGGAAAAATGTTCACCGGAGAGAGGAGAGAGAAGATTTTTAAAATGCCTAACATACCCTTTCATTAAAATTTTAATTAAAATAACCAAAATTAATGTTTTCTTAATTTATCCTCTGATTTGTGGTTAAGATTGGATCTCACGATTATCACAGATAACCGAGTTCTCCCTTGAATGCCCCTTATATATATATATATATATAGAGAGAGAGAGAGAGAGAGAGAGAGGGAGGGAGAGAGACCCAACATTAAAATTACTACCAAACACATCGAAGAAACAATGGAGGACTACCAGTACCAGACAGAACTCCTTATCCAACGTTGCACCAAAAAATCTAGGGTTTGTCTTCATCGAACAAACACCAGTATCACCGATATGGGTTTTGCTTCTCTTGATCGAACCAACATCGACTCTTTCTCCCCTCGTTTCTTCTCTTCTCGTTGACTTCGATGATGATGGAATTGCAAAAGAAATACAAAGATAGTGGAGATGCATTTGGGAAATTCTCAAAGGAATGGTTTAATGCAAATAGTGAACAGGATCCAAGCCCATCCTGACATCAACTTTTTAAGCATCACAAAGAGTGTTTATAATTTTGATAATAAAAATTCCCTGATTTGACATTCACGCACGAGCAAAATCAGGCCAGGCGTTCTAGGGCCTATATATGCATCTCTTTTGACAACATTGAGAGAGACCTCATCACCGTATTGAAACTCCATCCCCTCTATTTTGATATTGATTTTGGGGTTTGAGTTTGAATATTGATTTAAATTTTAGTTTGTATCTAAGTTTTTAGGTTTTAGTTTGTATTTCGGAAAATGTAAATTGGGTTCATCTGCAATTTTTGGTCCATGCATCTTGTTTATCTAAAGATTTTTTCCACAGAGATCGAAGATGGAGGGGAGGAGATAAGGGAAGGGGAGATCGAGTTAGTCTAGAAGGACTACAAACAGATGGAATGGTGAATTTTCTTTTTGATAGTGGATAGTGGATGGTGGTAGTGGTGGTGACCAGAGTAGAGGAGATGACGGAAGTGGTGGTTACGGTGGACAGGATGCAAAGCACGGTGGGGGTTGGGTCATTGTAACATCCGAGAAATTTAAGGTAAGTATCCACGTCTCGCATTTTAATATTATAGTAAATTATGAACCAGGAATCCTTTAGCATATAAAGTTATTCGCATTTGGTATAGTTATGTTATACTTTAATTGAAATGTCTATCTATGCGTTCACTACCGAATCGGGTCAGGAATTTCGAGTTTCGGTGGTGTGGTGCGACAGTGCATGGTCACAGTCGCAGGTCACAGTCGCTGGATTCGTATTGCGTCCTGGTGGGTTGGCGCGACAGTGACACCGCGATAGTGACATGGGCACTGTCGCCAGTCACTATCGCATGGTGTGTACCGAGAGTGGGGAGCGATGGCGCGATTACGCCCATGCGACATTGCCATGGGCAATGTCGTCGGCGGGGTCTGGGGGTATAAAAACACTCCTAAGCCGATTTTTATAACACTTTTTACACAAATCAGATTTAGCTACGTTTGAGAGCTCATCTTAGGAGATTTTGGAGAACCCAAAACTCTAGTTTCATTTATTGCAAGCCTAGGGTTCTTCCTCTCATTTATTGATCATTCAAGAAGGTTGGTGGAGCATTAAGTGGTGCATCAAGCTAGCTTTCAAGCCTCGTCTTCTCACCATCTTCCTCAAGTTTTCTAGGGTTTCATCTAAAACCCTAGTTAGTGAGTTTCCTATCAACTTTTATAAATGAGACACACTTCTTAACATAACTTTTGTCATTATTTCATATTATGTACATTTGTTGATCACCTGATAAGTTTGACCTAACTTTCTATTTTGATCATTAGTTGTGTTTTGGGTCTTGATTCCTTGTATGGATTATGATAATGTCATTGTTGAACATATTTGACTTATGTATATGCGAGTACATGCTAAATGATGGATATTGATGTTGAACCCAAATGATTTAGAGTTTTGTACCTAAATGGGGATTTGAAGTACTTGGGGTCTTATACCTGTAAATTACTTATTGTGGATTATGTATAATGATGGTTATGAAAATGTATTGGATGAACCATGAGTTGGCGCTAGGAGGGTGTAGTCTTAAGGGTCCACCTTGACGATATGCACCTAGATCTCCGCCACTTGGAGTAATGCCTGAGAGGTAGTCTTCAATTGTGTCGGGCCTTCGGGATATTGCTCTTGCGAGTGAACATTGTTAGTCCCAAAGAAGTAAACAAGTATTGTAGAAGGGGGGGGGGTTGAATACCATAACACAAAATTTACTTAATTTTAATTCTTTTATTGATAATGAATATCAAGAATTACACAAAGAGAAAATAACGATTGTTGCGGAATAAGAATAGTTAGGAACTACTCTAAACAATCTAACACTTAGAAGATATTAAGAACACAGAGACTTAAACCTTAAAGAGATAATAGACAACTACCAACCTGCTTGAAATCTTGTGAATGCCAAAACTTGAGCTGAAAGTGTGAGTAGCAAGGTGCTACTTCCATCCTTTATATACTATCCAATGTAATGAGTGCAAAGGATATGTAGGAGTAAAGGCATGGGTGGTTGAGATATTATCAATAAATTATAAGATATTTGATGTGACTTCTCACAATACAAAAGGTAACTTTTGTACTATGAAAGTACAATATCTCTATAAAATATTTATGGGAAAATCTTTTTGAGATCAAATAGAAAATATACGTCTCAATCAAGTTAAGACTAATTGTATATCTTCTCAAGGAAGAAAGAAGTTTCCATTCCCATTGTCAGAAGATCATTGGGAAAGAGGAAGTATGTCAAATCATGAGGATTTAACATAAATGTTCTTACAAGATAAAGAAGCAATCTTTAAGAGGAGGACTACCGAAATAGGAATTCGGTAACTGAGATGTGTGCCGAAAGAGGAGCTCGGCACAAAGGAAATGAATGTCGAACAACAAATCGGCAAGGATAAGAATTGCCAATTTAGAAATCGGCAAGGGTATGATCTGCCGAATTGAAATCGGGAGACTATGCTTAGTTCACTTTTGAAGTCCATCTCAATCCGCATTGTAGACTTCCTTCATGTTGGATTCGGTTTATCTTCGACTCACCGATCTGTTTAACTAACTAAGCTATTACAAAGAACCAAAAATCAAAATACAAGGTTCAATCATCAATAAAGACTAAGGAGAGGTTATCTTTAAATCTTAGATGACCCAACAATCTCCCCCTATTTGATGATAACATCTCATACTACTTAGAAGTTAATGAATAATGCATTTTGACCCTTTTCTATATTCTTTTGGGTTCTTTTTCACATAGACCATTCTTTTTGTTTATTTTTGGATTTTTTGAGTATCCGACATTTACAAGTATAAAAGATGAAATAATGATTTGTACAAACTATTTACGGTAAGAAATTAAAAAACTCAATGTATTAATCTTTATAAGAAGATTACAATACAAAGGAGAACAAAATAAACATAAAACTATACCGAGTTTATTCAAAAGAAAGATGTGGTTCAGCATCCCTCTTCTTTAGTTCGTCGGTAGTAGCCACATAGAGATCCCTAGCCGATATTGGGATTATTTGAATAATCCCGTGGAGAAAGGTTGTGTCGGCAATAGGGATTTGGCTTGATCTCAAGAAGGAGATCTGCCCAAGCGCGTTGTTGAAGAAGATACCATGATTCGACTCAGAAATCACAGTGGTTGAAGGATGAGGAACCGGAATTGGTAATGATAGATCAAGATTTGAAGTATCCGGGACCTTTCCTTCTCTATCCATTTGGGCAAACACGTCTTCCTTTTTGGATTTCGACTTCGATTTGGGAGGAGGACGACCAGACATTAAATTGTTGATAATCTCTTCTTCGGCAGAAGTATGGACAATGTTGTATCTTTTTCGGTAGCTTCTGAACTTGGTTTGAAGATCTGCAATGAATTTATCAACCTCAGCTTTTGCAGAGCTTTGGCTTTTTAACAAGCATATACCAATTTCTACCCATTCTGATACTCCGAACCGAACAAGAGAGTCCAGTCGATCCATAGACAATGAAGCATCATCCCTGGTAATCTTTAGCCGAATAACATTGCATGTTGCAGACGGTTTGATTATTTTGACATC